>JAWWES010000082.1:1208801-1224676 GCA_035583135.1 Lophotriccus pileatus
AGGAGGGGACGGGGGGGGTGTGGGGAGGTGTGGGGGGTGCACTGACCGGTTTTGGGGGGGGGTTTGGGGAGGGGCTGGCCCCTAGCAGGCACAGTCCTGGTGGGGAGGGGCCTGCTGGTCCGTGAGCTGGGGGCCCTGCTTGGCTCCGGTGACGGCGGGGTCGGCCGTGTCCAGCGACTCCGACATCTTCTCGCAGATGATGTCCACCAGCCGCTCGAAGGTCTGCTTCACGTTGATGTTGTCCTTGGCACTGGCCTCAAAAAACTCAAATCCTGCACGGGGGGGAGGCAAGGGAGGGCAGAGGGACACACAGATCAGCATTCCAGCCCTGCCTCCATCCCACAACATCGACACCGGCACCGCTCCTCCTCCTCCTCCTCCTCCTCCTCTTCCTCCTCCCCTCGTTAAATATTAATGAGCTGCCCAACCCGCAGCCCCCAAAGCAGGGGACGCCTCGTTTTCCTCCCCCCCAAAAACTCCCCCTCCCCAGCAGCTCTCAGAGGGTTTAAGGGTGGTAATAAAACCCCCCCACACACGGCTCAAGGACTCCGTGGTTTCCTCGCCCGGTGCCGAGTCACCGTCCGGTGTCGGAGTGGAGCGATTACAGGGAGGGAATTAAGCCCTTAATTAAATTATTTGTTGGATGATGGCCGCGGTGGAGCCCGACTCACCCAGGTGCTCGGCGAGCTGGCGGCCCTTCTCCGAGGAGACCACGCGCTCGTCCTCCATGTCACACTTGTTCCCCACCAGCAGCACCTGGGCGTTGTCCCAGGAGTAGGTCTTGATCTGGGTGGACCTTTGGGAGAAGGAGGAGAGGGATGATGGGTGAGGGGGGCAGGGGGGAGCTGAGCAGGGTGCTGGGGGGGTGGCTGGGAAGGTTTTGGGGGGGCACTCACCAGTCCTGCACGGCGTTGAAGGACTCCTCGTTGGTGATGTCGTACATGAGGATGAAGCCCATGGCCCCGCGGTAGTAGGCGGTGGTGATGGTGCGGTACCGCTCCTGCCCGGCCGTGTCCTGTGCAGGGAAGGGGGGGACAGCAGGATGTCACCCCTGGAGGGGGCAGTGACACCCCTCGGGGCGCTCCAAGGGCCCCTGAGGTCCCTGGGGACACGTCTCTTCCTGCCATGTCACCCCCAGGGACACAGTGACGCCCCTTGGGGCACTCTCAGTGCCACCAAGGTCCCTGGGGACACGTCCCTTCCCACCCTGGGGACACAGTGACACCCCTCGGGGTGCTCTGGTGCCACCAAGGTCCCTGGGGACACGGCCCTCCCCACCATGTCACCCCTGGGGTGGACACTGACACCCCTCGGGGTGCTCCAGGTGCCACTGAGATCCCTGAGGACACCTCCCTCCCCACCCTGGCATCGCCCTCAGGGCTCTCCAGAGGCCACCCAGGTTCATGGGGACTCATCCCTCTCTACCATGTCACCCCTGGGGACACAGTGACGCCCCTCAGGGTGCTCCAGGGACGTGTCCCTCCCCACCACACCATCCCCAGGCACACACTGACACCCCTCGGGGCGCTCTGGGTGCCACCAAGGTCCCTGAGGACACATCCCCTCCCATCCCATCCCAGTCCCGCTGCTCCCAGCCCTTCCAGCTCCGCAGGGCGGAGCGGCCCCAACACCCCCACCCCTCCCAGCCCGCCGTGGGGGTCCCGGGGGTCTCACCCAGATCTGCAGCTTGATGCGCTTGTCGTTCCGGTAGATGGTCTTGACCTTGAAGTCGATGCCGACGGTGCTGACGAAGGCGGGCGTGAAGGAGTCGTCGGCGTACCGGAACAGGAAGGAGGTTTTCCCCACGCTGCTGTTCCCGATGATCAGGATCTTGAACATGTAATCGAAGTTCTGGTCCGAGGATTCCTTCTGCCCGTAGCGGGAGTCGGTAGCCGACGCCATCTGCAAGGCGAGGAGGGGAGAGGCCGTGACGGCCGCCGGGCCCCGGCTCGGAGCCGATTCCCGGCGCTGCGGGCGTGGATCTGGCACGTTCCGGCTTGGGGCGGCCTCGGTGGGTCACTCACCCCGCGGGGAGCTTGGACAGGACACCTCCTGTCACCCCCAGCGAGGCGGGGGGACCCACGGTAAATGTGGGGCACGTGGATCCCGGGGTTTCCCACAGCCCTGGGAATTTGCCGTGGTCCTCAGGAGTTGCCGTGGATCCTGGGGGTTGCTGTGGGTCCTGGGATTTGCTGCAACCCACAGGATTTGCTGCAACCCACAGGATTTGCCCTGACCCCCAGAAGGTTTGCTGTGGATCCCCAGGATTTGCCACGGATCCTGGGGTTTGCCGTCCCCAAGGATTTGCTGTGGATCCCCAGGATTTGCCACAGCCCCCCAGGATTTGCCGTGGATCCTAGAATTTGTCATAGCCCCCAGGATTTGCTGTGGATCCTAGAATTTGTCATAGCCCCCGGGATTTGCTGTGGCCCCCAGGATTGGCCACAGCCCCCGGGATTTGCCGTGGATCCCGGGATTTGCCGTGGCAGCGGCAGGTGCCGCCGAGACGCCGCAGCCTCTCCCGCATCTCCCCCACAAAATGGCACCAGCGCGGTGACACGGCACGGCGAGGAGCCACACGGTGCCGGGGGGTGTCACAGGGTGCCGGGGGGTGTCACAGGGTGCCAGGGGGTGCTGATGCCAGGCGGGGCACAGAGGTGGGTGCCCACCCAGGGCCGGTGCGGGGGGATGCAGGATGGAGCTCAGGGATGCTGGGAAGCGCTGCGGGTTTCAGGGTGCTGCTGGAAGGGGGGGGGCCGCCTGCTACAGGGAGGGGGTTTGGGATGCTGATGGGTGGGGGCGCAGGGCGCTTATGGGGGGCGAAAAGGGCGCTGCAGGGAGGGGGCGCAGGGTCCCATTTAGGGGGGGGGGTTAGGGCGCTGACAGGGGCCGCTCAAGGCGCTGCAGAGAAGGCGCCCACCCCCTGCCCGACCCCGCCGCAATTCCACACCCCCATCCCTCCCCGCGGACCCTGCGCAGCCCCCCCCGCCGCATCCATCACCATCTTCACCACCACCATCATCATCATCATCATCATCATCATCATCACTCCCCCCCCCCCCTCCACCGCCCCCCGCCCGCCGCCTCCCCCGCTGCAGCCGCCGCTCCCCGCCGGCTGCCGGGCGAACCCCTGGGTGCCGGGGGGTGCCGGGGGTGCCGGGGGGGTGCCGGGGGGGTACCGGGGGCCCGGGAGGGGGGTCCCGGTGGTGTTGGGGGGGGGTCTCACCTCTGCCGCTCTCGCTCCTCCCGCAGCGACTGCAGCAGATGCGGACCCCGGGTGACGTCGGCAGAAGGGGCGTGGCCCTCTATGCAAATGACCCGCCGCGTCACGGGCGCGCCCCGGAGCGCGGCGCTGATTGGCCCGGCGGCGCGCGGTGATGGACAGCGGGGAGGTGGAGGGGGGGGCAGACCCACCCCCCCTCCCGGCTCGGTGGTGGGCGCCGCGGCCTCCCCCTCGGCCGCGCGCGGTGGTGCGGTCCGGCCGCGCGGTGTGAGGCGCGGGGTGAACCACGCGCGGCGCGGGCGGGGGGAGCGGGGCGGACCATTCCCGCTCATGGGGGGGGAAGCGAGGTCTCGCAGCCTCGCTGTCGCGACATGGCGCCCTATATCGCGATTCCCGCCCTAGGCGTAGCAGTGGCGGTCGGGCTGTTCTTTACCTTGGCAGGGCGCCTAGCGCTGAGGCGGGGCTGGTGCGCAGGTGGGCGGCCATGTCCTCCCTCGCCCTCAGGTTCCAGCGGGGATTAGGGGAGGCAGCATATGGCGGCCCCGGCACCGCCCTGCCCGGGCCTGCCCTGCCCTCCCCTGCCCGGGGCCCCGGGACCCTCCCGTGCCCTGCCCTGCCCTGCCCTGCCCGGAGCCTCCTGGGCACTGCCCTGTCGTGCCCTGCCCGGGGGGGTTTCGATGGCTCCTGCCCCGGTGCAGCCTCACCGGGGCCTATCCAGGACCCAGAGCCACGGGAGGACGGAGCCAGACTCCCCCCGGGCTCTGGCTGGAGCTGCCGGACACGGTGGGCACTGTCCAGGTGGGCAGTGAGAGCCCACAGTGAGGAGACAGAGCAACAGCCCCCAGCGACAACAGGATGGCTGGGAGGCAGGGATGGATCCAGGCTTAGGGATGGATCCAGGCATAGGGATGGATCCAGGCTTGGGGATGGGCCCACGCTCAGGAACAGACCCCGCTGCAGGGATCGATCCAGGCATAGGGATGGATCCAGGTTTAGGGATCCACCTTCAGGGGTGGATCAGGTGGACCACTGGTCAGGGATGGATCCAGCCACAGGGACAGATCCAGCCACAGGGATGGACCATGGGTGCTGCCCCCCACCACGCCCTCCTTGTCCGTGGATTCTGCAGCTCCTCAGCCAAGCTCGAGATAAAAAGGGCTTTTTCCCCCCAGCTCCTGCCCTGCTCCAGCCCGGCAGAGCCTGGGACAGACCTGGCTTCGAGGAGTTCTGGGAGCACAGAACCTCAGCTGGCCCCTCTCCACCAGGAGAGGCAGGAGGACACCCCAGGAATGAGCACCCCGCGTGGCTCCAGCGCTCCCAGCCCATCCCTGGAAACCTCCCGAGCTGGGAAAGGCTCATCCAGCTCCCAAGGCCCTGCTGCTGCCACGGGGCAGGGAGGAGCGTGGGGCGGGCAGGGGGTGAGAGCCTCGGGGGGGGGACCCACGTGCCAGGGCAGTGCCAGGGGTGGGGACGTGTTTGCGGAGAGAAATCACCGTTGGGAGCAATGCGGAAGAGCCAGGAACGGGCCCCGCGCCGCGCCAAGCCGGCGATTAAATATTTACCTTCGCGGGCCGTGGTTGCCAGTGATGGATCTCAGCGTTTCCAGGGAGGAGCTCCTTTTGTTCCAGGCCCTCCCTGGTGCCCGCCGGGGCCACCAACCACGCCGGTCCCTGGGGGACATTGGCACGGCTCCCGTGACACCAGTTAAAAGGCACTTCCAAGGTAAAGAGGCACTTAACGAGGCTCGTGCTCAGGGTGGAACAAACCAGGTTTAATCTCTGGAAAGGTGAAGGGAAATCCAAAAGGATCCCGGGGTGCTGCCCCCGGGCAGGATGCTGGAGATGCAGAGGTTGTGGGGGGAGGGTCACAGCACCCGCCGGGGCCCGAAGTGTGAATTAAAAACGCAGCATTTTCAGTGATCGCGGAGCAGAAACGCGACTTTCCGCCCCGAAAACGCGTCTTTCCGCCCCAAATATCCACGTGAGTGCGGCCTCGGAGAGGCTCGGAGTAAAAAGTGAGCTACAAAAGGCTTTAAAAAGTGAACCTGTCCCCAAATAAATAAACCCCTGACTCGTGCCCGTGCCGTGCGCTGGTGCCTGGGGGTCCCTCGTGCTGGGGGTGTCACCAGCACCCTTCACCCACCTGCTGCTGTCCTGCCAGGGGCCACCTGGGAAGGTGCTGGAATGCTTTTGGCTGTGCCCCAGCCCTGTGGGGGACCCCTTCCTGGAGCCCTGTGGGGCGTGATGTCCCCAGGGCTGGGCTGGGGCCGGAGCACAGTGTCCCCAAACCTTGCCTGAAGGGGACAGGGACCTTTCCCAGCAGCTGGTGGGAGACAGGACAGTGCGAGCAGCATCTTCGTATCCATCAGGACCTGCCCAGATCCCGCACGGGGACATGATTCGGGTCCCTCCACGCCCTGTGTGGTGCCACTGCCAGCTCTCCCCGCTGTCCCCAACACTGGCCAGGGCAGTGCCCAGTCCCACGTCCCCGTGGCAGCGAGGGGACCCACCGGCCGGTTGCCGCTACGTGCCCAGGGACAGGAATGTGACGTTGCCCTCCGTGTCCAGGCACAGCCCTTGGCTGTCCTCGGGCCCTGGCACGGAGCACCCGCCGCCACCGTCCTTGGGCAGCGTCCCCTCCAGCGCCCGCCGGTTGTCCACGTCCCTGGGGCGGGGCACGGGCGAGTCCCGCTCCGCGGGGCCAGGGGACGAGCGCCTGGTGTCGGCCGACTCCGAGTCGTCCGTGCCCGGTGTCTTGGAGCCGCTGTTGTCCTCGTCCAAGGGGCTCTCAGGCCCCTCCAGCTCCGTGTCCGACTCACCCTCCTCCTCCTCCTCCTCCTCCAGGGTCAGCTCGAACTGGAACTTGTCGGCGTTGGCGGGGGACGCGCCGGGTCCCTCGGGCGGAGGGGACGGGCTGCGCGGGATCATGCTCTGGTACCACTCCCGGTTGTCCTCCAGCGTGTCCAGGAGCTCCTGCGCGTCGGGGTGCACCAGGTCGGCCCACGTCTCCCACAGCGGGTGGGCGATGAAGTCGATGAAGCCCACCTGGGGAGGATGGGGGGAGGAGGCAGAGCTGAGCCCCCCGGCCCAGCCCTGCATCCCCTCACCCCGTCCCCAGGCCACCGCCCCACCTGGGACTTCTCCACGGAGGCGGTGTGCTTGTCGCACATGGGGCTGATCTCCATGCCCTTCTCCCGTTCCCGGTCTCCCTGGTGGAAGAACTCCACCATGATGCGGTCGGTCCACTGCCGGTACAGCTCCAGGGGCTTCGTGGGGTTGCTGAGGTCGGCGCAGTGCACCATGTTCTGCAGGACCTGTGGGCACAGCCACGGTGTCCTTTGTCCCCCAGGGACCCTTGGCACGGCCAGCCACGGTTGGGAGTCAGCAGGCAGGACGTCCCAGAGCAATGCCCAGTGTCCACAGTGCCAGGAAGGGTTCCCAGCTGTGTCCCCGTGCCCACCTGGATCCGGTCGGAGTAGTTGTCCAGCAGCAGCACCCCCAGGCTGGTCACCTTCTTGGTCTCCACCATGGTCTTCAGATCTGCCAGCAGGTTCATGTGCTTGGACATGTCCGTGGCCAACACCTGGGCAGGGAAAGCCAGGAACGGGGCTCAGCCTGACCCCCCCAAGCCCAGACCCCTGCCCAGGGTGGTCCATCCCCCCCATACCATGTCGATGACCATTTTTCGGAGCGTCTGCCTCTGCTTCCTGCTCAGGTTCTGGAAGATGTCGCAGTTCTCCTCCTGCAGGAGCTTGAAGCCCACGGCCAGGTGGTGGTTCTCCAGCACCGAGGCGTCGTTGTACATCAGCGCCAGCTCCGAGTCTGCGAGAGGGCACCAGTCACCCCAGGGGGGCAGGAATCCTGAGTGGGGCCCCCCACACCTCCCCAGCTCCATCCCTGCTCCCCAGCTCACTGGTGTTGATGAGGAACTGGTTGGAGACGCCGGGGTGGTCAACGTCATGGATGGCACCGGCGAAGATGGCAGCCATGATCTCCAGATCCGTGAAGACAGCCTGGGAACGGTGGGAGAAGGAGTCGCTGGTGTGTGACAACCCTGACAGACAACACCCGGTGGCCTCCACGGCCTCAGGAGACCAGGAAAATCACCTCCAGGGCAGGCGTGGAGAGGAGGACGTGGGTGGACTGCGCCACGTCGGCGGCGTGGAGGTTGTTGTGATAGGCCACGTCGGCGTGGTAATGGTCCTCCAGCGTCAGCATGTAGGTGATGAAGGTGTTGACGGGGATGCGGAAGGTCTTCATCAGGTCACGCTCCTGCAGGGAGGAGGGAGGTGGCTCGTCCCCATCCAGGCACTGGGACAGGGATGTCCCGCTGGGATGCTCACCTGGAAGATGCTGTACATGATGACGGTCAGCGGGCGGTTCCCCGAGTACTCGGCAACTTTAAACACATTGAGCCCCCACTTGTTGGTGTCCTCCAGCTCCTGGGGACCAGAGGGACGGAGGTCCATGGGGGGCTGGCGCCAGGGACCCTGTTGTTTGGGCGGGTCACCCGTGCCAAGCCCACCTTGGCCAGCAGCCCCTCGTGGTCCGTGCGCACCCCGAAGCGGGGGATGCCGGCGGCGGCGAGGCTGGAGCTGTGCGTGAGCTTCCTGACGCCGCTGATCTGGGACATGGGGCGCTTCCTCCGCTCCTTCTCCTTGTCCTTGGCCAGCGCCGAGGGGATCTCCACCTCGTGCTGCTTGTCTGGGGTGGCACCGGGGGGGCGTGAGCAGGGTGGGAGCCCAAATTCCCCCCCCGACATCCCAATGATGCGGCGCAGGGAACACCGTGATGTCATGACAGTTTGGGGGCTGCACGGGGGGTGCCCAGCACTTTCCATCACCCTGGCCCTGCATGAGCCACCTGCCTGCCAGGGGACCCAAAACCCTGCCCAGGACACCCCTGCAGACCCACAGGGATTTACCCAACATCCCCAGTGCACCAGTATGCACCAGTATGCACCAGTATGCACCAGTATGCACCAGCACACCCAGCCAGGACAAAGGGACACCTGGGAAAGTGCCCCCCTTTTCCCTCCTTTTCATCCCTTCACAAGAAGCAAGCAGGCACAAAGCCCACCCTGCTGCCAGCAGAGAGGTGACCCCGGTGGTGTCCCTGGGGTGGGGGGTCCTCACCCAGGAAGGTGCTGGAGATGTACTCGGAGACCTGGTTCCCGGAGCGGCTCGTCTCCGAGAGGTGCGTCAGCTCCCGGTTCAGCATCCGCTTGAACTGCAGGTGGTGGGCAGAGCTCAGCCGTGTGGGGGGCACACAGGACTCCCAGATGCCCATCCCAGGGGGCTCAGTGATCCCCATACCCCCCAAGGTGACCGTGACAGGGACCCCTTACCTTGTTGGAGGCCATCTCGCTGACCGAGTGCCTGGTCTGCAGCGTCTCCAGCTGGTCCAGGCACCAATCCAGCTCCTCCAGGGTCTCCCGTGAGAGCTTCTGGTGGGCATCTTCTGCTGGGGGCACCCGCCAGCTTGGCAAGGGACCTGCCAGCGGCACGGCCACCCGGCACAGGGGGGCTCGTGCCGCCCCAAAGCCGGGGGCTCGCCGGCGTGGCGGCTCACGGCCCTCGAGTGGGGCGGCCGGGGGCGTGGGGGGACGCAGGGGTCAGGGTCGGGCATCCCTGGGCAGCGGGACTTGGCCCCATCACACCGTCCCCATGGCGTGGCAGCCCCACGTGCCGCAGCGTCCCGTGGGGTGACAGCCAGCCCCGGGGGCAGCCGGGCTCCCGCGGGGCCCCGCTCGCCGCCGGGTTTTATTAATGGAAGGTTTGACGTCAACGGGAGCTTTTCCACCGCCGCGAAGGGCGGCCAGGCGGGAGGAGCTGCCGAAAACCAGACATGGATCCCAAAGGGCAAAGCCGCGGCTCTGCCCTGCCTGGAGGGGGCTGTACCCACCCACCCTGGGGGCATAGGGATGGCCCCAAAACATCCCCACCGTGGTCCCCCCGGCACTCACCGGACAGGCTGGCCTTGCTCCCGGAGGGCAGGCTGCTGCTGGATCCTCGCCTGCGAAACACGGGGGGCTGAGCAGTCAGGGCCCCCACAGCGGTGCCCTCCCCTTGCCATGGGTCGGGGTCCCCCAGCCAGGTGAGACCCTCGCCCTCCCCACCCCACGGCCCGCTCACTTGATGCCGGCGCGGTCCTGGAGGTGGGTGAGGTTGCTGCGGACGGTGCGGAGGCTGGCCAGGACCTGGGGGGCGAGAGGGGGATGGGACTGGGCTGACCCCCCCAGGGCACCCACCCAGGTGCTGGGCACAGGCCGTGTCCCCTCCCGGGCAGGGCACAGGGACGGCACCTACCTGGGCGAAGGGTGTGACAATCATGTCTTCTCCATGCCTGCGAGAGCAAAAGGAGCGTGAGCCTCGGGGAAGGGAGTGGGCATCCCAGGGCACGCAGGGGATCAGGGGGGACACTCACAGGTCGCTGGCGATGGAGGAGTTGCGGGACATGGCTTTGGGGGACAGGTCATAGTCGCTGTCGGAGCGGTACAGGAAGGACTCACGGCGCTGCCCGTGGGAGAAGGTGCCCTGCAGGACCAGCCCTGGGCTGGCCTGGGGGTCCAGCGTGCCCCGGCCTGGGGGGCCATTCTCCAGGTCAAAGCTGCGAGGGGAGAGGAGCCAAGGCTGGCACGGGGGGGGTGGCACAGCGGCCTCAGCCCGCAGGTGAGGGGCACAGCCCGCAGGATGCCACCAGGTTTGCTGGATTCTCGATGCCATCGTCCCACTCAGCCTGCTTCGGTGGCCCCTGTGGTGACACCGGTCACCTCCCAGCCTGGCCCTGCCAGCTCCTTCACCCACTGCTGAGAATGGGCACAACTCAGTGCACACGGACTCTCTCAACTCTGCCAGCAGAGCCAGGTTGTCCCATGTCACCCATGTAGGACAGGCCCCCCTGCCCTGAAGCTCCAGAGACCCCGAAAAGGGCCGGCTCCTGCCCGTCCCATCCCTGCCCTGTCCTCAGCACTGTGATCCCAAGTCCTCCAGAGCCCCAAAGCCTCCATCAGCCCTGGCTCTGGAGTGCCGTGTCCCATGGAGGGGACAGAGTCCCAGACACGGCACGGAGCCAGGGGACACCGAAGGACAGAAAACAACCACCGAAGCCAAGCCCTGGCCCTTGGGGACGTGCTGGTGGCCACCCAGAGGCACCTCAGCCTGAGTCACCTGGCAGCCCTGTGCATCCACTGCGGGGGGGGACAGGGGACGTGGGGACAGGGATGGTGACCCTGTAGTGTCCCCGAGCTGGCCGCTGTCGCTTCACCCCCCCCTCCTGCTCAGCTGGCCCCGGGGTCATGGGAAAGGCTGCGCGGAGCAGGGACACAGCGAGGGCCATCCAGAGCCTGTCCCCTCCTGCAGCCGCCACTGCCGCGGGGACGGGGAGCACTGGGTGAACTGGGAACGCGCGGATGCCACTAGGGCCGCCCCGTCCCCAGCGGGAGCCCAGCACCTACCAGATGCAGGAGTGCCTCCGGGACGGGCACCGGCTGCCCGGCAGCATCGTCCCGCTCCGGCAGCCCCGGTCCCTGTGGTGTGGCCGTCCCCGGCAGTGGCAGTGCCAGCCGGCACCGCGTCATGCCATCCCCGCAGCCCCTTGTTTTCCTGCCTCGCCTTCCCATCCCCGATGGTACCGGGGACACAAAGCCGCATTGTCCCTCCGACGGCCCCGCGTCTGTTCCCGGCCCCGTGCCACCACCTCTGACCCCGCTGCCACCGCAGGGCACGGCTCCGGGGAACACGAGCCCCCGCCAAGGGGCTGCTGCCGAATTAACCCCCCTCGTTTCGGCGTTAATGACCGAGCTGTGCCCGTGCCGGGGGTGGGGGGAGCCGGGGCCGCTATAAATAGTTGCTGTTGCGGAGGGATGTGCTGAGCCCTACAGCGCTCACGCAGGTGGCGCCGGCACCCACCAGCACCCAGGGGGGCATCCCAAAAACAACCCTACAGAGCTGGGGAGGGCAGGGAGGTGCCGCGGCGGGAGGGTTGGTGCCTTGATTTGGAGGGAAAAGCCCCCCTCCCTCCCCACCGGGCCGCCCCATCGCAGGTCCCTGCCTGGCCATCGCTGCAATGAGCGTGCCCGTGCTCAGCCGCCCTCGTCCAGCAGCTCCCCCCTGCCCGGTTCAGCCCCTGGCTATGTGGGGACACCCGCCGTCCCCCCGTCCCCGTGGGCCCACAGCCCTGAGGACGAGCCGCAGCACTGGGGGGGGGGGTCCCCTGACCCCATCCCGGCAGCACAACCTGGTGCCACCACCCCCCCCGGGGACCCACCAGCGTCCCCCCCTTACCAGAGGGGATGCGCCACGGTGAAGCGCCGCTGCAGGCGGATGCTCTGGTTCATCAGGAGCTTCCTGAAGAGGACGGGGGAATTGCGGGGGGACGCTGCCGGAGAAGCCCCCGGCGAGGGGTGCGGGGTGGGCAGCATGGCCCGGCTCAGGGACCCCCGGCACGGCGGCGCGGCCCCGCCGCCCTCGGTGCGGAGCAGGAAGCGTGCGGCCGTCCCGGCCCCGGCGGCCCCGGGAAACTTTCCATCCCCCTCCCGCCCTGCGCCTGGGAAATTAAACAACTGTCTGGCTCCGGCAGCCGGCGCAGGGAGCGGGTCCCCCCCCGGTGTTCCTGGCGGCCCGGGCACGTGGCCCCTCGCTGGCCCGGTGCCACCGGCCACCCTGCTGTCTCCCCGAGGCGGCAGCTGCTCCCGAAAGGGCAGGGGTGCTCTGCCTGGACACACGGAAAAAATGCCACACGGACCCCTCAGCGACCCAGACGTACGGAGTGGACGTGCCACAGTGCCACTGAGGGGCAGGGAGGAGCCCGGAGCATCCCCAAAGACACGGTGTGGTTGTGCCATGGTGCCACTGAGGGACGTGGCTGAGCCTGGAGCATCCCAGACACACGGTGTGGGTGTGCCACGGTGCCACCGAGGGACCAGTGAAAGCCAAACCCACCCACATCGTGGCCCAGCCCTTCCCTGGTGCAGTGCCAAGCCCCCTCGTGGGGCCATTCCTGAGGGGAACAGGGAGCAGCAGGACGAGGTGTGGCCGGTGACAGTGGCACCGTGGGTGACCCGGCGGCCTGGCCCTGGGAGCTGGCACGTTTCCAGCCTGATGCAGCAGGATGTGGATACCTGCTCTTCCCAGAGGCCACAGGAATATCCGGCAGCTGGCAGGGATCCAGAGGGGACAACAATGGGGCCTCCCCTGCCAGGGCAGGAGCAGCAGGGACCCCAAAACCCATGACGTGGGGGGTCACCCTCGCTTCCAAGGGACTGAAGGCACGACGGTGGGGACGTCAGGGCAGAGGGGTGCTGGGACAGAGGGACATCAGGACATGGGGGGCGAGGGGGAAGAGCCTCCCCGTGCTGGCTGGCAGCCAGCAGCCCCCAGACAGCCGAGACAGGACTGGCCACAGGACAGCAAATCCCTGATCCCAGGACAGCCAGTCCCTGTCGGGCTGTCACTCTCCCCACATGTCTGCAGGGGTGGATGACAAGTGACACCGGAGCCATGACCCTCAGCTGTGCCAACTCCATGCTGTCCCTGCAAGCCGGGCTGGGAGAGGCACAGGACAGGGGGAATGGCCCAAAAATAGCCCTGCAGCCACTGCGGGAGGGACTGAGGTCACCTCGGGTAGGGCCAGGCCAACCCTGCGGTGGCACCAGCTGGGCCAGGGAACGGGGACAAGCAGGGGGTGTGGAGGATGAGGACAGGGGTTGGGAACAGGGATGCGTGGTGGGGGTGACAGAGATGGGGGTGATGGGGACGGAGGGGATGGGAACTGTGTGTGTTGGGAACGGGGGTGACAGGGGCAGATGGCAATCGGGATGGACATCCCGGGGCCGGTGACAGAGGGGTTTGTCCCCAGCCCACCGGGTGCTCTGCCGGTGCCCCGGTGCCGCTGTCCGCCCGCCGGTGCTGAACCCGGGAGCGCCCCCACCAGCAGCTCCTTGCCCGGTAACCCCTTCCCGGTGCCACCGGGGGTCGGTATCACCTCCCCGCTCCCCGTCCCACCCTTACCGGGGGGGCTCGGACTCGTCGCCGCTGCTCGGGCCGCTCTCCTCGATGGTGAAGACCACCCTGGCACCCTCGGGCTCGGGGCCCCGGGCCGCCTCCGCCAGGCGGCAGCCCAGCGGCGGCAGCAGCGGGGTCCCGGAGAAACGCCGGCGGACGGCGCCCACCGCGGCTCCCGGGCCCGACGGGGCGGCCTCGGCGGCGTCGCGGCAGCGCTGCGGGGACACGGGGCGGGGGTGAGGGGGGCGGGGTGAGGGGCACCGTGGAGCTCTGCGGGAGCACCGTCCGTGTCGGAGGGTCCCGTCTCGGGGCAGCCCCGTCCCGTTCCCTCCGCCCGGTACCGGGCGCCGGTAGCGCGCTGGCGCCCCCTGGCGGGCACGGTGCGGCGCTACACCCCGGGGGTACCGGGGTGATACTTGGGCGGGGGGGGAGCACGGGGACAGGGCACAGGCGCTGCACCGGGAGCGGCTCGTCCAGCAGCGCTCGGAGTCACCGGGACACCCCCTTCCTCCTCCTCTTCCTCCCGCCGCCACCGGAGGGGACCCCCCCCTCTCCCGGGACCCCGCCGGAAAACCCCCCGGAGCCGGCGCGCAATTACGCAGAGGTGAATAATAATTAACCGCCCATTAAGGGGATAATTAACTCCCGCTCAGCGCCGCCAGCCCGGTTATTGCTGCCCGCGGGGCCGGCGCTGGGACGCCCGTACCGGGGACACCCCTCGCCCCCTCCCGCGACACCCCCTCGCCCCCCGCGGTACCCCCCGGTGCCGGTCTCACCTCCGCGCCGAGGAAGGGCAGCGCCGTCCGGCTCCGTCTCATCGCCGTCCCTGCGGGGGGAGCTCCGGGAGCTGAGGCCGCTGAGGGCTCGGTGGTGGGGACCACCCCCCTCCGGGGCTGGGGACACCCAAAGGACACCCCGCGACCGGGACACGTGGGTTCCTCCCCCCTCTTCCGTGACTTACGGGCGCCTGATCTCGGCCGGGCTCAGCCCCTACCTCGGGGTTTTGGGGCCCCTCCTTCCCACTCCCAGTGCTCCCACCGGCTGGATGAGGACAGGGGGTGGCCCCCAGCCCGTAGCACCCACTAAGCTGTGAACCCACCGATGCCACCTTAATGATCCAACCGCGAGCACCCTCCCCCCGAGGAACTGGGGCACACCGGTGCATCCACAGAGCTCCCAGGACTGAGACCCTCCACGCCCCTCCTGGCACCGGGAGCAGCCTCATCCCAATTCCCAGGGGATGCCGAGCCCCGGCACGGGGGTCCCCGCTGCTGCCAGCCCCCCGCCCCGGCCCGCAGCCCCTTACCGGTGCCCGGTCGTCGCCGCCAGCCGCGGCCTCGGCCGAGTGCAGCGGAGCAGAAGGAAGGCGACGTGCGTGCCTGGCCGCTCGCTCCCTCCCATCCCACCTCGCCGGGGGGGGGCTGCGCGGCCCCCCCCACCCCGGGCACCACCGCCCCGCACCCACCCCGCCGGCCTGGGAACACCCCGGGGCCTCCAGCCCCGGAGTGGGGGATCCCTGAAAGCGGTTGGGCCCTCCCACCGGGGACCGGGGGTTTTCCCCGGGCAGGGCACATGGCAGACGGGAAACCAGGGCTGAGGAGCAGCTTCTTTATTCAGCAGCGCGGGGAGCCCCGGGGGGAGCTCCGGGATGGGGGGGGTCACCTGGGTGTGGGGTGGATGACAGGGGACTCCTCCAGCACCTTGCTCTAGGGAAGAGAGAGAGAGAGAGAGTGGGGTGAGCACCCACACCCTGCCCTCCCCCCCCCAAAATCCCTCCCCACCCCTGGCCCCAGCACACACCATGGGCACCTCATCCAGGTGGCGGAAGCGGAGGGTCCTGCGCTGGCACAGCCGCACCAGCAGCACCGCCGTGCCCCCCACCAGCACGCAGACCAAGAGGCAGATGATGACGACCACGCCAGAGCTCAGATGCTGCTCTGTGGGGGGCAAGACGGGCACCCTGTTACCCCCTCCCCGGCACCGCTGAGACCCACAGAGGGACTCGGGTGAGAGGGGGCTCAAGACTGGCTCAAGACTCTGAGCTCACCTGGGGACCTGCACTCCCCCTGCACCCCCCTGTGAGCGCAGCCCCAAGTGGGGGGTCTAAGGGGACCCCAGGGCTGCTGCTGTGCCCATACCCAGCTCACCTGCCTGTCCTGTGTCCCCCAGCCTGGCTCTCACCTGAGCTGCCAGCCGCGATGCCGATGGCCAGTGTCGTTCCGGAGCTGGTGGCCAAGGTGCTGTTGGGAGCAGGGCTCACAGTGGGTGCGGTGGAGTTGGGAGCAGGAGCGGGCCCAGAGGGCCTGGGTGAGGATGGGGTTGGCACTGCTGTTGAGTTGGATCTGGGCACACTTGGGTGGGATGGAGCCGGCGTCGTGGACGTGTTGGATGGAGGTGCTGTTGATCCCAGTGTCTTGGATGGAGTTGGTGTGGTGGTGTTGGATGGAGGTGCTGGAGGTGCTGTTGATCCCAGTGTCTTGGATGGAGTTGGTGCGGTGGTGTTGGATGGAGGTGCTGGAGGTGCTGTTGATCTTATCTTGGATGGAGTTGGTGTGGTGGTGTTGGATGGAGGTGCTGGAGGTGCTGTTGATCTTGACATCTTGGATGGAGTTGGTGTGGTGGTGTTGGATGGAGGTGCTGTTGATCCCG
>JAWWES010000082.1:1227100-1269085 GCA_035583135.1 Lophotriccus pileatus
CCAGAGCAGAGCTCAGTCCTGCCCCTCCTCTGCCCCTGCCCAGCAAGGTGGAACTGCACTGAGGTCTCCCCTCAGTCTCCTCCTCTCCAGCTGAACACACCAAGTGCCCTCAGCTGCTCCTCATATGGCCCGTCAAGCCCCTTCACCATCTTTACAGACTCATTTAGTTCCTGAACAGCTCTGAAATATCCAGTTCCTAAATATCATATGAAGATGACCCATTTTAACACATTCACTTACAACCCCCTCTGAAAGTCCCAAATAGCAACGAGTGTTGCGCTCATGGAGGGTAAACCCACTGGGCAGGAGGGTCTGGCTGTGGAGATCAGGAGACCTGCTTGGCCCACGGCAAAAACTCCCACCTGACCTTCAGAAATGCACCTGCTCAGCAGTGGGTTTTGTTTCTCTATTTTTTAGAGTGTGTTTTGTTGTTCGTGCTTCCCTCCAAGATCAGTTCCCACCACCCGTGGGGAGCGGTGCTCCAGCAGGTGGGTTTCCTCGACAAAGCATAATGGGATCATCTGCATGGGATGGCTGCTGCTGCTGTTCAACAGGGCCAGGCCTGTTTTATGCCAATTAATTTTCTTAAGTTCCGGTTAATTAGATTTATTAGATGCGTTTTGTACTCATATGGAACAACTCTCGTTTTTATTTATGGCTGAGGCACCAACAGTCAATTGTCAGATGTTCATCTCGAACTGCTCATTCCCATTCTCCATGGATGGCCATGGATGCTGTCAGCTGATTGAGCCCATGCTGAGCAATCCCCTTCCCTTCCCTTCCCTTCCCGTCCCGTCCTCCCCCGCCGCAGCAAACAGCGAGAGGCCAAATTCTCCGTGTCGCGGGGTTTTACTGGGGCCTGACTGGAATGTGTGGGGCGCGGGGAGGGGAAGCCCGGGTCCCTCTCAGTCCGTGAGGGGAACCCCCAGCTTCTCCCTGCCCGCAGCCCGTGCGCGGGGGGTGCTCGGTGCCCACCGCCCGGAGCCGGTCCTAGACCTCCCCTCGGAGCCCTCAGGGAGCTGTGGGGGGGGGCTTGATTATCGCTCCTTTTCCTCCCATCGGGACCCCTCCGTCCATGCCCGGCATCTCTCAGTCCGCGCCCGGGGCATGGCGGGCGCTCCCCCCGCTCCTTGCCCGGCACCCCTCGGTCCGTTCCCGGGGCGCGATGGGCGCTCCCGCCGCTCCCCTCAGTCCATGGCCGGGACGCGCGGGCAGCTCCCCAAAGTTCCCCTCGGTCCGTGCCCGGGGCAGGGCGGGCGCTCCCCAAGTTCCCCTCGGTCCATGCCCGGGGAAGGGCGGGCGTTCCCCCCGCTCCTCTCGGTCCTTGCCCGGGACCCCTCAAAGTCCGTGCCCGGGCAGGGGCCCCCCCGGTCAGTACGCCGGCACCTGATGCTGGTGCTGGGGCAGGAGCTGGCAGCCGCTGTTGACGTGGCTGAGCACCTTCTGCTTGAGCTGGGCGACCTGCTCGCGGAGCAGGCTGGCGGTGGAGGCGAGCTCCGTGTTCTGGCTCTTGAGGCTCTTCACCTTCTCCTCCAGCCGGGAGATCCGCTCCAGCTTCCTCTTGCGGCACTTGGAGGCGGCGATGCGGTTCCTCAGCCGCTTCCGCTCCGCCTTGATGCGCTCCTGCGTGTCCATGTCGATGGGGGACAGCGGCGGGCTCTCCCCGAAACTCGGCACCTCCGGCACGATCTGCGGCTCGTCCTTCAGCGGCGGCGGAGGCGGCGGGGGCGGCGGCGGGAGCCGCGGCGGCGGCGCCGCGAACGGCCCCGGGTCGGCGGCGTAGCTGACGGCCGGGTAGGTGCTGAGGTTGGCGTAGACCGGCGGCTCCGGGGCCATCCCGGCGGCGGGCAGCTCGCCCGCGCCGCCGCTCCCGCCGCCGCCGCCGCTCCCTCCTCCGCCGCCGCCGCTCCCCGCCGCGCCGCCGCCCAGCTGGTTCTGCTTGTGCAAGTCCTCCAGCGCCTTCACGAAGCCCTCGGCGAACTCCTGCTCCTCGGAGGCGGCCGCTTTAGGGTAGAGGAACTGCCCGCTGGTCGGGGTGGTGGTGACCAGCCCGTTGGACTGGATGATGAGCCGCTCCAGCTCCGGCGACGCCAGTTTGAGCAGCCCCAGCTCGGCCGAGCCCAGCAGCCCCGCCGCCTCGCCGCTGGCCGCGCCGGGGGCTTTCAGCGCCGCCGCCAGCTGTTCCGGTAAGGCCATGCCGAGCGCGTCCTTCTTCATCATGCTGCCGCCGGGGAAGGGCAGGAGGAGCCCGCTGCTGCCGGAGGACGGGGCGAAGCCGCTGCCGAGGCCGCTCAACACATCATCATGGTAGAAGGGTGTTTCCATCCTCCTCCCCCGCCCGGCTGCGGGGGAAACGGGGCCGGGAGGGGGGGGGAAAGGACCGGGGCGAGCGCGGGGAGGGGGGTTGGGGGGGGCGGGGGAGGCGCCCGGTGCGCACCGGCCGCGCCCCCGCTCCTGCGCGCGCGCACACGCGTCTGCCGCCGCCGCGCGCCCCGCGCCGCTTTAAATAGGCGGCGCCGCCGCGGTGACCTCACCGCGCCGGGCCCCCATTGGCTGCAGATGACGTGCTCGCGCGCCGTCGTTTGCATAAGGGGAGGGGCCTCCGCCCCGGGGAGGCGGGACCACGCCCACTCGCCGGGCCACGCCCACCCCCGGCCGCGCCGTCGCCGGGACAACCGGCGGGTAAACCGGACAACAGCGCGCGGGGCCCTGGGATGACGTCAGCGCGGGGGAGGGGCGGTCACGTGCACACACCCCCCACCCCCCCACCCCCCCGCCGGGACTGACGGGCACAAAGGGAGGGGCGGGAACGGGAACGGGCACCGGGAACGGGCACCGGGAACGGGCACCGAGAACCGGCACCGAGAACCGGGACTGCCAACCGGCACCGGGACTGCGAACCGCCGGGGCTCACGGGCACAAAGGGAGGGGCGGGGACGGGCACCGGGAGCCGGGACTACCATCGCCGGGGCTGATGGACACAAAGGGAGGGGCGGGGACGGGCACCGGGAACGGGCACCGGGAACCGGGACTGCCGACCGGCACCGGAGAATGGGAACCGGGCACAGGGACTGGGAGCCAGCACCAGGAACCGGGCACGGGGCACAGGACCGGGCACAAGGAACAGGATCCAGCCACAGGGCACCAGTCACCAGGCACGGGAACGGGAACCGGGCATGGGAACAGGCTGCCAGCCGGTGGGAACCGGGAGCGGGGCATGGGAATCGGCCACCGGCCACTGGAAACCGGGACCCTCCCTGAAAACTGGACTGGGCATGGGAATGGGAACCGGCACCGGGAACCGGGCACTGTCCACAGGGCAGGGGAATCGGCCGCTGAGCACTGGCACTGGGCACAGGCACCGGCACCAGAACCAGCACGGGCACTGGCACCGGGCCAGGCCCCGGCTGTAACAGGGCACAACAAAGAAATAAACAAACACACCGGGCTGTGGGGCCTCGGGGGACACTCTGGGGACAGCCAGGCCACCACCCACGTGGGTCAAACCAGGACAGGCCACCGGCACCAGGCACAGCAGGGCCTGCCCGAGCCGAGCCCCGCTGGGACAGAACCACTGTCCCTGCGTGTCCCACACTCCCCTCATCACAGCCTGTCCCGTGTCACCGCCCCGGTGTTTGTCACGGCGCGTCCCGGTGACACCGGCGCCGGTGGGTCGGTTTGCCACCGCATGGCGGGCGGCCAGCAGCGGTTTACCGGGGGAGGAGGGGGGTCCCACCGTCACCGGGGGGTCACTCAGGCCAAGCCCAACGCCTTGGCTGCACCGTGAGCCCCTTGAGGCCCCGCTCAGCCGTCACCGGGGGAAGGAGTTAAGCGGCGGCGGCGGCGGTGGCGGTGGAGGCCGCAGACGTCACGGCCGGCCAAGCCCGCGGGCGGCTGAGGGGGTGGATCGGCGTCAGCACTTGACGTCACCGGCGCGGGGGGAGCCGGCACCGATGGCCGCCGATAACCCCCCCCTCGAGCGGGCAGGATGCGGCCCCCGCGCTGCAGGCCGAGGGTCCCGGCGAACGCGGCGCACGGCGAGGCCGCGGGGACGCCGGGGCGGGTGACGCCGAGCCGGGGCCTAATTGCTGCCAGATGGTTCCAGGGGCTGCGCTAACGAGGGCGATAAATCAGGGGGAGTCAGCGCAGGGGGGGCCCCCCGAGGGGAGCTGGTGGCGGGGCCGTGCCCGCGGTTCTCCCGGTGCAAAGAGCCTCCGTCACGGTGTGCCCGTCCTGTTTGCTGCCCACCGGGTGTGGGGGTAGCGTGACCACGGTGTGGGGCATGGCATGGGGTGTAGGGACAGCACGGGGTGGGGGGACACCACGGCACAGGACAGGGCACAGGGCACAGCTCAGCCCTGGCTTCAGGGAGGCCACAGGAGGACACGGGTGACACCCAAGATAGGGCTGGGACAGCCCCCGGGGCAACCAGCACTGGGGAAACCGAGGCACGAGTGGGAATGGCTGGGATCTACCCTCCCCCAACAGCTGCAGTTAATTAAATCCCAAATAAACGCAGTTGATTAAATCGTGGGTAACGCGGAGCAGACCGAGCCCTGTGTCCTCCTGCTGTCCCCACTGCCCCATGGGGGGGCAGGTGCCAGGCCCGGTGTCCCGGGGGGCTGGGGCAGGGCTGGGGAGCAGCTCCCAGGTGAAGCTGTCCCGTGTTTCCGCTCCAAACCCGTCATTAGGGGCGTGGCCGCGGCCGGACCGGCAGGTTCAGACTTTCCATCGTGACCCAACCCGGCTGGCGAGGGATGGGGACCAGGGCGGGGGGGAACAGCTCCCCTCCCCCCTGTCCTGGCCCTGCACAGGGACCCCCAGCCTGGATGGGCACCGGTGGGCACAACTGCACCGGGGGTACCCACAGTGCTCCCCCAACACAGCAGCGGGACAACAAGAACCAGCTTTGGCTGTAGGTGCTTTAATCAGTTCCAGGGAGGAACAAGCAGGCCCCGGGGCCTCCCGGGAAGAGCGGCTGGCCCCTGGCCAGGGATGTGTGTGAGCCACGAGCCGCGCTCCGGCCGGGCCCGAGCGGCAAAACCCCACCACCCCTCCCCAGAAGGGCCCCAGCACCCCGAGGCTCGTCCTGCTGCGTCCCCCCACACGCTCCCAGCCTGTCACCGCGGCCGCTCACCCCCACACGTCCCTTGTCCCCAAGCCAGAGGGCCCGTGGGATGCCTGGCCGGTGGCAGCCCCATGCCCACAGCGAGCCGGCAGCTTCATTTTCTTAATGAGCCCTTAATGAGGGGCATGATTTAGTGGCCCCTTCCGCCTGCCGTGGGGACGTCCCCGTGCACGGAGCTGGTGGCAGTGCCACCCTCACCACGGCTGGGTGGCCGGAGCTGCTATTCCCGGAGGCGTCGGAGCACCCACTGAGTCACGCCGTGTCTTTGCCACCTGCCAGCCGGGCTATATTTACCCCGGAGCGGGCGGTGAGGATTTGGGATGAGCCCACGCCGCCGCCGGACCGCGAGCCTCGAGCAGGGCCACCAGAGCATCCTCACGCTCTCCCCATTGCCACGGCACCAATGGGACCGTTCCCTGTGGCGCCTGATCGTGCTCTGCCAAGACACCCGAAACACCAAGTGCTGGACGCCCACGGCTTTGAGGACACGGGCTGGACCCAAAGCGAGACACCCACGAGCTCCCAGGGATGGATCCACACACTCATGGAAAAGGGAAGAAGCAGGGAGAGGCTTTGCACCCCGGGATTTGCACGGTGGGCACTGGGCACGCAGGGGAAGCTGCCTCTTAGTCACTGCTACGGGCAGGGAGAGAGGAACCAAGCCGGGAAAACAAGAAGTCACCAGATGCCAACGCCTGCCCCCAAACCTGCGCCAGTCCCCGAAGAACCCCCGAGGGGCCCACGGGGGCCTCCGACAATCAAAACCAAGAATTAAAACAAAACAAAAAAAAACCCAGAAAACATCACACCAGAAAGAGAGAAAGAAAACAGATTTAAAAAGGAAAAAAGAAGGAGGAGGAGGAGGAGGAGGAGGAGGGTTTGACGTGTATTTTTAGTTGCTTAGCACAGCCCTGAAGTATTTCGGCAGCCACTCCCTCCGCGTCGCTGGTGTGTAACTATTCCTGTGCTGCCTCCCCGGCGAGGCACAGAAGTTATGAGTCACTCTGGGGCGGCCAGAGACACATCCCCGTGGCTGCTGGAGCTGCCACCAGCTCAACTGCCACCAAAATATCCCGAGAAGGCAGCAGGGAGGGTTTCCAGGGTGGCCTTTGCTGGGTCTTTCCAGCCCTGCCAGGCTGTTCAACCCACCCACGCCGGCAGCGAGGCTCAGACCTTTTTTTTTTTCCTCCTCTCCCTGGTTGTTGCTTTTATCTTGCTCCTCCCTGTTTTGTTTTAGTTTTTGTAAATTTTTTCAGCCTCCCTGTGCTGCCACGGGGCAGGGCTGGAACAGACAGCCCCAGACACCCGTTTTTGGGGCAAAAATAAGCCCAAAATCAGAGCTGAGCATTGCACTGATGCTTCTTCCCCCTCAAGAACCACCTTCCACCCACAGTTGCCCTCACAGGGGCTGGGGACAAAAAATATTCCTACAGAGGTGGAAAAAGGAAGGGGGAGGCAGGCAGGGAATGCTGCTAAAGCCTTGTGGTGTAATTAAACAAATGCAGAACTTAACGAGCTCCATCACCTGACCCCAGAGAGCTTGGCTGGGAGATAAGGAGCACTTGGAGGACTCAACCCTGAGCAGGAGCCAAAGGTCCCGTTGTTGCAGGGAAGATTTATCCAGCCAGGCCAGACCTTCAATCCCAGCAGTGCTGGAGTGGTTTCCTTCTCACCAGGGAAGTCGCAGCACGTGGAGTCTCCGTGGCTGGAGGGATCCAAAGGGAGGGAGCAGGTTGGGAAGGGAAAGTCTGACAGCAGGGCTTTGTTCAAATGCCACGCACGGGTGTTAACGTGGAGCCTGAGGAGGGAGGACACATCACCCCATTCCCATGGCCTGGATTTGGCTCCTTGGGAGAAGCTGGATCGCCTGGGATGGACATGGGAGTGCTGGTTAACGCCTCGGAGAGAAGCAGGACAGCACGTGGCTGCTGTTAGGGACTAAAAATGTTGGGATTTCTCCCTGATCCCAGGGCTCAGGGAAGGGGTTTGGGGCCAGGTTGCCACAGACACAGAGAGGGAGGCGGTTGGTAGAGGCTGGAGATTTATTCCCACTCACCACTGCACCCAGTTCTATAAACATTAAAAAAATAACTCTATAAAAGCATGTTCTTCACTGCTTTTCAAGACAGTGGTGATGGCAGAGAATAGGCTTCAATACAGAGAACCAGTTGTACCAAACCAAACCAAAACCTGCTCAAAACCAGCCACAACACGGGTTTTCCCCCTAAAATTCACCTATTTCATCCCTTCGGGGGGTTGAGGCTCACCCAGAGCTGTTTCCTCCTCTTGTGTAGATGTTCAATTAATATCAGCAGCCAGGCTATTTTGCTGATGGGATGGAAGACTGGAGCAACCCGACCTGGGAATTCCCAGGAGCTTTCTGAGCCTACAGGAGGGACACGTTCACACGCTGCTCTGTGTCCCCAAGGGAAGATAATTGGTGACTAGGAAAGGAAGTGACAGGTACACCCAGTTGAGGTCAGTCAGGTACTGGAAGAAATCAGGTTGAGAAATATTCTCAGAGTTCAGGACTTGGTGTCACAGCAAAAAGTGGGGGGTTGTTTTTGAAGCGGGAGGGAAATAAATCCACGTAAATCAACTCGGTTGCTTTTCAGAAAATTAAAAAAAAAAAAATCACCCATGAGCGAGGGGAGCACCAGCCTCATGCAAAAAAAAACCCCACAGAAAACCTGTTCCTTCAAAGGAAACTTCTAATCTCAAGTCAAGTTAGCGATGAACTTAATTGGGAAACGCTCATTTATCACAAAGCTCTCTTGGGAACAACCCTTGAAGGCCAATGTTCACCCCAAGTTCTCCTTTAAGCCATAGGAGAGACAGAACTGACTGGCCAGGAAAAGAAAAAGTGATAGTTTAAAGGTTTGTTGGCTTCAGAAAACCCCAAACCTTTAAGACCACTCGTGTACAGACACAATATCCTCAAGTTCAGCGTTTTTAAACCCAAACGCTCACACGTCTGTTACAAACACACGTTTGCCAAGTTTCAAGTATTAAAAAAAAAAAAAACAAACTAAAAATTCCAAATAATCCAGAAAGTGTCTGTTTGCCTCCGTTCTGGTACTTCTGAACAGGATAATATTTTAAATTAAACCTGGTCACCCTGAAAAATTCACTCTCAGGAGAAGGCAGAACTTCAGCCCTTAACCATGAATGATTTTTTTTTCTTTTTTTTTAAAGAAATATTTCCAAAAACTTACTGACTACAAGGAGTGAAAACTCCACTTGACCAGATTAAATCACGAGGGGCTTCCAAATGAACAAGACCTGGGCTCTGATTGACTCACGGGAGAGTGGGAAAGGGAACGTTTTTTGAACACGTGGCAAATCCTGAGGCGACAAAACCCAAACTGTCCCCCGGCCTGGGTGCAGACATTTCACTGCTTGGCTGCTTGTCTGCCTGGCTTTTTTTCCTGCTGGCCTCTTCCACTGCCTGGAATTCCTCTGCCACGGCCACCAAACACACCTGTGGGAGCAGAAAGGAAGAGCATGGATGTAACAGCCTCCCTGGCACACAGTTTTCTTATTCTACCCAAATACACGCTTATTTTTGAGCCTTAGAAGCAGAAACCAGGACTTTTTGACCTCTCCCTTTCCAGTCCCAGACCTGTGTTTAAGAGGTGCACAAACTGGTGTGTTAATGTCACGATTGATGTTAATGTCACGATTAATGGTGGTAAATTGAAGTGTCCCCTGAAAAGTGGAGCCAAGGAAGCGATAAATTTAAAATCCAGGTTATGAAGCACCCCCTGAGAGCTGTGAGGGCACAGCAGGAGCTGGACAGAGCAACCCATGGCTTTGGAGAGGGCACAGGACAGCAGGAGCTGGGAGGAGGTGGTGAGATGAGCATCCTCATAACCCAAAAGCTACGACTGTCACAGGAGCTGCTGAGCTCGGATTCACCCCCAAAACAGGGATAAAGAGGGATGTGGATCCACCCTGACAGGCAGAACCCAAGGGAGACCCAGTCCAAGCACCAGGCACAAGAGCCCTCAGCAGTTGCTTCACTGAGGAGACGTGATTAAATCAAAGGCAAGACATAAATTATTCCAAACCCTGCAGTGCTTGGGACGTCCCAGCTGCTCCTGGAGCAAAGACCGTGGACTTCTGAGCTTGGCAAGCAAGAAGTCAAAGGCGAAGGATTACCAGTGTCAGAAACAATAATCCTTTCAACTGTGTGCACAATTACAGCTTCACTCCTGCCTGGTGGCCTCCCAACAAAATTGTCCTGCCTGGTTGTTGGGGTTTTTTTTTTTTTTACCCTTCCCCTTTCCCTCCTCCCTTCATGTCTCAGTAATGAGAGCCAAACCTTTGAGCTAATTAGCAAATGCTCGAAAATATTCCATCAGCGAATTTAAGCTGCACACACACGAAAACAGCAGGAGCTCCACCTCAGAGCTCAGCTCTGCTCCCCACAAGGTGGGTATTTTCTTATTTCCACAGCAGAGAAAAAAAGAAAACCAGCGCCATAAAAATGTTTATCTGAATAACCATATCCAAAAAAAAAAAAATCCCCAAAAAAACCACCCTGCCAAGTGCTCTGGACACTGCAAAGGGAAGGAGGGGGGGAAATAAAAGGCGGCTTCAGATTTGTAAAGGTCACTTCTGCACGCTGGGAGCTTCCAGGAGGGAGCAGGGACGGCAGGGATTCGGGAACAAGGAGCTCCCGGGAACGGCGAGACGCCGCTCTCGTCCCGTCCTGGTGTGGCGGCCCTGGGTGGATCCCACCTGTCCTGCCAGGATTCCTGGCATAGTCAAAACACAGGCAGCTCCTTAAGGGTGCTGCAGAGAAGCTTCAGCCCTCGGTGTCCCAGTGCCCAGGGCTCCTTTTAAAATTTAACTCGGGATTTTGAGCTCCCACTGCAGGCAAAGCCCCCAGAGCAGCCCCAGGGCTGCGAGGTGACCACAAACCCCCCGAGATGTGGTATTAGGGGGTGAGCAGGAAAGGAGAGAAAATGGTTCAGAGGCTTCCAGTGGGATAATTTCGGGGGTGGGGGGGAGGAAAAGAGCAGCTG
Organism: Lophotriccus pileatus; assembly: GCA_035583135.1. Taxonomy (NCBI): domain Eukaryota; kingdom Metazoa; phylum Chordata; class Aves; order Passeriformes; family Tyrannidae; genus Lophotriccus; species Lophotriccus pileatus. The sequence continues at coordinate 1,237,259 of JAWWES010000082.1, forward strand.
AAGTGCTCCGGGATCACTTAACCCCCCGTGAAATAGGAATGTTGTTTTGGTGACCTATTTCTTCTGAAGTGGCAACCTCCCCTTTTATCAGGAACATGAATTATTCATGTGGAGCAGGACGAACACAAACCCTACAAACCCTCAGTTTTTTGTTTGGGTTTTTTTTTTTTTTTAATAAATAAATTGACAGGATATCCAAAACCCCATTTTAAGGAGAGAGAGGATGATTTTTCCTATCACTGCCACGGGCAGAACCCGCTGTATTTTCACTGTTTTCACGCAGAACAGCCATTTGTTTCCCCCCCCTGGACTTGCTAAGCTAAAAAGTTTTGTAGGGCCCTGCTGCCAAACGAGCCAGGAGGGGTAGAAACAATCAAGTTCAGACTCTCTTAAGCTCCTGCCCAACCCCAGAACCGAGGGAGGCCCATCCCTGGCACGGATCCTCCCTGTGCCTTGGCAGGCGCTGCCTTAAGCACTCGCTCGACTGGATCCCGCACAGGAACAGCTCCAGCTTCTCCCAGCCCCAGCCCTGGCTCCAGAGCCAAGAAGCAGGAGCTGTTCCTTGCACAAGAGGTGAAATCCCAAAAGGCAGGGATCCCGCTCAGCCCCTCTCTCCGAGCTGGGAAGCAAAGGGGACGGTTACCTCGTCCAGCTCCTCCAACCCCACGGCCCTTCTGTTGCTTCTGCTGTTGCATCCCACCACGGCCTCTGCCCTTGGACACCACCTCCTCCTTCACCATGTCAATGATTTCGTCGGGGATCCGCAGGTATTTGATGGTGCTGCCACGGATGTAGCACTCTGGCATCCTCCAGAACTTGTCTCCATCCTGTTTGAGGGGGGGAGCAACAGGTTAAGCCACGTCACTTTTGAGGGCACTGGAAGTGTTTCCATCACTTCTGGAGAGAGCGAGAGCTCCAGCAGTCTGTGCTGAAAGCATTGTTTGTAACTAGCTGTGAAAAAGGTGTGGGAGGGCTTCCCCTCCCCAAAATACAACCCCAGGGCCACAAACAACTGTAATTTCAATTTCAGAATTTCACGGAATAAGTCTGAGTTGGAAGGGACCCACAAAGATTTTGTTCCACTCCAAACACTCGCAGAAAATGAAGGAAGAAGAGGGTGAGGAAGGAAACAAGCACCTCCTTCCCTTCTTGTACAAGAAGATAATTGAAAGTGGGACTAGAGGCACGAGCGTGGGGAGTTAAAATGCTGATGAACAACCAAGTCTGGGAAGAAAGAGGCAGCCAGGGCCGTGTTTCTCCTCCAGCTGGGAGTCACCCCAACCCTTCACTCCTCTGGGGTGTGGAGGGAGCAGCAAGGCAGGTCTGGAGCCAGCTGGCTGTGGGGTGTGAACCACCAGAGCAGCAGAGGGAAAAAAGGAGCTCACACATTACACATTTATTACAAAAAAAAAAAGAGTCTTCAGGTGCACAGTTTTGAAGCAGCCACCTCTGTACGTCTCTTTTTGTTGTTCCAGGGTTTTCCTGGGATACAATGTGCTTCCCTAGGACAAAACCCATCAGGGAGTGAGAATCCAGCACTTGAAGCTGAACAACAACTCTCTGGCCATGATGTAACTGGGAGGAGGGACAGGGACCCGCCTCGTCCCGCTCCAGCACCGCATTCCCAGCTCAGCAGCGGCTCTGTAGGGGTCTGGCTGCAGCTGGGATCCCTCCAGCCCAGCCACCCTCAAGTGGCACCACGTGGACGAGGAGCCTGTCGTGTCCCAGGAGAGGAGGAGAAACCAGAACGCCCCGTTCCTCCTTTCCCGGGATCAAACAGTCGGTTCTCCCCCTTCCTCGCCCCGCCCCGGGAGTTATTTGGGGCAGCTCTGCCTGTACAGGCAAGTCCAGGACAAGACACAGAGCAACAGTTCTCTTCCAACAGACACCCGGCAAACCCCACCCTGCCTTGGATCTGCCTGGCTGCTCCTTGGCTCGGGATGCAGGAAGGGATGGAACCAGGCTCCAGGCTCCTCTGCTTCCTCGTTCCGGCCTCCCCGCAGTAAACAACCGGCTCTGGGCTCGTTGTTCCGTGCCATCTAGTGGCCAGTGCCACCAGAGCCACCAGTGCAGCCCCACGGCTCCAGTTCAGCTGGGATTTTGGGGGGAGGGGGTTGGTGTGTTAAGGGGGGCTGAGGCTGGTGAGCCCGGCTGCTTTCCCGGGCCAGATCGTGGAATCAGGGAAACACGGGCTGGTTTGGGTTGGAAGTGATTTAAAGCCCATCCAGTGCCACCCCCTGCCATGGGCAGGGACACCTTCCACCAGCCCAGGTTGCTCCAAGTCCTGTCCAACATGGCCTGGGACACTTCCAGGGATCCAGGGGCAGCCACAGCTGCTCTGGGCACCCTGTGCCAGGGCCTGCCCACCCTCACAGGGAGGAATTCTTTCCAATATCCCTCCTAAACCCACTCTCTGGCAGTTTGAAGCCATTGCCCCTTGTCCTGTCACTCCAGGTCCTTGGAAATAGCCTCTCTCCTTCTTTCTTGTAGCCCCTTCAGGTCCTGGAAGGCCACAATTGGGTCACCCCAGAGCCTTCTCCTCTCCAGGCTGAACAATCCCAATTCTCTCAGCCTTCCCTCACACCAGAGCTGCTCCATCCTCTGATTATCCTGGAGGTCTCCTCTGGACTCACTCCAGCAAGTCCATGTCCTTCTGGGTGATACCTCCAGGTCACCCAGAGGGAACAAAACCTGAGCTGCTGCTCTTCCCAGGCAGAGGACCGAGCCTTTGGAAGCGAATTTTCCAGGAGGAGGATGGCATCACCCCTGTCATGGGATCTGCTGTTACCTCCCCCAGTCCCTCTCCTGCTAAACTCACCTTGTCCCACCATGACCCAAGCTGCACCCCCAAATTCCAAACCCCACCATTCCACCCCCAAAATTCCCTCCCAAACCTCGCTCAGGGTGTTTGCTCTGTCACACTGACGTGCCTCCATTGACACCACTCCAAACTCCTGCTGTGGAGACAACAGGAACTGGGGGGTTTGCAGAGAGATTTTTGGAAGAACAAGGACCCCTGCCAGTCTCTCCCATGGAGCTCTGATATTCCAGGGCAAGGGGAAAGAGCAGCGACAGCCTGATATCCATCCAGCTACCCCTTCCCACAGCACACAGGGAGCAAGACCAGATGTTTCTGATGCAGGTCAAAGCCCAAAGCACAAATCCCAACCTTCTGGAGCAACTCTGGCCAAGGGCAGAAATCCCAGATGGCCTTGGAATGGGTGAACTATCAGCTCCTGGGTTGGATGTCGAGTGAGAGGGAGAGAGACAAGCAGGGAATAAAAGTGAACGTGGTGTTTGAGGCTGCTGGGGCAGCACGTGACGGGGGAAGGCTGCATTATTTTGGGAAACCCAGCTCAGGATCACGGCCTGTGGCCCCCAGATCCTCACTGAGGGGGGTGAGGGACCCCCAGCCCCTCATTCTGTGCTGTGCAGGGAGACACCCTGCCCCGGTGTGCACTTGAACGTGCTCTTTCATTATGGATCCAATAATTAACTACGTTCAATTTGCATTTTGGGCAGCAGTCACACCTCCACAGGAGCAACAGCCTTGGAGCTACAGGAGAGCTGGCCTGGCTACAGGGACACAGGTCTGGACCCCTCAGGGGTGGTTCCTGGGGGCACAGCGGGTGCCAGGCACCCCTGGAAGTGCCAGGCACCCCTGGAAGCCTGGCTGGTGAGTGACCCCTGCCCGGTGCTGGGTGTTCCCCACGGACACAGAGGGTGCTGGTCCCTGTCCGGTGCCAGGGTGACCCCCGCCCGGTGTGCCCCGGCCTCCTCACCCGTGAGGTGCAGATGACCTCGCGCAGGTTGATGTTCATCCAGTTGTCGCAGCTCACCAGGTGCCCGTTGTAGGTCTCCCCGTTCTTCAGCTCCACCAGCTGCGGGAGAACACGAGTCACGTTGCGCCGCCGGTACCAGGACCTGCCCCGGTGTCACCGGGGCCGGGAGGGGCGGCGGGACCGCGGCCGGTACTCACGTACTCACCATGGGGTGGTTCTGCGCCGTCTTCAGCAGCGATAGCGGCAGCTGCGAGCGGAACAGAGGGGAGAGGCCTCAGGCACCCGAGCGGCACCGGCGGACCCACCGCTGCACCCACCGGCGCACCGAGCGGGGCACCGGGCAGGGGAGAGATGCCCCAGGCCCTCCCCGGAGCTCCAGCCCCCTCCCCAGCCCCGCACCGCCCCGGTTGTACCCCCGGTGCCGCTCACCATCGTGCGGGTCCCGCGGAGCCGCCGCCGCGCCGGGCGCTGCCGCTCAAACCGCCCCCGGCTCCGCCACGGGCCAATCAGCGCTCGGCGCGGTCCCGCCGCGACCAATCAGCGCTCGGCGCGGCCTCGCCGCAGCCAATCAGCGCGCGGGAGGGGGGGGGAGTCGGCCCCGGCCGCGCCGCGCGGGTCCGGCCGCGCCTTCGCCGCCCGGGACGGGCCGGGCCGGGCCGGGACCGGGCGGACCCCTCCGGTACCGCGCGGTTCGTGCTCCCGCACGGGATCCCCGCGGGGCTCAGGATGAGCGTTTTGTTGAATTAACCCTCCCTCTCCCTCCCCAGGCCCGCGGGCGCGCCGGTGAACCAACACCCCCCCTCCCCTCCCTCGGGCTAACGGTGAGCGGTGCCCGGTGAGCGGGGAAGGGGCTCCCCGGGGCCGTCCCGCTGCGGGACTTCCGCCGCGGCGGCGGAAGCGGCGGGCCCGGGCGCTGCGGGGCGGGGCGGGAGCGGCGGGGCGGGGCCGCGCTCAGTGCGGGGCGGCGGCGGGACGGGACGGGACGGACGGGACGGAGCCGCGATGGAGAAGCCGCGGCGGGCGGTGGTGGTGACGGGTACGGGGCGGCTCTGGGAGGATGGGGTTGTGCGGAGGGGGATAAATGGGAGGGGGCGGAATGGGGGACCCCATTTCCCCGAGGTGAAGAGGGAGCGCTGGGGGGAGGTCAGAGACACCTTCCCCGAGGTGAGAGGGGCTTGGGGGGATTGGTGGGAGACCCCCGGCCGAGGTGAGGGGGGAGCTCAGAGGAGCAGGTCAGAGACCCCTTCTCGGAGGTGAGTGGGGGCTTGGGGTGGAGGGTAGTTTTGGGGACCCCTTCCCTAAAGTGAGGGGTGCAGGTGAGGGATCCAACTCTTGGAGGGGGACAGGAGAGGGGCAAGTGAGGGGGGCTTGGAGGGGAGGGTGGTTTTGGGGACCCTCTCCCCGAGGTGAGGGCGGAGGCAAGTGAGGGACCCCCTTCCCCGTGGTGAGAGTGGCTTGGGGGAGGCAGGTGAGGGAACCAACCCTTGGAGGGGAACTGGAGGGAGGCAGGTGAGGGTAGGGTGGTTTGGGGGACCCCTTCCCTGCGGCGAGGGTGGCTTGGCGGGGAAGAGTAGGTTTAAGGACCCCTTTCCTGATGTAAAGGGGTCTGGGGGGGGAGGTAGGTGGGGGACCCCTTCCCCGAGGTGAGGGAGGGGAGTGTGTGACCAGGAGCTGGGGGGCTGCTGTCCCATCGGGATGTGATTAAGGAAGGGATGGAGAGGGGGAAGCTGTCCCTGGGGGGCTGTGTGGGGTGACCAACAGGAGCCCCAAGGATGGAGGGCAGGGTCTGGGGGGCTTTGGGGATGGACTACTGCATGTGAGGGGTGTCAGGAGCTGAGGGGATCCCATGCTGAGGAGCTTGGGGACTTGGACCCCCCTTTTCCATCCCTGAACCCCCTCCCAGGGCTTTTGCTGGTTGTGAAAAGTCGGGAACCGAGCCTGCCGAGGAGCAGGAAAAACCAATTTAGGGGCGCAGGGGATGGGATTTGCTCGCCGACCACCCCATCCCCAGCCACCGAGGTGTGGAAGCTGCTCCCCAAATCCCACCCAGCCCCCCTCCTCAGCACGGCAGAAGCCCCTGAGGGAAGAATAAGGCAGGGAACGAGGGGCCCCGGCGCTGTCAGGCTCTTCCCCGGGGTACAAAGGCCGCTCGGGGTGATTTGTGGGTGAGGCCGTTCTGTGACAAATGGGGAACTCGCCTTGAAACTATTCAGGTCTCCCCCCCCCCCTTTCCTCCAGCAGCTGAAGTTGAGGCCGTTTGAATGGCGGGGGGCTCGGCTGGGGAGGCTGAAATCGGAGGCAAAAGTGTCTTTGCAGGGGGAGCGGTTGCGGGGAGAGGAGAAGAAGCAGGTGGCGAATCCTGCCTTTCCCAGCCCCGGCTCCAGCGCCGGGCGGTGGTGACTAAACAGAAAACGTGTGTCAGGGAATGTTCTGCTGCTCGTAAGGCTTCTCTGGGCTCTTTTATTTTCCCCCCCTCCCTGTTTTCGGAGGAAAAGCCTGGTTACCAAACACAGCGGTTGCCTCCTCACTCTGCCCCCTCTTTGGATAATGTCACGTCAAACTCCTGTGGAAAGCAGGGCCGGCGTGGCGTTCCCGTTCTCTTCCCAGGTTGGGGCTGGCCGAGGATAAGTGTTATTTGTGCACCGTTTCTTTTTTAGAACTCGTTAAGGAGATAATCCCGTCACGATCCCCCCCCATCCCCCGCAGCTGGTTTACTGCTAATGAGCCTTTGGAGGGTTGGATGTGCCCCACGAAGTTCCTGATCCCCCACGGAAGGGATAACGCCGGGGATCCGGGCAGGGGATGGGTCAAGGCAGCGATACCCCCTGGCCTTTGGATTCGGGGCAAGAGGATCCTGTTATGCACCCAAACACCTGTAGAATTGCAGCCTTTTGGTGGCTGGGGTGTTAAAAGACGTATTTTATTTATCTTGTGAGATCACTGCCCTTTGTTTAGGAATTAAACCCAGCGGGCTGGGGTGTTTGTTTTCGGAGAGTCGTGTAGGACTTGCAGAAACAGCTGAAAAGGCATTAATTTGCCTTAACCCCCCGTGCTGCAGTGGTAGATTGAATTACAGCCTCGGAGTTTTGCTGAACGGGGAGAACCCACCAACACTTTGATTTTGTGGGAATATTTATTCTGGGGGAGATGCCAGCGTGGGGTTTTGATCCCCGGGCGTGGACGAGCCAACGCTGCGTGAATTCCTCGTGTGCAGCATCACCTCAGCCTGGCTGCTGACGGCAAACACAGCATTTCCATTAAGGTGTCACTTAATATTTGTGGTCCCTCTCGAATCCTTTCAGGAGCTGGGCAGAATTTATGTCTCCTAATTGCATTAAGCTCAGAGGGCAATGCTGACATTGTAAATTAAAGCATATCGACATTACGCCCAGATAAATTGCCCAACCTTTGTGTGCTTGCTCAGGAGAAGATGTTATGGATCACCAGTTAACTCCAGAGTTATCCATTAGGAATTCAGAGGCGGTGAGGAGGTATTTTTGATAATGCCACTGTAACCTCTGCTGCTTGGGGTAGGTGGGTTGTGAACAGTCCTGATTGTTTCCTTGTGAGGTGTAATTAGAGCTAATGAAGGTCTTGGAGAAGACTTGAGCAGGGAAGAAACATTTGAGGAAGGCTTGTGGAGGCATCTGCTGTGGGTTAAAGCAATGAGGAAAAGAAAAATCCAATCATGATTTAATTCCCTGATATCAGGTCCTCTGTTGATAACAAGCCCTCTTTGATAACAAGTTTTTCTAACCTGGGCAGGAAGGAAGAAGAAAATCTTCTTCCCAAATGCCCGTTGGGGGAAAAAAGAAAGGTTCTTTTGGGGCAAGTCCTTGGTTTCCTTCACTGCCCAAGGTTGCAGTTGAAATATTTCAATGCAGGTGTCTTGTTCGACGCTTGGGTGGGGGGTTTTCTTTCAGGATGTCTAAACTAGGAAGGCACAAACCTTTTTGCAACCTAAAGTGGAGTCAAAGCTGTGGGAACAACCTCACCAGGGTGGGTTTCTGTTCTCTTGCAGGGTTTGGGCCCTTTGGAGAGCACGCTGTGAACGCCAGCTGGATTGCAGTGCAGGTAACACCTGAACTTCCCTCTCAGCACCTTAAACCAGAGAACAAATCCCTACAAATTCGGGTTTCCAGCCCTTTATAACTTCTAACTTCTTCCCAGTCTATTAACTGAGGGCGGCTCAGTGCAGATATCCAGATGGTCAGCTGGATAATGTTTGATTCACTGCTCAGGGAACAATCCCTTGACCAGTAGAGTTTAATGAGATTGAGTTAATTTAGCTGAGGCAAGGAAGGAATTCCCAGCTTTGAACCCTGTTAAATGGGGCAGGGAGCTTGGAATCTTCCTCTGCCCTGGAGAATCCAAAATAAACAAACCAACCAAGCCAGAAGAATTTGGATGTTTTTCTCTCAGCCCTGACTTGAAGCTGGATGAGCTGGTTCACCTTTAAACCCAGTCTCACCCGTGAGGAGACTTTCAGCTGCTGGTTTCATGAAGTTGAGTGTGAGGAAGGTAATTCCAAGGCAAAGCAGGCACTGCTCCCTCCTTTCTCCCCTTGGATCACCCCTCTCTGCTTGGCTGATGGAGTTGGACCTCGCTGGGGACAGGAGCTGGTGGGGAAACGCCGCCGGAGCAGGTCCCACCCGCTCAAATAAATCAGATTTATGCCACTTGTGGCTGTGGATCTGCACAGAATCCTGGAATATCCTGAGTTGGGTCCACAGGGATCATCGAGTCCCACTCCTGGCCCTGCACAGACCCCCCCAGGTATCCCAGCCTGTGCTGGGGGTTCATCTGTGTGACACTGATGCCTCACAACTGAGGCAAGGAGAAGGAATTAAGCCCTTTCCTGTAAAAACACTCCGTGAGGCAGACGGTGCTGCCTCGTTATCCCACTCCTCTCTCACTTCTGGAGGTGGTTTGTGCCAAAGCTGCTGGGAATTCCAGGCTACCTTTTAGTACAGTTGCCCAGGGAATTAAATCTATTTTTCTCCCCAGCACGTCTCTCTCCCCTTCAGAGCTCTGAGATTAATATCTGCTTTCGAATGCTTTTAAATTAAATCACAAACTCTAATCAATTACAGCCAACTAATGTCCAGCTGTCTAATGTGTTGGCTGGTAGAAGAAGACAAAACCTTTTGCCTCCAAGAGCTTTTTTGGGGATGAATGTATTTGAGTTAGGGTGGGTTCGGGGGAATATGCAGGTTGTGGATGGGAAAAAAATGCGGGATGTTATTAAAATTCAGGAGTGAAGCTCGCTGGTTTGGCTTGTTCTTGCTTGTGTAGTGGCAGCTGTTGTAAATAGCTACTTTTATTTCAGAGGAGGCAGACAAAAGGGTGTTTCTGGAGCAGGAGGAGCGGTGGGTGTTGTGATGTTGCTTCCAAAAACAAACCTGAGGAGAAGCAGCACTTTGTTCGCTCAGCGCGCCGGTGGCTGCTGGATGGAAGCCACCACCTACCTGCCTTTAAAATCCATTTTTAGGGGGCTTGTTGACTTTTTAAAAGCCTAAAACTCACAGTTGGGGGGCGTGTTTTGGAGAGGAGGAAGCAGAGTTTGGGGGGGAAAGGAGGAAACTCGGAGTTGTTGCCGCCGGAGCCTCCGAGTCGCGTCTCGTCGCCTCGCGCATTGTGACTGAAAACATCGGCTCGGAGGCAGCGGGGAGGATTTGCCTTCCCTTCCCCTGTCTCAGCCCCCAGAGGCCCAGACAAAAAAAGGGAACAGCATGTCTTTGAGCCCGGGCGAGGTGGGCATTGTGCGAGTTTCAGACGGGGGACTTCACGGAGCGGAGTGGACACAAAGGCGTGTCTGAGTCCCCGAATCCCAGACGGTGTGATCTGCATCTTAATAGAAGAAAAAATCAATTAAACAATCTTTGGAAATCCCTCCTTTCCTAGCTTTTAGGGCTAAGCTAGTTCTGGTTTATTACAGCTTTTATTATCCCGAGGATAAAATTTGATGCTTTTTTCCACCCCTTCTGGGGTGGTTTTGGGTTTATTTGGATCCTTACAGAGAACTCTTTTCCCTGGAACTGCCTTGGGTTCCTGGTGTAGCTGTTTGGGTTTGAAGGCCAAATGATTTTCACACGTGGGTACCTGAAACAGTGGCAGCAGCAGCAATCTTAATAATGAAATGAAATGTTTGAAGATTTTCATCCGTGTTTAGGTTTTCACACACGGGGGAGAGATTTCCCCGTAAGTTCAGGGGGAAGGATAACTCCTCCCTGCTTTATTTTAAGGCTCCCAGCAAAAATCCTCCTGTGTCAACGTGGATTTGCTGTTGAGTATTTTCATATTTTTAACATTTAATCCAAAGATTTTTTTTTTAATTATTATTATTTTGGTTTTACAGCTGCAATTTTTGCTTGGGAGGGACTTTCAAGAAGAAATTACTTTTTCTCTGGTGCCTTTTCTGCCCTCCCTGGTGTGACTTTAGGTGCAGACACAGGTGTGCCCTGTGGGCTGTGAAGCTCCTTCATCCCCCCCCCAAAGAGCTGGATGAGGAGAAGGAGGAGGAGGAGGAGAGGTCAGAGTGGGTTTTGACATTAGGAAGGACAATTGCTGTCAGGGTGTCTAGACAGACCTGATAAGGATATTAGAGGCTCACAAAGAGCAGCATTGTGGAGGGGTCAGGGAATCGGTCACACATGTTGGGTTTGCTGTATTTGTCAGGTAGACAGGGCTGGAAGGGGGGACAAGAAATTGTTGGGGGGCAGAAGAAGGAGGGGGGACACGACTACAAATATCTTCATTATGGAGCGCTGGGTTTGGTTAAAAGCGAGCTGTGGGTTGGTAAAGTTAAGGTTTAACTGTCTGGAGGGGAGGTGGTGGTGGTGCATCTTCCTCCTGGAGGTGCTGTTTTTCTTTTCAGCCAGTTAAAACTTCCCACCCCCCCCAAATCCATCCTTGTTCCTAATCCTTTAGGAACATCTCTTCTGGTTAGGGGAGGTGGTGATGAATCCCAAGCAATTAAGACCCCTAAAGAGGGTTTGTTCTCCTGCCTTGGGTTTGAATGCTCTCATTTGTAAACTCCTGGTTTTACAAACCCATAAACCAGGGGCAGGTTTGGAAGGCAGATTTTGTGTAAAGGAGCTGTGATGAACCATCACTTACATCCATCTCTGGTAATGAATGTCTGAGTGTGCCAGACACTAATCAATACAGCAAGGCTTTAATATCAGCCTTGCCCTCAGAGCCAGAGCCAGTGATTTATCATTGTTGCTCCTATCTGCTGGCCTGTGAAAAGTCTCACTCTGGCCTCTCTGTGTGTTTTACTTAATCTTAAATCTTGTTACACCGCTGTGGTTTTGTCCCTACAAGTGTGAAAGGTGGTTTGTTGTGTTCTGTAAAAAAACCACTCATGCTGATAACACAGAAAAAAATGATACTAAAGCACTGCTCGTGTTTATACACAGGAGAGGGGTAGGATGGTGATGGGGGAAGCCAAAACCTCACATTCTCTCGGCTGCCTTTAATTTTTAATTTTTAACCTCGGGGAATGGCGAGGCTTGAAGTGAAAAGAGCTGATCTTCACTCCTCGGCCTGAGGGTTTGCAAGGAGGAAAACAGAAGCCCGAGAACCGCTTCGAAGAGCGGCTGGTGAGGCTCTGATCACCAGATCTGAACCCTGAACTCGAGATAACTCGGTCATTCAGGAGTATTTTGAAGTGATCTTTGATTGGTTTGATGACTCTTGCTGTTGCTGGTTTCCTCAGGCCACGTGGGTTTTATCCTTGAGTTCTTGGAAGTTTGTGTTTGGTGGCTCTGAAGGGTTTAACTTCTGCAGGAGCAGATGAAAAAACATCCAGCTGGAGCCTGGCTGGTGGGACTGGAGTGTCCCCAGAGGGCAAAGAAGAGCATCCAGAACCAAGGGGAGCTCCCAGTGTTGGGATCAAACAGTGCTTTCCAGTCAGGAATACCTGGAGGGGAGAAAAAACCACCTTTCTGTCTGGTTCTAAAGCCTTTGCAAGGTATCAAACTGACACTTTGTGTTTTAATGGGTTTAAAGGAAATTGGCCCAGTTGATTTGCCAGGATATTTGGGATGTTTTCATGTTATGGAGGGAGAGATAATTCACCGTGTGAGTTGAATCACCAGTGCTGTCACCGGGCCCTGAGAGCTCTTTATCTGGCAACAAAATGTGAATTTACTCTCCGGGCCAGCACTGGTGATGGATCTAATCCTTCCACTTCTACCTTCTCCTCGTAAAAAGCAGGGATTATGACTCTCTACCTCTATAAATAACGGAGCCAACCTTCCCCTGGAGTGTGGGTGTTGCTGATAACTGCTGTCAGTTAAATGTTGGTGTCTTTGTTCACACACATCAGAGCCAAACAAACGGTCCTGTGGGTGGAACTGTTAACACAGGTGGGGAGATGCCTTTGTTGTTCCCATTATGGTTTGGGTTTGGTTTGGGGTTTTTTTTCACAGTTTTAGCTGTAAACTCCCTCCAGGTGCTGTTTACAAGGTTACACAACCTGGTGTAAACTGATATTAGTCTCTCACTCTGCCGTTAAACCTTCCCCAAGTCAATCCTGTGTCTGACCATCTCGGTTTTGTCGCTCTCCCGGCGTCTTTAGGAGCTGGAGAAGCTGGGGCTGCGGAATGACGTGGATCTGCACGTCTATGAAGTCCCTGTTGAATACCAGACAGTGCAACGACTCATTCCTGCCCTGTGGAAGAAGCACAGCCCCCAAGTGAGTGAGTAAAGGCAGGAAAAACCACCCAGCAAAAGGCTTGAAACCCGCAAGGAGCATCGTGTGAAGTCCCGTTTTTAAGGTCTTCTTTCAGACTGGTAGTCCCTGTCTGGATCTTTTCATCCTTTGTAGTGAGAACACGTGAATTTGTAGGATTTTACAGCTCAGAGTGCTCCAATTCATGGGAGCAGTCGGTGTGAAGAGGCCACTGCAAAGGGCTGTCTAGACAGCTCCTGGTTAGTCTGTGCCAGCCGGGCTCTTCCAGCAGCTGTGAAGGTGCCAACGCTGGTTTTTACCCTGATTAAATCACAGTTTGGGGCAGGAGGGGGTGAAACAAGAACTGTGCTGTCCTGAAGCCCTGATAAAGTTGCTCTGATACTGTGGAGTGTGGAGGGCTCCCCCAAGGATCAGGCCATGGGTTTTCCCGCTGTATAAGGGGGGTTGATCCAGCTGGTTTCTTTTCCCTCGCAGCTGGTGGTCCACGTGGGCGTTTCGGGCATGGCCACGACGGTCACGCTGGAGAAGTGCGGCCACAACGTGGGTTACAAAGGGCTGGACAACTGTCGGTTCTGCCCGGGCTCCCAGTGCTGCGTGGAGGGGGGGCCGGAGTGCATCGACTCCATCATTGACATGGACACAGTTTGCAAGAGGGTCTCGGCGCTGGGGCTGGACGTGGCCGTCACCATCTCCAAGGACGCCGGCAGGTGCGGGATTGCCAGCGATCCACGGGGACTGCAGTGTGTGGAGTCACGGAATCCTGGAAGGGCTTGGGTTGGGTTGGAAGGGGGTCTGAATCTCAGCCAGTGCCACCCCCACTAGCCTCCCACTAGCCCAGGTTGCTCCAACCTGGCCTTGGACACTTCCAGGGATGGGGGAACCACCACCTCCTGTGCCACGTGTGTTCCCTTCGTGCTCAGCTCTTGAGGCCCCTGCAATCCACACACTTTTTCACAGCATCTCAAAGTTGGAAAAGGCCCTCAAAGGTCATCAAGTCCAACCATCCCCCCAGGAACTGCCAAGGCCACCACTAAGCCATGTCCCCAAGTGCCACATCCACACGGCTTTTGAAGTCCCCCACACCTCACTTCTCACAGGGTGGGCACCTCCACCTGTTTTTCGGTGGTTGCCCAACCATCACGGATATAAAAACAGTTCTTCCTGATTTTTTTTCATCTTAGATTTAATTAGAACATCCCCAGACTCACAATTCCAGGCTTGTATTCCTCTTTATTCCACCGGCGTGCCTCCGCTGTTACGCTGCTCCATAAACATCTCCTGGCCTGTATTCCTGATTCTTTTGGGGGGGGTAAACAATCCCTCTTTTTGCTTTTCAGGTACCTCTGTGACTTCACTTACTACACCTCCCTGTACCAGAGCCGTGGCAGGTCGGCGTTCGTTCACGTCCCTCCGCTGGGAAAGCCGTATTCGGCGGAACAGCTGGGCCGGGCCCTGCAGGCCATCATAGAGGAAATGCTGGATCTCTTGGAGCACTCCGAAGACAAAATCAACTGTCAGCATGAACACTGAGCGTGGGCAGGGGCCATCCTGGTATTGCACTTCTGGAATTTTTCCCTGTTACTCAAGTACTTGGGGAGGAAAAAAACATAAAAGAATAAAAACACACCCCCGGCTGAGACATTCCAGACCCAGAATTGGAGATTCCAAAAAGAAAACCAAACCCAAAACAAAACAACAACAACAAAAAAAATTCATCTTCTAGAAATGGACATTTTTGTTTGTCAAATCTCTGAGTTTCAAAGGATTCAAACTCTCTTCTTTCAAGACACCTGCAGCTCCTCGTTCCTGAGCGACTCAAGCGGGAGCTTCCCTGTCTCAGCCAGGTGACGGAATCCGGCACGGATGGGAAGTTCCTCACCCAGACTTGGCCTTCAAAGGTGCAGGGAATGGATAACCCAGCCCTCAAATGACTTGTTCTTGAGTTGGAAGGTTTGCTTTCAGTCAGTTTTGGGTTTCTTTCTCCCTCTTCCCTCATCTTCTTTGACCCAAATTAGAGGTAAAAGTGCATCTGGAAAGAGTTGGAAAGGCATGGACTGCCTTGGAAAAGAGTTTGGTGGGGATGAGGAATCTCCAGTTGCTCTGCTGAAATGGAAAATGATTTTAGGCACTGACTCCTCCCCCCCACACCCTCCAAAAATCATCAGGGCCTCTGTAAGGTGCTGGTTAAGCGTGGCAGATAGAAGGGGTGTATTTGGGTTCCTTTTGCGTTGGGTTCCTTTTGCGCGTTCGACACCTCTAAAATATTCCCATTTCGGGTGCTCTCTGCTATTCCAGGGGAAAATCTGGAGCAGGATTTGGGTTTTTTTTGGGGGGGGAGGGGTGCCAAACTTGCCCCAAATATTCCCAGATGTCTTTTTATCCCGACTCCCTCCCTCGAGTCGCCTCCTGCGCCGAACACGTCGCGCGTCTGACACGAACCTTTAGCGGTTCCAGAGCTGTCCTCTTGGTGCCTCCCCGTTAAAGGTTTCAAGGCGAAGGTTGAGTCATTTGTAACTCTTTTAGTTACAGATGTTTTTTCCCAGGTTTTGGTGGGGGTGACTTTGAACCCAAACCCCGGAGTTGCCGCCTTTGGGTTTAGCGGAGGCGTCAAAACGCGGCTGAAAAGACGCTCTGCCAAACCTGACCCGAAATTTCCAACCTCTTCCCACTCCCTGGTTTGAAAACCGGGAATTCTGCTTTGGGGTGAGGATTCCGGGCTCTTTCTTAGTGTCCCCCTTCCCGTGGGAGGGTGCAAAGTGCTGCTGCTTGCGTGGGCTTTCCCGGGAATTATTTCGGGGAAGGGTGCAGGCAGGATCCGAGCAGGGCTTGAAAAAGGGGGGGTCGTATGTGGAGATTTTGCTGCCAAATCACGAGATTCCAACAAAAACCAGGAGATGTTACAGCAGGAACAGGCTCAAAATTGGCGATTGAGAAACCGGTCGGGCTCGTTGAGGGGCCTTTTAAATGGAAGAAGTCTGTGATTTGAATTAATACTTCTATAAATATATATATATATATAAAAAACAACTTTTTGAAACGTTTTAAAACCCTCTATTCTTTTAGTCTTTCCAATGCTGACTGGCTCTGTTATAGTATCTCTCAGTGAGAGCTGCCCTGGACCTGCTGTTAGCCAGGAAAAATAGGATGGCAAAGGACAAACCGCTCCTTGTAACCCTGGAGAGAGGACAAAGACTTTTCCAGCTGCAAGGACTCTCCCCGAGGGCACCTGTGCATGAAGAGTTTTGGGCAGACCCAGGGAAATTCCCTCTGTTTTCACTCTCCAGGCTCAATCAAAAGACTTCTCCTTCCAATGGAAATATTCCCCATCAAATCCGAGGTAGCACTTGTCAGGCTTTCTGAGTAGTAATTTATTCTATTTAATATTTTGTTGAAATCTTTGTGGTTTGATGCTTTTTTTTTTTCTTCTTGGTGATTAGTTGAGCTACTTATCCCCTAGGTTTATCCCTTTGTTGGTGGGAATTCTTTCCTCCTGGGTGTTTCTTAGCTGCTAAACTCGGGAACGAGGAGCATCCGCGTTATTCCGGGAGCTTTGGTGAGGGAGTCAGTTCCAGTTAAACTGTTTTATTTTCCCTGTAACGTAGTTTGTGGATAAAATAGGAGTGGAAGATCAACAGGTTATAGTGAGGTGATAACAGAATTCCGAGTGTGGAATTGGGAAAGGCTGGATGGAGCCGCGGGGAGGGTCCCTGAGCCGGGTGGGCTCCGTGAGGGATCGGTGTCTCCAGGTGAGGTGTTCCCTTGTCTATCCCTGCCTGCTGGGTGTTCCCACACCCTCTGGAGCCTCGGAGATCCCACTGGATGCGGCTGGTGGCTCCGAATCCGCCGGCAAGGGAGCACAGACAGCAGCAGTTCCGTGGGAAGAGCTTCCCACGCTGGTTTGTTCAGCCTGGGGAGTTACATCCCGTTCAACACCTATAAATATTCCTGGTTTGGGTGCTCTCTGCTGTTCCAGGGGAAAATCTGGAGCTGGTTTCCGTGCCTGCTGCTGTCTAAGGACCACAGTGCTTGGCCTTGGATGTGTCAGCATTAAAAATCCCAATTTTTATATTTTTTTGGGGGGGGAAATGATTCTCTTTGGGTGTCTCTCCGAGCTCTGCGTTTCCTCCTGATCTGTTCTTGTGAAGCTCCACGGGATCAGTTCCTTTAGAAAACATAATTTATTTTATACTCTTTTTTGGGGTATTTTTTGGGGGGAAGAAATGGGGTTTTTGAGAATTTTTGTCTTTGTAAAGGGCGCCGTGGTCATAGAGAAACTTCATGTAGCGAAACTTGGGGCAAAAATAGCGTTAAACTGATTTTATTTAATCTGACCTAAATTAAATACTTTTTTTGGGGGAGGGGGAGGGGGATTTCAAAGCTTTTTTTTGTTGAATCCACCAAGCTTTTCCTTCAGGTGCACATATTTTCTTTGGGAATAGGACGTCCAAACCGACGCAGAGCTTCCAAAAGCTGATGTTTTGTGTCGTCCTGTATTTTGCTCCCTCTTCCAGCTCATCAATAAATAGGATTTTGCTAATTTGCACTGACTGGGAGACCTGTTGCCAAGCCCCCAAAAAAAACCCTTCATGCTAGTGAGTGAAAGTGTAGGAAATTCATCGCCCCCCCGTGCCTGTCACTTGGAAAAACGTGACTGCAAAACTGGGGATATGGAGAAATGGGGCTGAGGATATTTGGTGTGGAAGAGGGAATTTAGGGGAGGTTCCACTGGATGGGGGTCTGATGTCATTTATCTGCTTGGAGCAAGGGGGGACTGGCCTACGTGTTGGGGAGGTTTGGGTTGTTCCAGTCGTCAAGTGCTGCCGAGGATTTTGAGGAACTCCAGGTGCTCCTAAACATCTTTATTTGGTGGTGCTGCTGTGTAATGGTTTTGGTTTAGGCCTTCCTGGTCAGGAGGTGAATTAAACACAGGGATCTGCTTTATAACCACGGGGGAGAAAGGGAATTGTGAGTTTGGAAGGTTCTTTTCCTTAAGGATTCACGTGGGACTTGATGATCCCAATGGATCCCTCCCGACCTGAGCGATCCTGGATGTGGTCGAAGGGTTTTATTTCCCTGGTGCAGAAGCTGTTTGTGATCTTTTTTTGGGGGGGAAGGGGCAGTTTTTGGAGAGAATCTCGAAACCTGTCAGCAGGTTTATCCTTTAACCTTATCTGGAGCGTTCCCCAGCCTGGTTGTTTCCTCCCAGCCATGGGAGAGAGGTGGGAAAGGATGGAAAAAGGTCATGAGGAGGGTCCGAGGTGTTGAGTGGGGTTGGTGACATGAGCAGCCGAGAACTGCTGAGCTTCCAGAGGAGGGACCTGAACTGTTTGCTCTGCTCTTACCCCAAAAAGGAGGGAATTTTGGGGATAAATGCTTCCTTGGAGAGGCGGTGGAGGTGGTGTTTTGGTTGGAAAGCTCAGCTTGAGGCGTTGGGGGGGTTTCCCGCAGCAGGAAAAGATTCCTTGAACCATTTCAGTTATCATCTCTGTAGGGTTGTGGAAAATCAGGTGGCAAAAGGGACTTGGTGTCCCAACTCACCTGGAATTGGGCATAGATGGAGCACCCAACCTCTTAAGCAGGCAATATTTATCCAGAGGGGATTATTCCAGCCCACTGGAACAAAAACCCGGGAGCTTCCAGGCCTGCACGGACAGCACAGGCTCCCAGTGTTGTTGGGTTTGGTTAAAAAAAAAGCCTAAAAAAAAAACCCAGTGAAAATCCACTGAAGTTTCTCAAAGAATCTGGAGCTGAGTTGGAACTGGATGATCTTTGAGGTCCCTTCCGACCCAAACCCTCCTGGAATTCTCTGATCCGTTGCTCTCGTGGGTGGATTTTTTTGTTTTGTTGTGGGTTTTTTGGGATTTTTTTTTGTGAGATGGAGAAAAGGAATTGCAGGAGGAGGAGCTTCTTCAACCCCAAAAAAAAAAAAACCCTGGGAAAACCCTGAAAATGAGGGAATTGGTGACTGCCCCCACTGCCGAAGCCGCAGTGGCCGTGGGTTTTCCTGGGTTTAATTTGCTGTGACTCGGGAATCTTTTGGAATTTTCTCCCGGGTTTCTCGCTCCCAGCAGGTTCTCAGACGCAGCTGCTGCGGGAGGGAGTGGTGGTGTCTGAAAGCTGCCCGAAAATCAGGATGTTTAGACATAAGAATTACTTGGTGTGGGGCTTTTTTTAATTCAGATTTTCAGATTTCGCCTCCCCCCCCCCCACAAACTCTGCAGATGAAACCGTCAGGATTCATTTGTACAGGTCCTTTCCCGAAGTAAATTCCTCCCCTTTTATCTCCTCCCCTTTAATACTTTATCCAATAATATTTTTAATGATTTAATTCTATTTTAACGATAGGAATTTCAGAGTTGCAAAGGCTCTTTAGGACTTTATCGACTCGGATTAAAACCCCCTCCCCCTTGTTGATACCGTAAATACTCGTCTTGATGTAGATGGATTTGTTATTTTTGCACCAGAATCCCTAATTTTTTGCAGTATAAAGTGCACTTTTTCTTAAAAAAACTTGTATTCCTGTCTGATGAGTGTCTTATGTGCTGAAATTGATATTCTGCCAAAGCTCCAAAGCTGAGGATGTCGTTAATTCTTCGAGGTATTAATTGGAATATAGAATTATTCTGCTCAGTCTTATTTTAAGGCAAAGTAGAGAAGGAAATTACCTCCTCCCCCTCCGTGGTACAGGAATTAAAGGTGGGAAACGGAACCACTATCACTGCCCTTAAAATAAAACTCCGTGGTACTTAAACACTTCACTTACACCTTCAGGTTTTCTCTTGCACCAGCTTCTTAAATCACAAATGTTTACTTTTGATGATCAGGGAGTGCCTTGTCCTGTGCTGGGCTTCACGTTTGGGAAGCAGAAAGGTGGGGAGGGCGATGGATTTGTGTCCCCAAACCTCGAGGGGGGTGGGTGGGTGGGGAAAAACTGGGCTGAAAACTGCTGGAAAAACTGGTGGGAAATCCCCGTGGTTGCCGAGGATGCCCTTCAGAGGTGGGAGTTCTGCAGGTTTGCTGACACACACACACACCCCACAGGGACCTGACAAACTTTTAGGCTTGGCTTGGCCCCAAATTCCTGAGAGTTTTTTGTTTGGTGGGTTTTTTTCCCTGATCTTCTTTGAGCGAGGTGTTTGTGTCCCGTCGGTGAAACCCACAGTGTCTGTCTGGGTATC
Source organism: Lophotriccus pileatus (assembly GCA_035583135.1). Lineage (NCBI taxonomy): Eukaryota > Metazoa > Chordata > Aves > Passeriformes > Tyrannidae > Lophotriccus > Lophotriccus pileatus. The sequence goes on from JAWWES010000082.1 coordinate 1,256,917, forward strand.
TCAGGTGTCTCCCACCTCGTGCTTGTCAGGACTCTTGGAGCAGCAACCCCGACGCCCTCGGGGCTCCCATTCCCTCCGTGTGTTCTTGCAGTGCCTTGTAAACCCCAACACCCCTCACCCCCCGGTGTCCCAAAGGGGCTGTGTCCTCACCACGTGCTCTCAGCTTGTACTGCCAGACTGGACTTTGTAACTGAGGATTTAAACCCGTGTTTCAAAGGAAATAAAGAGTTTAACTCTGACTCCACGTGGTCTTTAACCCTCCTTGGTTTTCCGGGTGCCGTTGTTACAAACCCCCTTGTCCGACCCTAAGCCACGTCCTTTAAACCCCTCCAACGGGGATGGAAGTGCTTTGCTGGCTGGTTTTGAGGCTTCTATCCCTGGTGCTGCTGCCACTGGGCCTGACTGGGAGCAAACTGGGGTGGCTGGGAGGGCTGGTGCCACCAGATGGTGCTGCCACACAGGCACGTGGTGCTCGGTGTCACCCCAGGGTGGGACTGTGGGAGGGAGTGGGGGGTGACCCCTCCACAGATCCAGGTGGGTCCAGGACATGGGGAAGGTAAAAACACCTGGACAGCTCCAGCTTGATCCAGGACAGGTCCAATAGGGAGGGTCCAACCCCTCCCCAGCTCCAGCGTGGCCCTGGAGGCTTCTCCTGGTCCTGACTTCCCTGGCGTTGCAGGGATGGCAGGGAAGGGTGTTGGTTTGTGCCTGGAGGGGGGATCAGAAAGGCAAACATCCCGGTTCTTCTGGAATCTCTGCTTTTCCCCTGTCTTTTTCATGCCCTAAAACTCTAGGAATGCTTCCTTTCCTGAGCTGCCACGGCGATCTTGCCGAGTTTCTCCAGCCTTTGCTGGGAGACGGAGCTTTTATTCCACCCGGCACGTGCTGGGCACCGGGAATTTGGGACCTCCCTCCCAGCTGAGCCAAGACTGGAGCTCCTTGGCCCTCCCTGAGCCAACCCCTGAGGACATCACCCTCCTTTTAATTCCCTTTATAAGGTGATAAGCTAAGCGTTTCCTGCAGGGTGCTCCCGGGGTGATGTCATGCTTCGGGCAAGTCATGCGTGCATGAGGTCATTTTGCAAACAGTTCCCCCGCAGGGACTGATCCAAGGTTTTTCCTGTGCTGAGGAGGTTCATCGTGGAGCATCCTGCCTGGATTCCTTGGTGGAGATCCAGGGATTCATGGAGGAGATCCCTTTGGTGGACTCATAGATCTTCTTTCCTTTAATATCCTGCTCTGCTCCCACTCTCCTCAAGCCTTCCAAACTCTTCCTAAACGAGGTGGGAGTTTTGGGCAGCATCCAGCTGGCAGGAATGGCTGGAATTTCCTGCCTGCTCCGGGGGCAGCCCTCGCTGCTGCCTCTGCCGGGGCATGTGCAGGCAGGTGCCAGGACATGTCCCAGGGTAGGCCCAAGGGTAAATCCAAAGCAGGTCCCCGGACATGCCCCAGATTAAATCCCAGGACATGTCCCAGATCAAATCCCAGGGCAGATCCCAAGCAGATTCCAGGGCAGGTTCCAGGACATGTCCCACACATGTCCCAAAGCAGGATTCGTTGCCTCTCCTCCCCTGGGATGTGCCCCCGGGGATGAACAGCCTCCCAGCACAGCCAAGAATTCCCACTATGAGCTTCCCATTCCAGGGACGATGCTCTGCCTGCCTAATTCCCCATTCCAAGCTTCCTCACCGTGCCTTCCAACCACTCTTCCCTCTCCAGCCTTCCAGGGGATATACACAGATGTTCTCCACCAACCTCTGCCACAGGATGGGATTTTCTTGGCCGCTTCCCAACCAGGCTGGGGGTGGGGGTGGTGGGGAAAATCCCTTCTTTCTGCTCCTCTCCAGCTGCTTCCCGCTGCTGTGGATGCTCCATGCCCTGTGTACACAACCCCAACCCTTTCCCCAGTCACGCTCCGGTGACTAATTCCCTCCTGACGGGCACGTGGAGCCCGGTCCGTGTTTGGGATCGCAAACAAATCCCGTTTATTCCTGCTGGAGGTTGGGCTGACAGCAATCCCGTGGGGTTGTCCAGCACCTTCCACCTTCGTTCCTCGTCCAGAGTCGTGCCTTGTGCTCCAAAAAACCCATCCAGGCTCTTAAAATCCTACAGGTTTAAGGCGCTTTTGGGGTTGTCCTTCTCCTTGTAGCATCTCCCAAGGGTTTCCCTGGGAAAAGAGATGCTGCTCAGGTTGGATTATGTTTTTCCTGTCTGCTCCATGCTGGAAAGATTTTTGGAGGAAGCATTTCAAGCTCATCTGGGTCCCTTTGGAATCTTGTGCTTGTTCAGCCCCAGCATCTCAAGGGATCACGATGCTCCCAAAAGCCTTGGTGTGGGAATACCTCCTGGATCTGCACTAAAAATGGAGGGAAGGGGCTTTTTTGGCACTTTGGAGGGTCAAGAGGCATCTCCCACTGAACAGAAAGAGGTTCCCACCGTGGAAAAGCTGCTTTTTAAAGCTGCTTCTCAACAACCACCACATCAATCCTGCTCGGGCTGAGCTTGTTCCCAGCTGCTCCTGCAGATGATCCCGAATATCCTGAGCTGGAAGAGAGCCACAAAACCCCCACAAAGTCCAGCTCCACGATGCCCTCAAGGTGTTTATACCTTCTGATGGGGGAACACCATGGTGAGCTGCAAAGCATCCTCACCGGAGCACACCCTGTGTGTCCCAGGAATCCCTCTGGGAAAGACTCTCCTTGGAAGCTGAGAACATCCTGGTGGCCAAAGCAGCTCGGTGAGGAAGGTGTTCCATTTTTGGTGGTTGGATTGGAGGCATTTCCTGCCCTTCCCAGGGCTGAGGGGGGCCAGGAATCCGAGTTAATGGTTGACCGGGATGGGAGGGGGGGCAGGAATGTCTTTGTCCAAGTGGAGCAGAAGTCTCATATTTGGGAGATGCCGTAAACCCTCTGGAGCAAAGGGAGAAAAACATGATTCCCGCTGTGAGGGGGGCCTGACCCGTCCCTGGTGGCCTTTAATTTGGAGACATCCAAAGGTCGGCGCCGCGTCCGCTCTGCCGATTCATCGTGACGGCGCCCGGCGCTGGGAAAACGCTGGATGCGGCTTCCCAAACATCCCCCGCCGGCAGCGCAGGGAGAGCCCGGCCTCCCATCCCTCCCTGCCCGTCCCCAGACCCGAAAGGAGATGGGATGGAGCCACAATCCCCTTGGAAATCTGGGATGTGACCCCCCACCCCCACCCCGGGTTCTTCCCTGAGGGTTTTCTCGCTCCGAATTATCCCGGGAAGTGCCAGAGGTGCCTCCAACCCCACCTTCCCTTGAGATCAACCCCTAAGGGCAACTTGGATCTTCATATGATGGCAGCAACCAGGCTGCCCTTCCCATCTCATCCTTTGGAAAAATACACCATGGGAAAGCATTATTTGCCTCATTTTCAGGGAATTTCTCCTCCTCCTCTGTCCAACTTGCTCAGCCCGAGGGATTTCAGGGTGCACTGAGGTCCCTGTAGGATGTGGAGAGCTCCTGATTTGCCTTGCAGTGGGAAGCTCTGGATGCTGGGAGCTGTAACCCCTCTCTGTGAGCCCCAGGGTGATGCCCACCCTCTGGGCACATTTTTGGGATCCCTTTGCTCGACGGCTGCAGGGACCTGAGAGGCCCAAAATCTGGAGGGCGGCACTTCCCCTCTCACCATTTCTGATAAGGAACTCTACAAAATAAAACAACCAACCCCGAGGTTTCTGCCAGGGGAATTTCCTGCTTTCTGGGGAATCAAAGCCCTCTGGAGCCCCCTCCGTGTCCCTCCTCAGCAGAGCTGGGAGGGCAGGGCAGGGCCAGCCCTTCAAACACCATCCCAAGGATCGGGGTTGGATTTTGGATTTTGAGGAGCCCCCGTTGCACGTGGCAAATTTTGGGGGTTTGTCCTTGAATCCAAGCAGGGGCTCCTCCAGTCCCACTCCAATCCCTGCTCCAGCTGGTTGGAGTTCAGGCCTGCATCCAGCCCACGTTCCGTGGGGAAGTGACTCATGCTCGTGTTGCCCTTCCTGGATTTTTAGAAGTTCCATCTCAGCATTTGCAAGGCAGCTCCTTCCCCTCGGCCTCAGCTGGGGTGAAAGGGGGCTCAGGGATGGCACCCACCTCCCCCACCACCCTTCCCACCCATCCCCATCCCCTGGAGATGGAGAGGAGGGAAAAAGGCTATTTACAGAGAATCATGGAATGGTTTGGCTTGGAAGGGACCTTAAAGCCCATCCAGTCCCACCCTCTGCCGTAGGCAAAGACACCTTCTGCTGTCTCAGGTTGCTCCAACCTGGCCTTGGACACTTCCACACCTTCCCAGGCTCTCTGAGCTTTTCCTGGACTCCCCAGCAGCCTTTCCAGCCACTGACCTCTGTGTGTGATGCTTTAATCCCCAGATCTCCCAGTTTCTCTCCTGCTTGATGTGTGTAGAGAAGTGACAGCCCCATGGTATCAGCTCCTGACCCCCCTCATCCCATCTCAGGTGCTCTGAGCTCCAGGAGTCCCTGGGAAGAGCAATCCCACGGTCATTCCTGCTCTAGATCCAGGTAGGTGAGATCTGTGCCAAGCTGAGGTATCCTCATAGGATTCACTTAAGTGGAGAGGAACCTTCATCCTGCTGGGAAGAGGCGTTGGATTAAACCTGACCTTCATAAACCTGACCTTCCGATGCCAGAGGATGTGCTAACGGGCCGGGAAGAGCCGGAGGAAACCGTGGGATGGAGCGGAGGCTGCGCAATCCCCTCTTGCAGGCCGGTGAGGACACGCTGGGACATTTCATCATCGCTCAGCCGGGATTCAAAGCAGCTCCCAAAAAATCCCTGGTTTATGGCTCTTGCTGGACTGTAAATCTCCGACTTCCAGGACTGGCGCCTTTCAGGGAGGGAAAAACATCCGGCTCCAGCAAGCTTTGATGCTGCGGGAGCAGCGGGACCTTGCGTCACTCCGGGATGGGACTCGGAGAGAAAATCCATTGCAAAAGCAGAACTTCAGGATTTCGGGGCTTGCTCAACGTGATCCAAGGGGTCAGGGCCTCTTCCCCTGCCTGGATATGCCAAGGGCTCCGTGTCAGCTCTGGGATGGTGGAAGGGGATGGTGATGGAGATGAACGGAGAGGAGGGGGTGATGTGATGGTGATGGTTCTGCCCCAGGGTGGCACCCAGAGGTCTGTGGTCCTCCTGGGTGATGCTCCGTCTCCCTTCCTCCTTGGAGTGAGGGAGATGAAGGATTGCAATTACCCCAGCTGATAAAATCCCTCTCCCAGGGATTTTATCGGGTTTGATGCTCTGGAAACTCCCTGGGGATCCCGGATCCAGGAGGGGGGTTCATCCCTGCCCAACTGCTGGAGGGATGGGTGATGTCCCACACGTGGCAGCAGCAGAATGGTGCCCAAATCCACGCAGGATGAAGCCCTGGAGATAAACCAGGCCTCAAGTTTTCCCTGGGAGCCACACATGGGGTTTCACCCAAGCTGGATGACCTGGGAAGAGAAAGACTCCTGCTTTTACTCACCCATCCCACTGCAAGGATGGATCCAGAGCCGGGCAGCAGAGCCAGAGCCGGGGCAATCCCCTCCACCCGATGCTGTTCATCCTGACAAACTTCTCCTTTCCCGGGTTTTAGGGTGAAACGTTTGCTCTTGGCTTTGCCTCAGGCAACCCCTTGAGAAACGGGGTGAGAAAAGCCCGAGGAGGAGCAGGGGATAAACAGCCGTAAATCAGGGGATTACTGCAAGCACGTTCACCCCCTGGCAGGAGCACAGCCGAAGACCAGGCACTTGGATCAACTTCAGGACATTTGGGAATGGCCTCCCCTGCCCTGGAAGGACCTGCCTGTTTCCTCATCCCACCGGCAGCCCCTCATCCCCCTGCTCGTGTTTTTCAGGTCCAAGCATCCCTGAGGAGGAGGTGGGAGGCGGGTGGTCCAATGCCACGCTCTGTGGCTTGTTCCCACCGTGGATTTTCCTCCTCCCCAGCCCTGGCCTGGCACGGCTCTGTCCGGCACATGCGGCCCCGCTGGATCAGTGCCAGGCTCCATCCCGGCCGGCTCGGTTCGGGATGGCGATGAGGTAACCCAACGCCGTGGTTTCTTCAGAAAGGACGGGGGACACGGGATGTACCCACCCCCCACGCCCCGGCCACACCCGCGTGGAGGAGCCGGTGTCGCCGAGAAATAATATTCCAGACTTTTTTATCTCCACAAGCAAAGCAGCTTGTAAATCACCCGGGCTCCAGCACCGCCAGAGCTCCCGTGCGAAATCCCAGCGGAGAGGAGAGATTCCTGCTGGGAGTTTACTCTGTCACGCACGGCAATTTGGGACAGGGAGGGGGAAACGGAGGGCGGGCAAAGTTCGGCTCCTATAAAGTCAGGTCTGGTCCAGTTTCATTCATTCCCCTGGCAGCATCTCCCCCAGCGGCACGTCCGGCCTCGGCACGAAATCTGGGAATAAATCCTGCCCCGGGAGCCGCGGGATGCCGAGGAGCGCGATGCCGAGAGCGCTGCGGGATGTCTGGGCCGCCCTCACCTGCCTCCAGCTCCTGCTGCTCCTCTCCGCCGTGGATTCCCGGCCCCTCACGTGGGACCAGGACAGGCTCCAGCTGGAAGAATTCAAAAAGGGGATCCTGGAGCGGCTGGGAATGCCGGCTCCCCCCGTCATCCGGCAGCAGCTGGACCAGGAGAGCATCCAGAGAGCGCAGCGGCTCTACCAGCAGAAAGTGGCGGAGCTGGCAGGGAACAGGAGCCGGGAAGAGGAGGAGGAGGAGGAATCCGCGTCCAGGACGCGGCGTTTGCACCGCCTGACCCCCATTCGTAAGTGGCTCGGTGGCTCCGTGTCATTCCACGACCCTCGTCCCCTCGGGACACGCAGTGGGCACTGTCGGGACATGACCGGGCTTGCAGCACGGTGCCCACGTCATCCTTCTCCCGCGGCTTCCTTCGCCCTGGAAGATGGGAGGAGCCACTGTTGGAGAGGCTTTGCTTAAAAACACCAAAATCGGGGAGTTTGGGATGAAAGGTTTTAACCAGAGGCGTGGTGGCAGCTCGGGGGGCTCGTAGTGGGGCTGGAGGTGGTCTAGGGGTGAGCAGAGGGGAGGTGCCATCCCTCGATCCCCAGCTTGAGCCCGAGTTTAGGGTTTTTATCTGAATCTGGGGGGATTTGGGGGAATATTCTGCTCCTGTTTGGGCTGGTGGGGGGACAGCCGGGGAATGGGGTGGGGGGGCCCCAAGGCAGGGTACCCGCTCTGGCACCAGCAAAAACGAGACCCTCCATCTCGGGGGTCCCTGGAGATAGGGGGTCCTGAGTGATCTGAGGGATGGATTTCCAGCACCCCTGGGGATTTGGGGGATTCCCTGGGAGCGGTGGTTTGGCTGCCTGAGCGGAGCTGGTCACAAGGCTGTGCTGGCAGAGGCTTTGCCGGCTCTTACATCATCTGTCCCCTCTGTCCCCGCAGTGCTGCGCTGGCCGGACATCCCGCAGGGACACGGGGACTCCCAGGGACACCAGGACGCCCGCGGTCCCTACCGCTACCACCTCCTGCTCTCCCGCACCGAGGAATTCCAGCGGCAGCTCCGGGTGGTCCAGGCGGAGCTGAAGCTCTTCAAGCAGTCGCTGGCGTCCCCCGCGATGTCCCCGCGCGGCTCCTCGGTGCCCCCCCGGGTCACCATCTACGCTCTCCAAGGGGATGAAGAGACCCCCCAGCTCCTGCACAGCCAAGAGCTGGACCCCGATTCCCAGAGCCTGGATGTGACAGCAGCCATCCAGCCCTGGGCGGCGGGTGCTGAGGCCACGCTGCGCCTGGAGCTGGACTTCACCACCGACGTCTCGGCCGCCCTGGACACCTCAGAGGGGGAAACGCTGGTGCTGGAGGTGGAAACCCAGGAGAACAGGGCTCGGGGGTCCAGGAGAGCCCGGGGGCTGGAGGAGGAGTGCGGGAAGAGCGACGGGAAGTGCTGCCTGAAGTCGCTGAAGGTCTCCTTCCAGGACATCGGCTGGTCGGACTGGGTCATCGCCCCCCACAGCTACTACATGAGGTTCTGCGAGGGTTCCTGCCCCCACAACTACAAGCCGGCCAACATGCACGCCCAGATCAAATCCCGAGTGCACTCCCTGTCCAAGGCCGCGCCCCCGCCCTGCTGCGTCCCCGCTGGCTACGACCCCATGGTGCTGATGCACTACGACGGCGAGGGCAGGCTGGTCTCCAGCCTCTTCGAGGACATGCTGGTCACCAGGTGCCACTGCGCCTGATGGCATCGCCGGTGGCTGTCACCACCCAGGGGAGGCCTCCTGGCAGCTCCAGCATCCCAAAATTCAGATTCTGTGGCATTAAGTGCCTCCAAGCCAGCCCTGACTGCACCACTGAGCTCAGCCCCAAGAATCTCCAGCTTCAGCATCCCAAAATCCAGACCCTCTGGCATCAAATGCCTTCCCATCAGACCCATCTCCACCGTCCAGTTTAGCCCCAGATTCTCCAGCTCCACCCTGGGTCCTTCCATTGTCCAACTCAGCCACAGGGGTCTCCAGTTCTGGATTCCTCTGCACAATAACCTATCCCCTCCTCTCTTCTCTAATTTAAATCCACATTTTATTTATTAAATTCGCATTTTATTTTATCTTCCCACCTGAGACACCCCAAAGGGGCCGGGGTGGGTCTGTCCCCTGGGTGTCCACATCCCACTCCATCCCTCCTTCTCTGCTCTATTTATTTATAGAATAATAGAACAGACTTATTTATGGAACCCCCTTATTTATTTCTAACTTATTGTATTTTATAGCAAAAGTTGTTTTTTAGGGGGGGGAAATGAGTTCTTTTTTGTATATTTGCATTTTATATATTTCTATAAAACAGGAAGGATATAATGACATAAATGAATAAAGTGATGGGATCAGGGATTCTTGGCTGCTCCTCTTGCACAGCTGGTTGGGGAGGGGATCTCCAACCAGAGCCCCTCAGCTCCCTTGGGATCTGGGATCCTTGGGGATCTTGGACCCTTGGGACCCCCACTTTTGGAGACACAGGCTCTGGGGACCTGTCCTTGAGGGTTCTAGTTCCTTGGGACCCCAGCTTTGGGGACACGTGCTTTGGGAGCTCCAGGGACTTTCCCCGTGTGTCCTGGCCAGGGTTCCCCACAGACCACGAGCTCCACGGGTAATTAAAGATAATTAAACCATTTAATGGCCACGGTGAAGCCTCAGAGGGGCCGGGACAGAGGCGGGGGGGCAGTGGGACACCCAGACAAGCCACAGGGGATCCCCCATCCCCCAGGCTGCCGTTCCCCTCAGGGTGCCCAACTCGGGGTCTCACCAGGAGGGTTAAACCCAGGGATTTTCAGTGGCAGCTCCAGCAGGAGGAGCACGGGGGGTTCGGTCGCGCCCAGACGCGCCCAACTGCCAGGCCCCAAAAGGGGAAGAGGAACCCCAGGCCGTGGTCAGCCCCTGGCCCCGCTCCCCATGGGGGCCCCGCTCCGGCTGCCGGCGGATGCGGCGCGAGGCGTCCCCGCGGTCGGCGGCCACCGAGAGGAAGCGTCACCTCGGCCCTTCTGAGCCCTGTGCTGGGAACTGGGGCCGTGGAGGGGCCTGGGGTTGGTGGGGGAGGTGTTAAAACCATCCCCACCCCGCACGCACACACGCACAGAAAGGCATTCCCGCAGGAAACGTGCGTGGGAACCACCCGTGTCGCCGGCACAGCCGTGGGGAAACCCAGGGAGCCTTGTCCTCTCTGGGGTGAGGGGACAGCAGGGAAAGAACAGCAGTGGGGGGCAGAGCTGTCCCTCCCAGCTCCCCCAGTGTCCTCCTGATTCCCCCCAGTCCCCTCAGTGGTCGGGAATGATGTAAACGTCCTCAGTGGGGCCCAGAGTGTTGGCGTAGATGGGTTGGTCCCCGGGACCTGCCTCGCTCTCCAGGGAATAATTCTCGTCCTCCAGGACCTGGGGGCTGGGGGGGAGAGGGAGGGCTCAGTGGGGAGAGAATGTCACGGGGGGTGGGAGGGGAGGGAAGGGCTCAGGCCTCGGAAACGCCTGGGACTTGGGGATGGTGGGATGGGGCAGGACAGGAGGGCAAGGGTGGCATTGGGGGGGTGGTACGAGTGGTACGTGTGGGACTGGACAGCAGGGAACAGCGGGGGGTGGGATGGGATGGGATGAGATGGGATGGGATGGGATGGGATGGGAGGGGAGGGGCTGGGATGGGATGGGGTCGGACGGCAGAGGAGGGGATGGGATGAATGGGTTGGGTTGGAACAGGATGGGAGATGATGAACTGATGGATGGATGGATGGATGGATGGATAGAATGGGATGGACGGGATGGGACAGATGGTATGGCATGGAACGGGATGGGACAGCATGGGATGGGATGGGATGGGATGGGATGGGATAGGATGGGATGGGATGGGATGCCAGCACAGCAGGGTGGGATGCCGGAGCCTCACCTGTACCGCTGTTCCCGCCACGCCGGTGCCCATCCCTGCGCGGTGGCCGGGGCGGTGCCAGGGCTCACGAAGACATTCTCGTAGTCGGGCACGTCGGAGGCCTCATCGGTGCCATTCCCGGCGTCCCGGCTGACGTACCGGGGCTGCCGGACCCCCGCGCCGGGCTCCTGCTTCCCCCACCCCGCCCCGGCCACGGGGACCCCCGCCCTCCTCCGCCGATAACACGCCAGGGCGGCGCCCACGGCCCCCAGCAGGGTCACGGCGGCGCCCGCCGCGGCCAGGCAGCCCACCAGCCCCGCGTTGACCCCGCACTCGCGGCCGTGGAACTCCGTGACGTTGCGGGGCTCCGGGCTGGCGGTGAAGCAGCGGCACCGGGTGGTTGTGCGGTTGCAGGGGTCCAGGACGGTGCCCACCACGTCACAGCGGCAGGACACGGAGAGCGAGGCGAGGGCGGGCTGGAAGGCGGCGGCGGGCACGGCGGGCAGGGGGTTCCCCTCGAGCCGCAGCACCCGCAGGGCCGTGGCCTGGGCGAAGAGCCCCTCGGGCAGCTCCCGCAGCCGGTTGTAGCCCAGGTCCAGCTCCTCCAGCTGCGGCCCGAGGCGGGACGAGGGGCTCAGGGCCTCGATGCCGTTGTGGCTCAGCCACAGCCGCCGCTTCTGGTGGAAAGGGCCCAAGTCCAGCTCGGCACATCCACGGGTTTTGTTGCTCAGGTCCAGGTCCTGGGAATCATCCGTCGGCACGGCCAAGCAGGGGGTCACGGGGGTCACGGGGGTGACGGGGGGCAGCAGCAGCAGCAGCAGCAGCATGAGAGGAGCTGCGGGGACCTCCATGACCCCTCCACCACACCGGGCACGCCTGGGTGGGAAACAGGGATCAGACCCCCCGTTTCCACCAGATTCCCCCTCCTGGCACAAACCAGCACAGCCCAGCCTGGCCCCCCACCCTGCTCCTGCTCTCCCAGGGCTGGGCAGCCCCCGGGGGGCCCGGCAGGTCGTTTCCTTCCCCCTCCTCCCCAGCCCCAGCCCCGGCTCGCCTGAGCTCCTGCTTCTGCTGCTGGTGCGGGGAAGAGGAACAGGCGGGTCCGGCAGCCCTGTGTCACCCTGTTAGGGCGTAGCCGGCCCCGGGGGGGGGGGCAGGGGAGCAGCATCCCCAACTCAGCACCCCCCCAAACCCCCACTGGACCCTCCAGCCTTTTCCTGGGGTGCTGAGCATCCCCCCGGCACCGGGAAGACCCCGGTGTCCTGGGAGCATCTGAGGAGTGGGGGGCACACGTGGGCACAAAGACCCCCCACGGGCAGCACAGGGACCCCCCCACACATGTGAAGGGACCCCAGGGCTGGGTGGGAGGTGGGTGCTGTGCATGGATGTGTGTCCCTGTCCCCTGGGTGTCCCCAGTTCTGGTGTCCCTCTCATGGCTGTGTCCTCTCCATGGGTCCCACTCGTGTTGTTGTCCTATGGGCACCAAGTCCATCATGGTTTTGTCCACTCCTCATTTCCAAGTCCCTCTGTGCCCACCCCTGCTGTGTCCCCACTGTGTTCCGACCCCCCCCATGTCCTTCTGTGTCCCACGGTGTCCGTGTTCGCCCCCTGGTGTCCAAGTCCCTCCATGTCCACCCACTCACATCCGTGTCCGTGTGTCCCTCTCCGTGTGTGTGTCCGTGCACGCTCACATCCGTGTCCCTCCATGTCCCCTCCCTCATGTCTGTGTCCCCCCCTCGTGTCCGTGTGCCCCCCTTGTGTCCATGTCCTTGTGTGCCCACCCCCTTGCATGT
>JAWWES010000082.1:1280643-1338541 GCA_035583135.1 Lophotriccus pileatus
CCCCCCCCCCCCAAAAAAAAAAAACAAAAAAAAAACCTTATCAAAAAAGAAAAAATTTAAAAAAAAAAAGGAAAAAAAATATTAAAACCCCATAAATGATAAAAAAAAAAAATAACACCCCTCCCAAACCCCCTCCCCCCGCATCAATAAATGTAATTTGATTTTTTTTCAGAAGGTGCCGACATTTGGGTCTCGTTGGGGGGGGTTAAAAGGAGGGGGGGGTCCAGCAACCAGGAGAGGGACCCCAAAACCAGGTGGGGAAACCCCAAAAACAAGGAGAGAGGGACCCCAGGAAGCAGGTGAAGGGGAACCAGGAACCACTTGAGGGGACCCAGGGAGCAGGTAAGGGGACCCCAAAGAACCAGGTGAGATTCCTAGGAACCAAGTGAAGGTTGGGAGAAGAAGCAAGTGAGGGACCCCAAAAACTAGGACCCCAGGAACCAGGTGAAAGGGACCCCAAAACCAGATGAGGAGACCCCAAGGAACCAGGTGAGAGATCCCCAAGAACCAGGTGAGGGGAGACCCCGGGAAGGAGCTGAGGGGGACCTCCTGAGCCAGGTGAGGGGGACCCCAGGTGAGGGGGAATCAGGAAGGAGCTGAGGGGACCCCCAGCCCCAGGTGAGAGCCCCCCCAGGAAGCAGCTGAGGCAGGGGGGGTCTCGCTGTGCTCCGGGTTTATTGGCGGGTACGAAGCTTCACAGTTCGGAGTCGCCGGCGGCGTTTGTGGGTGGGGTGGGGGGGGGGACACACAAAATTCATGGCCCACCCCCCTCGGGCCCTTCCCCAAATCCACCCCTCCCCCTCCTCCATCCCCCTAAAAAGCTGATAGGAAATAGAAAAGGGCAGTGGGTGTTAGTCGGCCCCGTCGACGTGCAGGGGGGTGTGGGGGGGCCCCGGCCGGGGGGCGCAGGGGTGCCCGTTGAGCTGGGTGGGCACCGGGGTCTTCTTGGGGGCCAAGGGGCAGGAGGCCCCCCCGGGACAGGCACGTTTGGGGCTGGGGGCCGGTCTCTGCATCTTGTGCTCCAGCAGCATGTGGTTCTGGGGGGGCAGCCCCAGGCAGGCCCTGGTGGGGGGGCACAGAGAGAGAGAGAGAGAGGAGGGGTCAGGGGTGGGTACCCCGAGAGTGGGGAACAGGGGGTGGGGATGGCATTGGGCACCCACAATGTGGGGGACACGGTGTGTTGGGAACTGGGGGCATGGGATGGGCATCCCAGGCACTGGGAGCCACTGGTGCTGGGACCAGCGAGCACTGGGGACTGGGACCCACTGGGGTTGGGCATCCCAAGCACTGGGACGCACTGGTGCTCGGACCCATTAATGCTGGGCACTGGAGTGCACTGGAACTGGGCACTGGGAACCCTGGGCATCGGGCACTGGGACCCACTGGTGCCAAGACCCACAAACACTGGGCACTGGGACCCACTGGCATTGGGACCCACTGGTGGGTGGGACGTGGTGCCCACGAGGACGGGGCCCCCCCGGGTACCTCAGGATGTTCTCGATGCAGCTGCGCTGGCGGAAGAGCGCGTTGACCACGGGGGTGCCCTCGGGCACCAGCGGGGCCTTGCAGAGGAAGGCGAGGATGGAGAGGACGCTGTGGAAGCCCTGGAATTCGGGGTCGGCCTCGGTGCAGAAGGTGATGCGCTGGCACAGCTCCGTCAGGATGGCCAGGTCCAGGATGATGGGGCTGGCCAGCAGCGAGTCCTGCGGGCAGCGAGGGGTGAGGAGCCAACCCCTGCGATGAGGGGACACCGCGGGGACAGCCCGGCCGCCCCCCACGCACCTCGCAGGTGTTGTGGATGACGATGGTGTTGGTGCCGCCCATCATAATCTCCGACGTGTACTCGTCCAGCGCCCGCTTGCTGTCCCCCACGTAGGGCACGTACTTGATCACCACCTGCAGAGCCACGTCCCCGTCACCCCCGGTGTCACCCCCTCACCTCTGTGCGTGTCACCTCCCCCCCTGCACCCCTCAACTCACACAGTGATCAGGCTTGTCCTGGGGCCCGTAGAGGACGGGGTTGGCCTGCACCGTGTCGTCCACCACGTTGCTCTTGGAGATCTCCTTGGAGCGAAACTGCTGCGGCGCCGAGAGGTTCTTCCCGTCGTTGTTGCCCAGGTGGTTGTAGCTCACGATGGATTTGGTCTGGGCGGGGTGGGGGGAGGGCAAATTCACCCCCTGCCACCTTCCAGGCACCCACCCCGGGGACAGCCCCCCTGCCCTCACCGTACCTTGAGCCCGGCGCCCACCAGGAAATCCACCAGCACCGACTTGAGCTTGGTCTGACCCGACTTGAAGTCGTCGCCGCCGATGAAGACGCGGCGCTGGGCGGCCAATTCCACGGCCCCCGGCACGAAGGTGTTCTGGGGGGAGCCGTTGATGTAGGCACAGCCCTCCAGGATGCTGGCCACGGCGAAGAGCGTGGAGGGGGACACCTCCAGGCCTTTCTGTGGGGGGACAGGGGGACAGCTCAGCACTGCCAGGGTGGGAATGTCCCCCTCCTGCCCCCCTCCCCTCTCCCGCAGCCCCCCGACCTCGATGGCCCTCAGCAGGTTCTCGGCGGTGTCGTTGAGCCCCGGCACCACGTCACAGAAACGCTCCGTGTTGGCCGTCCACAGCACGATGACTTTGTCCAGCCCGGTGATCTCCCTGAAGTCCCGGATGTCCCTGCGGATCTGCTCCACCTGCGGGAGGCGGCCGAGGGGACGTGTCACCACCCCCTTCCCCGTGGCCCCCCGCGTTGTGTCCCACCCCGTGCCACCCCCCCAGCCCCGGGGGGACCTGCTGAGCCATGGAGCCCTGGAGGACGTTGTCCGCCCGCTCCTCCTGGTTGGCGGCGATGAACTCGGGGATGTAGATGGAGGGCCGGGGCTTCATCTTCTCCATGTAGGGCCAGAGCTGCTCCTGCAGCGGCCAGTCCAGCACCTCCGCCCGCCGCATGGCCTCCGCCAGGTTCAGCGAGGAGATGTCCCAGCCTGGGGGACACGGCGTGACCCGAGCGCTCGGGGTGACCCTCCCACCCCACACACACATTTTTGGGGTGTCCCCCCACCCCGGTGCCCCACCTACCGTCGAAGATGATGTCGTTGGGGTGCACCATGGGCAGCAGGTCGCGGAAAGGCACGTAGACGTCGCCGGTGGGGCCGGTGCCCAGGCACACGGTGGAGGCTTGGAGCAGGGAGCCGTAGTAGTTGGCTTTCTGGGATGGAGAGGGCAAGGATGAGCTGCTGGCATGGGGATTAGGGGGGTCCCAGCACCTCAAAACCAGGGGGCTGGAGCTGCAGAGCCCCTCTGCGGGGGCAGGGAGGAGATTGGGGTGCAGGACATGGGTGCAGCTGAGCTCTGTGTCCCCATCCCTGTGGGACAGCCCGTGGAGCCCAGAACTTTGCTGGGGTCACGCTGGGGACATCCACCCCACTGGGGTCACACTGGGGACATCCACCCCACTGAGGTCACACTGGGGACATCCACCCCACTGAGGTCACGCAGGGGACACCCCCTTTGCTGAGATCCCACTGGGGACACACCCCTTTCTGGGGTCTCACTGGGGACACCCATCCTGCTGAGGTCACACTGGGGACACCCACCTCACTGGAGTCCAGCTGGGGACACCCACCCCGCCGGGGTCACACTGGGGTCACCCCCATCCCCCACCCTCCTCTTTCTGGGGTCACACTGGGGACACCCACCTTGCACCCGGTCTTGGTCATCCAGGACAGCCCCAGCTTGTTGGCCAGCACGGCCGCCGTCACCGTGGTGCCGTTGTTGCCCCCCCAGCCCACCAGCATCACCCCCAGGCGCGGGACGTGCCGCGCCGTGCGGAAGGTGAAGCGGGTGGAGCACGGCCGCACCTGGGGACAGACAGACACACACACGGGGGACAGACAGACACGGGGGACAGCTGGGCACGAGCAGAGAGCCCCTCTGAGCCCCCCCCCCGAGCCCCCTCCCACCGCCCACCTTGGTGACGCCGTTCTCCTTGCAGACGTGCACGGTGCTGTACGTGTACTTGGCCTCGATGAAGTCCTTGCTGTAGGTGACGTTGGGGCTCTCCACGAGGAACGGCTCTGCCATTGTTCCTGGAGCTGGAATAGGAGGAAATGGGTGTCAGCGCCGCTGGCCTGGCACGCCGGGCCCCCTCCACCCCGAATTCCACCCCCACAACCCTCCCCTCCCTGGGCTCTCCGCCCTGGCGGGACGTGGCTGTGTGGCCAGTGGGGACTCTTGGCTCCCTGCCCTCCTGGCGTGGTGGTGGCACTGGGACGGTCACCACAGCCACTCCCCACCCGTGTCGCGGCACCGGCTGCACTCCCGGGACAGGGGGGGAGCAGGAGGGGTGAAACCCCCACCCCGGGACTTTCTGGAGCCCCCAGCGAGCCGAGGGATGCAGGGTCCGCTCAGGGCTGTCCCCTCCCTGGGGGTGACAGGGGCTACAGGAGGCCACGGGGGACAAGGGATGTTCCCAGAGGGTATCCCTGCACGCCGCGGTGTCCGGAGGTGTGGGGGACATGGGGACCAGGGCTGTGCTCACTCCCTGGGGGTGACAGAGGTCGCTCCCAGGTGACACGGGGACCCCCTGCACCCTGGGGTGGCACAGGGGGCAGTGGGACCAGGGCTGTCCCTGCTTCTGGGGGTTCTAGGGGATGTGGGGTGTCCCTACACCCTGGGGTGCAGGGACATGGGGACAGGAGCTGTCCCAGCTCCCGGGAGTGCAGGGAATTGGGGATCAGGGGCTATCCCTACGCCCTGACAGACGGGGAAGGGGACATGGGGACCAGGGCTGATCCCACTCCGAGGGCTGTCCCGGGGGACATGGGGACCAGGGCTGTCCCTGCTCCTGGGGGTGGCAGAGGGGTGACAGCGGCTGTTCCAGCATCCCGGGATGGCACAAGGGACATGGGGACAGGGGCTGTCCGCGCTTCCACGGGGAAAGGGGATTTGGGGACAGGAGATGTCCCAGCACCCGGAGGTGCCCCCGGGGGACACGGGGACCCTGCCGAGGGCACGGGAGGACACGGATCCGGTCCTGCCGCCGCCGCCGGGGGGTCGCAAACTCGAATATCTCCGGGGGCCACTCCCGCCGCCCCCGCGGGCACTCACCGAGCCGGGCCGCGCTGGAGGCGGCGGAACCGGAGCCGGTGTCCGTGTCAGTGTCTGTGCCGGTGCCCGGTGCCGCTGCCCGGTGTTCGATGCCCGCTGGCTGTGCCCGGTGTCCGTTACCCGGTGCCGGTACCCGGTGGCCGGTGCTGCCCCGCGGGGACGATGCGATCGCGCTGCGGCCGCTCCCGCTCCCGCCGCTTAATCGGCTCCGCGGCCCCGCCCCGGCCCCGCCCCGGCCCCGCCCGCGCCCGACCCCGCCCCCCCCGCACGTGCCCACCGGCACCGGCAGCCCCGGACCCCCCGAACCTCCCGGGATCCCCCCGGACCCCGCTCCCGCCGCACGTGTGGGGCTCCGGTACCGGGCACGGCACCGGGGAGGGGGTGTCGGTGAGGGGGGAGCGGCCGCTGACCCGGGAAGGGGAGGTGTCGGCGGGGCCGGTCCCGGGGGGGGCCGGGGGTCCCGCCGTCGCCTTCCGGCCATTGACAGCCCCGGACCGGCGGCTTCCTCCGCCCGGGAATCGCGGGCGCCTTCCCACGGCGCTGCTCCCGCGGGGCTGCCAGCCCGGCACCCCACAGACCCCCGGCACCCCAAAAGTCATGCTACCCCGGGCAACTTAAAGGTCAAGGCACCCTGCACCCCCTGGCATGGACACCCCAAAAGTCATGGCCCCCCAAAGGTCACGGTACCCCAGAACCCCCGGGTATGGGCACCCCAAAAGTCACGGCTCCCTGCATGCCCTGGCACGGTTCCCCTGGAGCCCCTGGCGTTCCAGAGGCCCCCAGCACCCCCCACACACCCCTGCAGCCCCCACCGCGGGTCCCCGCCGGCCATGCCCGAGGGGTCCCCGGGCCCCGTGTGCGGCCGCATCCCCCACACCCCCCATGTGTGCCCGGGGAGCGTGGGGGGTGCCCGGAGGGGGGGGATGGCACAGAGAAAGGGGCCGTGTCCGGCTCCCCGCTGGCGGCCCCCGGGGTCCCGCTGCCTTTCAATGGCCCGCCCCGCTTCAAAGGGACCCCCGTCCCCACCCTCGCTCCCCGCAGACACGGCGAGGACAGCTCTGCCCTCCTCCGCCACCCACCCCGCTCCCCGGGCTCGCTGCCATCGCCACCCACCCTCCGGCACGGCACGGCGGGACGGGACCCACCGGGGCCGACCCCGGAGGGCACCTGCGGCCGGGCGGCGGTGGTGGAGGGCACGGCGGTGCCGGGGGGGCCGCGTCCGGCCCCCTTTGGCCGTGGAGGAACAATGATCCCTTGGTGCCGGGGGCTGGAGGACAAAACGAGCCCCGCGCTGGAATGCCAGTGCCTCAGCAAATTATTGAAACAAAAATAACATTTCTTTGTACAATAATCCTGGGGCGGGGAGGGTCCGGGGCAGCGCTGCCAGGGGCCCAGAACTGGTATTTTTCCACTGCTTTCCTTTTTTTTTATTTTTTTTTTTTCTTTTCCCCCTAATTTTTTTTTCTCTCTCTCTCGCCCCCCTCCCAATAACTCCCACCATTGTTCCTTCCCCCCCCCACCCCCACTCCCTTCGCACTCCTCCCACGCTCGGCACCGCGGAGAAAGCGGGGCTCCCTTGTTCCCGCTCGCCCAACGCGTCCATGGGCCGGGAGCCCGGGCCGGCCGCCCAGCGCCTTCGCTCCCCAGCTGCCGGGGGGCTGGCCCGGGGCCAGCGGGGCCGCAGCGGAGCCATAGCGACCGGCCCGCTCCCCCAGCAATGGTGCCCACCCCCCCAGCCCCCCCTTCTTCTCCCACCGGACCCCCCGCTCCATCCCTCACCGTGGGCTTTCCACGCCACGCACCCCCCGCACCCCCGCCCGTGTGGCCGTGCCCTTAAGGCTCGTTATAAGCAGGTTCAGGGGCTGATCCCGCAGCAGCCGGGGATGCTCCGAGCTCTGGGAATTCTGTGTGTGTGTCCCCACCTCTGCCCCGCTGTCAGCCCCGGATTGATGCTTTACAAACGGCCCCAGAGGTTCCCCTGCCACGTTTTCCTCCCTTGCACGGTTGGGTTTTTTTCCCCCTCGTGTAACACAATCCCAGGCTCTGACCCTTCATTATCCCTGCTGGCAGCTCCTCATCCTCCTCCCTATCCCTGTGCCATCACCCTCCGGCTGCCCAAGGCCAGGCCCACGCCTGGAAGGGAGGGAGGGAGGAAGGGAGGGAGGAGGGGGGTGATTTGGGGTGTCATGCTCGGCACTGGAGGTGCAGCAGCTGCTCTGGGAGAGGGACCAGCACCATCGGACCGTGACAAGGACAAATTATTCTAATGAGCTTCCTCCTGTAAAGGAGCCGCCAGCAAAAGGTGCACGGGGAAAAAAAAACCACGAGGGGAAAAATCCACAGGGGAAAAAAAACACGGGGGAAAAAAACCCACAGGGAAAACACCACAGGGGGAGAAATCCCCACACACACACACACAGTGCTGTCCCCGTGTTTCCAGCATCCCTCAAACCTGGCCGGGGCCTTCCCACACATGCACGACCCTGGTTTAAGGGCGGCTTGTGCCTGATACGGGGTAAAGTGACACTTTTCCCAGGTGTGACCTGGATTAATAGCGAGTTACTGGAGTCCAAGGCTCCTCCTGAGCTTGGCTCTGGCGCACGGGAGGGACACCTGAAACAGGAGATGCTCCCGGAGCTCCCGCCGCGCTCCCGGCCCGGTGCCGATAAGGAGGCGGCCGCAGGAGCCCGCCTGGCTCTGGCACAGCAAACGCAGCCAGTAAATTTCCACTGGGGCAGCTCCGAGTTAATGAGCTCAGTGCGTGACCCCGGGAGCTGCCAGCGGTTGGGAGGAATTCCCCAGGAAAGCTGGGAAGGGGATGGGGACCCTTCCAGTGTGAGCGGGACAGGAGCCGGCCTTCGATCCGCTCAGCGCCCCGGGGGGAAGCTCCGAGATGGTGAAGGGGGTGTGGGGGGGTCACAGCTTGGCTTGGAGGCGACATCTGAAAGTACAACTGGAGGATTTTGGGATTTGCAAGAGCATCAAGCTCAGCTCCTGCTCCGTGACCGAATCCCACTGGTCCTGGGAGTATCATTTCCCTGTGTGGGTGCCGGTGCTGCTGCGTCCACTCCAAGGTCAAGGACAGAGCAGAGACCTCCCTGTTCCCCCCACCTTGAAAAAAAACAGCCAAGGCTGTGTAAAATGTTATTTGAGCCCTGGATTATTTTCACCTTCTCCCCAGTTTGCTATTTTGGAGGTAGAATCCTGAATTGGGCTCTAAATCCAAGCGAACACTGTCTGGTTATGGACACAGGGGGTGATCCAGAGCCCTCACCCTGGTCTCTGGCCCTGTGAGCCTGTGCCTGTCACCCACTCTTGGAGAGAGCCCCCAAAGCAGGAAAACAGCAGCTATTCCAAGGATTTTACACTCCTGAGTGGTTTGTGCCTGATTTTATTCTGCCTGTTCCGGCCCCGGGGATGCTGCCGAAGGCAGGACCAGAGCAAGGCATGGAGACCGCAGGGACAGGGACAGCCTGGCCACAACGGAGGTGCTGTTTGTATCCCGGAGGTGCTGTTTGTATCCCGAGGTTCTGCTGGATGATTCACACGGGTGGGCGGAGGTGGGAGCTCCGGCAGTGTCCGTGCCAGGCTCATCCCCCCCCTCGCTGCTCCAGCATCCCCGTTCCCGCTCCAGCTCCCCAGGGATGTGACTCACTCCCCACGTCAGACCCAGCTGGGCTCCTCGGGAGGGGAAGGCAGAGCCCCCTCCATGGATTGGGAGCATCCCTGAGCCTCCTGCCGCTCCAGGGCCGTGGATTCTCCGGGCTCTGCGCTCCCCTCTAACCCCCCACACTGACACAGCCCCAAAAGCAGCTTTTCCTCCGCAAAAAAAATCCCCCAGTGGTGCTGGAGTGGGAAGTCCCTCAGCTCCTGCCAGGGCTGGAGGCTGATCCCACCGGGGCAGGGCAGCGTTCCAAGGAGTTTTCCCACTCCAGGCACCTCTTCCCTCTCCTCTTTCTTACCTACTCCCCGCTCTGACACTTCAACTCTCTCAAGTGACCCGGTTCCTTCGTTTCCTGCTTCCAAACTCCGCGCCAGCCATTTATCACCTTTCCCTTTTTTGAGTTTCCTTGCAGGGAGAAGCACTGAAAAGAAATCCACAACCTTATTGTCTGCTTGTTTTCCAATACAGTGAATTTATTATATGTTGCAAAATCAGCATTCAGCTTTTTTAGTGTACAAAACAAAAAAACAAAACAAAACAAAAAAAAAACCAAAAAAAAAAAAGGACACTAGCTCTTAAGAAAAAAAGATTAGGAAAGCTGAAGACTATGCTTGCCTTGAAATTGTAACATTTTGGCAAAGTGAAAAGCTCTTTTTTCTTTTTTGTAAACTCCAACTCCATGGCTCAATATAAGTTTTTATCCACAGTACAATATTACAAAGTAAAACACAGTATCAATAAGTTAAGATCATACTTAATCACCTCGAACTGGTTTCTATTAACCCAAAAAGCACAAAAGTTTGCCTAAGCTTCGTCGCCTCTAGAAAAAAAGGAACAAAAATAAAAATAAAAATTAAAAAATAAAATAAAAAGGCAGATTCGACTACAATTCTTTTAACACAGTCCAAAAGAAAAGTGAAGCAGGAACTTGGTGGATGCTAATTGGGTCTCACAGTTTGGATATTCATTAAATATTTTCAGTCTGTGGGGTTTTTTTGTGTTTTTTTTTTTTTAATATTCAATTTTTTTAGAAGTTCCAGAATATACATGTAAATGTACACAATACATCTTCGTATACAACTCTTTTTTTTGCAAAAATATCTTATAGCAGATGTATAAAGATTGAGATCCGTCTCTATCCCCCTCCCTCCCCAAGCAACAAAAGGAAAAAAACAAACTCAAAACGAACAAACACAAAAAGCTTTTCAAATTTAAGGATCAGAAGTGTTTTCCACGGAAGAATTTTACTCATCCTGGGTTTGTAGCTGCTGCCTCTTCGGCCATCCCGAGTTCCAAGCTCCTCCACAGCCAGAACGAAGCCCCAGCACTGGGGAAATTTGATGGAAAATTCCAAAACCCCACGGAATTCGGAACCCCTGGCACCGGCCGGGATCTGCTCCGGGGGTTGTGGCATTCCAGGCCTTTCCTAAAGCCCCCCCATCTCCCAGATCCCCACCTGGGAGCGAGAATTCCCAGAAACTCAGGGCAAGACCCCCCTCCCTCCAGGGAGTAGGAGGACAAAGATTCCCAGAGGAATCTGTCCCAGGCACGGGGGGTGCATCAACACCTCCCCACATCCAGGTGTGACCTGGAAAGGAGGGATGGGAGCAAAGCAGCCCCCGAGATTCCCGCTGGGAATGCCCTGGGAGGGTTGAGGTGCTGGGTTGGAGCTCCAGGGGCTCCCCGAGGTCCCTTCGAGCTGTTTTCCTTGGAAAAAGGGGGATGGCAAAGTTCCAGGGAGCGCTGGATGCACAGGGAGAGACCTCAGAATAAAGTGACAAAGCAAAGCAGTGGCCTTGGCTGGCTGACAATGATGGAATTATTGTTATTAATTATTACTATTCATTTTCTCTTTGTTTAACACAGCAGATGGGACCCCCTTTGGTTTCTGGGGGCAGGAAAAAAACTCAGAATACTCCTCGTGCAAGAAGTGTTTTCCCCCCTTTAACTCTGCCATTCTGCTCCTTCAAAGGGTGAAAGGCTCTTCAGTGCAACCTCCAAGGGAAGGAGACTCCACAGGGAAGGAATCCTTTACTTTGAGATAAACGGAAGTGGGAAGAAGTCAAATCCCACAGGCTGGCAGGATTAAAAAGGGGAGAGGGCAGAGAAAGGAAGGAATAGCAGAGTTAAAGGACACCTTTGTGCTTTTTGGAGTGTTTCTCACACCCTGGCCATACTCTAAAAATGTTCCCTTCAATCCAAAATAAGGGGAGGGTGGTGGGAGGGGGAGAAAACCAACAACAAACCCCAGGAAGCAAGAACTGCAGGGAGAAGCTGGCTGGGTAAAGCACAGCAGTGCAAGGGATCTGTGTGGGAAAACAGCACCTTGCTGCTCTCACACTGCTCTGAGAAGGGCTCGCTGCTGCTCCTTTGGAAAAGACACACAAACAACAAAAAATAATCCTGGGAGAAAGCAAGGCACCCTCCCCACACCCCAGTCTTCTCATGGATCAGGAATAAAATAACTCCCTCTGGGTGACTATTTGATAAGTTTCAGTAACACTGCAAGGGAAGGTTCTGAAACACTTGGCCTGAAAGGAAAAGGGAGGCAGGATTTAGAAAAAGATGCCTTTTTTCTTTTTCTTTTTTATCCCCCTCTTATTTTTTTCTTATTTGATACAAAAATAGACCAGAGCCTCATTCACTCATTCATCAGCAATTAATAAAACCAGCTGCCTTGGCAAGAAAATTATTAAGTCAAAAGACAGGCAGGTGGAGGAGAAGCTGGGCAGGCCAGGCCACTGTGGGGGGATCCCACCCGAGGAACGTGTGAGCAGGTAAAGAAAAACCGGGGGGGGTTTGGGGGCTTTTTTGGGAGGGATCCACCTGTGCCCTACCCCTGTGCTGCCACAACCACCCCAAAGCCCCCCTTCCCCCCACCTCCCCAGAGATGACAAAGCAGGGCCAGACAAGGAGAGCTCTGGGTACGTGGTGTATTTACGCGGTGCCGGGAGCAGGGGCAGCTCTCTCGTTCCGGGAGGTCCCGCCCGGCACTCGGAGCAGCATTCCAGTTCCTCACCATCCACTGGAGCCGGGCCAAGGTGTTGGGGGGGGAATTACACTTCATGCCAGACTTTGAATCCAGGAAAAAAACTACAGGTTGTTTAACCTTCGGGAGCTTCGGGGTTGTTTTTTTTTTTTGTGGTGTTTTTTCTTTTTCCTTTTTTTTTTTGCCTTCCCCTTAAAGTGTCAAAACGCTGGCTTCCAATAAGCTGATTAATTTTGTTTTATCCGTTTGTTACATTCCAACATTCAGAGAGGCTTTAAAAAAAAAAAAAAAACAAACAAAAAAACCCCCAAAAAACAAAAAGAAAACAAACCAAAAACTCGGGAGGAGCGTGCTGGACGTGGACACGACAAGATTTCGGCATCGTAAGTCATCCCCAAGTTCTTCAACCACGAGGAAATTAATGCTCGTCTCTGAAAGGGCTTTGGGTGTAGAAAAGGGAAAAGG
Source organism: Lophotriccus pileatus (assembly GCA_035583135.1). Classification (NCBI taxonomy): domain Eukaryota; kingdom Metazoa; phylum Chordata; class Aves; order Passeriformes; family Tyrannidae; genus Lophotriccus; species Lophotriccus pileatus. The sequence continues at coordinate 1,292,862 of JAWWES010000082.1, forward strand.
AACGTCCAGGTGACTGGATTTTTTTTGTTTTGTTTTGTTTTGTTTTGTTTTGTTTTGCCCTACCCAGTCCAGAGGGGGGGGAAAAGTTGAAGGGGGGGAGTGGCAGCTAAAACTGCTGCTGGTCGTACTCTGCTATGAGTTTTTTGATGTGAGCCAGTTTGTTGTGGAGGTATTCGCAGCGGTTCTTCTCTTGGCTGTAATTGGGGTTAGTCTGCAAAGAGAAAGGAGAATTGCAGAGGTGGGAGGTGATTCTTCACAAAATCCCCCACAGGAGGGGTCAAAACACCACAGAGAAATGTGTGGAATCAGGGAATGGTTCGGCTTGGAGGGGACCTTAAAGCTCATCCAGTTCCACCCCTGCCATGGGCAGGGACACCTTCCACCAGCCCAGGGTGCTCCAAGCTGGCCTTGGACACTTGCAGGGATGGGGCATCCTCTGGGAATTCCATCCCAGCCCTCCCCACCCTCACAGGGAGGAATTTCTTCACAACATCCCACCTAAACCTCCTTTCTTTCAGTTTGAAGCCACTTCACAAGGAGTGAGGGTTTTTTTAGACACCCATTTAAAATGGACCTGCTCCTGTATTCCTCACCCTGCTGGAGCAAAGCAAGGAGCAAAACCCCTCCTCAGCATTATCCAGCTCCAGGAGCCTCATCCCAGGGAATGAGCTCAGCTGAGTGAGGCTCAGCCTAACTGGCAGCAGCTGGGCTGCTTCCAACAAACCCCACTTGCCCTCTGCCCCCACCTGGGAGCTCTGGAATCTCCCCAAAAAGCTCCTAAATCCCTCAGGACAACAGGGCTCAGGATCATATTGACAGACTTAAAAGGAAAACCCCAAACCCCTGCTGGTGTGTGGACCTTTTTTTTTGCACAAACAGGGAGAAATTTAATGTTTTTCACGTGCCCCACCCAACCAAAACTCCGGGGGCTGTGCCCCAGACACTGATCCCAGCCTGGACCTCGTGTACCAGCCCCCAAATCCTGGAGGATCCTGTTATCCCTCAGCCTGTGCATCTGAAACACAAACTGTTCTTTCCCTGGAGAGATAAAGGCCCTGATTTCACCCGGCCATTGTGCCACGGCCACGGCTGAACGCTCCCCGGGATCCAGCTCCCCCCCAAACCCTTCCTGAGCTGCTTTCTGGACAGGCTGGAGCTGAACAAAGATCTGCTGGAATGCCTCAGAGCCCGGGTTTGCACTTGGCAAGGGCCCATCTCTTTTCAGTCACACCAGGGGCACCACCCAAAAGCCTTTTGTGGCCAAGAGCGTTCACTTACCTTTTTAATTTTCCGATATTCCTGTAAAATTTGATCATGGATGGTCTAAAAAAAAAAAAGAGAGGGAGAAAAATAGGTTTATTCTTTTCAGTTCTGTGACCTCCTGCAGCAGGAGATATTTACTGGTGGCTCCACGTACACAGTCCCTCCGAATTCCAACCAGAATCCGCTCCCTCCACGGCTTCCCCCGGGAAATCTGATGGCTGCAACCAGCCTCTTGATTCCATGGATAATCCTGGAGCTGCCCCCAGAAGCACTGGGAGGATCAGGCCCCACTCCCCAGCTAGGAGAGCTACCTGGAACAGGCGCCTCAATTCCCGGATAAATGACATTTCCAAAGCCCCAACTGACTTTTTCCCCAACACCAACCCAGCGAGGGATCCCCGAATTTTGCCAGGAGAAGGGAGGAATGTCTGAGGGGAAGCTTTAGCACACAATAGGTGCTCTGTAAAAACCCCTTTATTACACTCCACGAGGCTTACTTTTTCAAGCTAATGAATAGCTGAAACTCTTTAAAAATCACCCTGACAAGTCCAATAATGGTGCATTACCCAGATCAAAGATTCCAGAGGAACAGATGACCCCGTGCTAACTCCCCTTCCAGCCCCGATACGCTCCCATATGTGCAAATATGAGTTTTTCTGGCTGGGATACACTAATAGCTTCCAGCAGCTTTTTGGCCGAGGACGCCAATTGTCTCACTGAGGCCTTTCCTTGTCAACAAGTCCCATGATGTGGCTCCAGCCTGGAAAAGGCAGCAGCACAGAGCTGGGAGAAGGGCAGACCCCAAAAGCTGTCAGCTGTGTGTGTGTGTGTGCACGTTCTCCACCGGTTCTGGGTGGAATTCAGGCACCAAAAAAACCCAGAGCGAATAAAACCACTCACGGCATCGCCACGGGCAGGAACAAGGGGAGGTGGGTGGGTTTAAAAGCTTCTTTCTGCCTGTTTGTACCTTATATTCTTCAGAGCCCTGCAAAAGCTGCTTGAGCTTGGCGTCCAGCTGCGTGAAGCGCCGGGTTATCCGCTCTATCCGGGCGTGCAAGTCCCTGTACTCGTTGTATTCCGCGTTGAAGTCGTTCTTGTAGCTCTGACGCTGCTCCGAGGAGGAAATGGCTGCGTATTTTCTGCAGGGGGAAAAAAAGAGGAAAAAAAAAGGGTTGGGGGAATTGGGGTTTAGGGAGGACTCCCTCTGGTTGAGTTGTGGACGGTTTAGGACCAGGGAATCGTCTGGGTGGGATATCGGGAAGGAATCGTTGGACTGTGAGGCACTGGAATGGTTTTCCCAGGGAAGATGTGGCTGCCCCCGGCCCTGGATGTGCTCCAGGTCAGGCTGGATGGTGCTTGGAGCAACCTGGGAGAGGGGAAGGTGTCCCTTGCCCATGGCAGGGGGTGGAATGGGATGAGCTTTAAGGTCCCTTCCCACCCGAACCTGTCTGGGATTTCTGGGATTAAGGTTGGAAAAGCCCTCCAAGATCAAGGCCAACCACTAACTCACGTTCCCAAGTGCCACAGCCACGTGTCTTAATTCCCCCAGGGATGGTGATTCCCTGTCCCAGAGCCTGACCACTTTCCAGTGATGGAATTTTCCCTCCTATCCAACCTAAACCCCCCCTGGTGCAACTCCAGGCTGTTTCCTCTCCTCCTGATCTGGCACCACAGTAGCAAATTCGGGAGGCAACCCTCAGGATTATTGCCTTGACCTCCCTGCAAAACAAAGCAGTGCTCCCCAGCCCTCCTATCTCTGCCAGATAGCCTGGAATATGCAGGTACACAAAAAGCCTGGGAGCAGCTGTGGGTGGAGGAAGACACTCAGATAGCGCTGCTACAGCTTTTCTAACTCCTGCTGGCCCGCAGAACATGGAGTTCTGCATCTGTGCCAGGCTTTGGAACAGCGGGAAGACGATGCTTCCAGTGCTGAGTCTTTAAGGGAACACAAAAAGCATTGAGCAAAACGCTCTCAGGGCGATTATGTGGCAAGAGCAGGAGCAGAAGCCAAGGTGAGGAGCTGGACTTCGTTCCCAGCACCTTCTCTGAGCAGGACAAGAGCTCAGGCTGAGCAGATGTGCCCCTGGGGCCCTTTGGAGGTGATTCAGCTCAACAAAAAAAGCCATTAAACCTGACATTTACGGCCCTTTCCGAAAGTAAAGCTCATCTTTTGGGATGAGTTTGCCTCCCTGACTCCCCCAGCTCGCTGCTTGAACACGCAGAAGGTAACTTAGGCCTCAAATTAAAGGGGGAGATTTCAGTCTTTTAACTTTTTAAGCACTTTTTAAGTGCTTTAGCCTTCAAGAACTGACTCCTTGCTGCAGGATGGGATAAAGAGGCATCTACACAGGACAGGAGGCAAGGCCTCAACCAGCAGAAAACATTCACCTGCACGATTAAAACAGCTCTTAAAATGTGAGGCAGCTCCTGTAATTTCGGGATCTGGCCATCAAAACGGGTGGATCCCATCAGAAGGTGAGACCACAGAGCTCAGAAACCTGCCAGTGATGCTTTGGAGAGGGACCAGCACAATTGGGAAAGGACCCCACCCCCCCAGCCACCCAAATTCCTCTGAATGGCCCTAAAAGTGTCGCCCTGAGGGGGTTGTTTGGGGTTCAGAGAGCCCAGAAAACCAGCAAAGCACAAGAACCCTTTATCTCCTCCAGGCAGCTGCAGGGATTCCCTCCTCTTCCCCCTCCATCCCTTCCCTCCCAGCCATGCCTGGGTGATGGAATCAAACCCCAGGCTGTGACATGCACAGGGAATGTCCCCCCCAGCCACACTCCCTCCATCCCAAAGCTTGGCCTGGAACAGGTTTGGGGTTTATGCAGATCCTGGGCTTTGTGCACAGGGGATTTTTTTTTGGAGTGGATTGTTTCATTAACCTCCAGGGGATCTGATTAAAGAGTCAAGAGGTGAAACAACTCACATCCCAACCCGGGGGTTATAACCTCCCCTCAAAGAATATTTCACTGGTTTATGCAGATGATCTTGGCTCTGGAGAGGGGAAGAATTAGCAAACCTCCCCAAATCCTTCCTTGCCTTGTCTCCCATAACATTAAAGCAGATTATTTCCTCTCCAAGTTCCCAACTGTAACAGGGAGATGTTTAATCCTCTCAAGCCCCTCCCAAGGTATAAAATGTTTCTTGAACTACCTCGACCATCAGTTTACAGGAGATAAACCTGAACACTCCACAGGGAGCTAAAGAACTGATCTGATACCAAGTTAAGCCTCAGAAACTCTGCAAAGCTGCATTTACTCTTTTTTTCTCTGCTTTTTACCCCACCTCACAAAGTTCTACCCAACAACATAAAAATCCAACAAAAATCCCCAGTGCACTGTGATTTTTAGCTTGAAACACAATCCCAGAGCGATGAAACAACCGATTAAAAAAATACTTACAATAAATAATCTGGCATTTCTGAAGTTGATGTTGGTACACTAGAATTATTGCATGTTCCATTTAAACCTGAAAAAATAAAGGCTTGTTTACAGATGCTCTTAAACTTCAAAGCTCTCTGCAATTCAGCTTCAAACTCACAAACTCGTCTGCAATATACAGTTTATGGAATTCTAAGGGATTTCTGTTTTGCTTGGAACTGATAGGAGATAGAAGAGCCACAACAAGGTGGCTGAAAGTTCAAGGCTTCTCTCTACTATTTGTCTGTCAGCAGAACAGCACCAACATCAGCCAGTGCAGGAAAAAAAAACAACCTGAATTTAATTGGTGTATAAACAGTGCCTGGAGTGGGATAACACTGATAGCACCGCTGGGAAGAGCCTAAACCAGAGCCATCCTCAGCGTAGAACAAGCACTGCAGGGGGGATTTGGAGGAAGAAAGCAAGTGGATGCAGGTTTGGGAAGAGATATTTCTCACAAATTGTGGGTTATAGTCCCAAGTCCTCAGCAGAGTCAGCATCACAAAAGCTGAGTCAGCAACAACCCCATCAGATCTTTCTAAAAACTGGTTCCCCCCTCCCCAGACTTCTACAGAAAGGCTTTCCTGGGCAGAATGAGGGAATGGCACCAACCCAGGGTTTATAAAACCACCCCAGTCTCAAATTCCCGCTGCAGACAATCCTGGTTTTCCCTCCTTCCCTGCCCAGGACGTGGTCTGAGGAAGGTCCAAGGACTGAGGAGGAGAAAGGCAGACAGGGAGGTTTGCTCTGCCTGTGAGTGCCACCTACTGACGCTGAGAGGACCCCAGAGGTCCCTCTGGAAGAAGAAATTTCCCAGGAGAAACTTCCACTCTTCCTGGGAGGTGTCCCTGTCCATGGCAGGGCTTGGAAAGAGATGAGTCTCTGAGGCCCCTCCCAACCCAAACCTTCTGTGATTCCATCAGACAATTTCCCTTCAGCCCTCAGGGGGAAGGAGCAGGACAAGGGCACAAAGGCACAGAAGGAAAAGCTCCCAGTCCTGGATGTCCAGGATCCAAGCAGGACTGACCACATCCTGTTTGTGACTGCTCCCAGCCCAGCTCGGATTCGCTGCCGCCCGAACAGCAGCAGGAACAAACCCCAACTAATTAACAGAAATCCAGTCATTAAGCTGGGAAGCCAAGCAGAGAAGGTGGGGAAGGCCCAGCAGCTTCAGGATTTGGGGTATTTGTAAGGAACAGGGGCAAAAAAATTAAGAGAGAAAATAACAGGGGAGAAAGCCAACACTCCCAGAAAAAACTGGGATTGGCAGCAGAGAAGGTTAAAGTAGAAGAATTATCTGAAAAGCTGATCCTGCAGTGCCACACAACCCATGGACTGTCCTTAACATCACTGCTGAGCCACCAGAATGCCTTTGTAGGTGCTACAAATACTGTGGGGAAGGTGAGAGCTGATACCAGCTCAGCCCCGGGGCCCTGGGAACGGCTCCCTTTCCAGGAATCCAACAAATCAGCCTCCATTTCAAGATACTGTCCTTTTTTGGATGATTTTCATGCACCAGGCACGAAGAGGGACGTGGAGAGCAGCAGCAGGGCAAGGGAAAACGAGATGGATTCAAAAAAGAAACTTCAAAGATACTCCCAGAGGCTGCAGGGGAAGTCCCAGTGCTCTGGGGAGCTGGAACAGACAGCAGAAAACATGGAAGCAGCAGGAAAGGGAGTGGATGGAATTAGCCAAGAGTTATTCTCTGCTCTGGCTTCTAAGAGTTCACAGAACTGACTCTGAAACAGTGGTTTATGGAAAATGGGTTTTGTACGAGATTCACTGTTGTGTCAGTCCTTGAACAAATAAATTCAGAGTCCTGGTGGGACACAAGGAAGCTCTTCCAGGCTGGAAGAGCTGGTTGGATGCTGCTTTAACAGGCATTTATCACCAGATTTATCTATCACTTCATTGGTACCTAATACTAAAAGCTTCTGTGACTAACTTTTCATTAAAAAAGAAAGAACAAAAACTCAACCAAGAGTCACCACAAACACCCCACCACAAGCGCCGGGGGGGAGCTGCTCTTCCTTGCCTTTCATCCCCACGGATTATCCCGGCTTTTAATTTAACCAGGAGAAACATGACACGCTCTGAGGCAGCTCCGAACAGCACGGAAGGTTCAACAGGAAAAACCTGATATCCTCTTTGGAGAGGAAGCACAGTTTGGTGATTTGGAGGCAGGACAGCGCTTGGCATTCCGTTCCCCGCGGTCTCCGGGACGTGCTCCCTCCGTCCTCAAAGGATCCGGAGCCGGGATCACGCCCAGCCAAACACCCAAAATTACCTCTCGGCCCCTCCTTACCTGTGACCTGTTCCTGGGGAACACTACCTAAGTCAGCGTTTTTTATTACTTCACAGTTCTGCTTCTCCTCTTTGCACTTCTCCTCGCCCTTCTTCTCCTTCCTCTCCTTCTCCTTGTCTTTGTGCTTTTTGGATTTTTTCTTGGATTTGACGTAGGAGCTGCAGTTGTGTTTGCTGGTCTGGGGACAGTCTGTGGGCGGGGGGTGGCTCAGCCTGTCGGCGGGCTCGCTGCTCTCACAGTCTCTGCCGTTGTGAGCCGGGTCGTTGCTCACGTCCGAGAGGGGGTCGTGAGGCCGGGGCAGCTCCAGCAGCGGGAGGTTGGAGCTGGAGCTTCCCGACTCCGGGAGCGCCGGCGGCAGGGCGGGGGGGGCGGGGGCGTCCTTCCCGTTGGAGGAGCTCAGCTTCCCGTTGAAGGTGGGTTGGGGTCTGTGAGCCAGGTGCGAGATCCTGGGCTTTTTGTTGGCCAGGGGGTCGATGAACTCCAGGGGCTGGGATCGTTTCTGGGGAGGGAAAAAGGGAAAAGCGGATGAGGGCGAGGGCTCGATCGTTGCCACTAGGTGGTGGTGTGGGACAGGGAAGAAGGGAGTATTCCCGGGAAAAGCAGCTGATCCATCCCCAGCTGCTTCCTGACAGCCTTCTCCAGAGCCTACAGCTTGGTGGGAGAGCTTAGAGGATCCCTCCATCCCCTCAGGAATCACTGAGCTCCCACGCTATCCACAGGCCACGCCACCCAGGCTGCTCTCACTGCAGCCTGTTTCAAATCCAGCCCTTTGGAATTCAAACCCCCTGCCCCAGCCAATTAGCAGAGATTGGAAACATCCCTGGAAGTGTCCAAGGCCAGGCTGGACAGGGCTTGGAGCAACCTGGGCTAGTGGAAGGTGTCCCTGCCCAGTCTGGGATTCCATGATAAAAACATCTGTCCTGGTAACAGGCACAACACTCAGAGCACCCCAAACCCCCTGCAAAGGAAAGATGTGCTCAGACCTGTGGAGCAGGGAGGGGGATTCACCACTTCTGCATTTCCTTCCCTCCCAGCTCTGTGGTCACCAGCTTCGCCCAGCAACCCACTCCTTCCTCTTCTCAAGAGCCAGGCATTGCCCGGAAGAGCTGAGGAAGTGCCAGCTGCTCAGTTCTCAGAATTTCAGGCATAAAGGGACATTTGCAGCGCTTCAAAAGCCACGTCACAGGGGCCAACGTGACCCGGGTGACCCCTTTTTTGAACAAGGGTAGAGGGGGAAGTTGTCCCCAGCTGTGCCCGTCAGCAGGACCGTCACAGGCAGGGTTTGTTTGGAGCAGCTCCACGTGCCCACACCTCCCTGGAGGCAGTTCTCCAGCCTGGAAAAGCTGCTCCATGGAAGAACCCATCCATCAGGCAGCAGAACCCAGAGCCAGAACCGCAGCTGTCGGGCTCAGCCCAGCGTGTGCCGGCCAGAATTACCTCGGCCGGCCCTCGGTGTGTGCCCTCCTGGCAGCTCCAGGGCTGCAGGAACTCTGAGCAGGGATTGTTTAGTGCCCAGAGGAAAACAAGCGACAGTTCTGGGTATTTCTTTTGGACAATTCACTGTTTTCCTTCTGTCTCAGGCAGGGCTGTGACGTGTTTGCCAATGGAAGTGTTGCTCCATCACGCAGGTGATGGCTCGAGGAGCCCCTGATTCACTCCTTTTCTCCCCCTGGTTGTTATTCCTCTCTGCTAACTCAGGGGTCTCCAGGACTCTGCCCCGTGCCAGGGATCCCTCCCACCTGTCAGGGTGATTAGGAAGAGGAGCTGCTGGTTGTGCCACTGAGCTCCAGGGGCAAGGCCAGCACGTCCAACCGGCTTTGCAACATCACTTCCCAGAACACACAGTGTCCATCTCGCAGAGGAGGGGCCACCTCTGACTGCAGCTCTCAGAACAGGTCACCAAAAACCCACCAAACTGCCCTATTTCACCACACAGACACCAGCTGCACCTCCCTGGTTGAGAGGTGCATCCCACTCCTGCTCAGCCAGGCTGCCTTAGAATTACCAGACCAATCCTTTTGGTTTTGTTTTGTTTTTTTTTTAAACACCCTCATTCCACAGCTGAACTTTCCCAAAAATGCTCTGCATTCCACACTACCAAATCCCAGTCCTCTGCTGGCACTGCACCCGTTAGCAGCCATCCCTTTCTAAACAGAAACCTTCCTAAATCCAAACCCATCAGCCACCCCCTCAAAGTTTCAAACTCCAGAGACCCTTGCAGACCTCAGAGTCTTTCAGAAAAGGGCCAGCCAGAAGCAAGATGATTTTTCAACCTTATTTTTTTCCCCAGGATCAGTTAAAAAACACACACAAGCCCTGTTAACAGCACTGTGTGTTTCCAAGCTAACTTGAAGGTGATCTTTATTCCCCGGGAACATGCCCACAGCAGAGCAGGAGAGGATTTGGAATTAGCTACCTGGCAAACAAGTTACACAGTCCTTGTTCTCAACAGAGAATTGCCTCCCTCTTACTGCCAGAAAGCACATAATTTCTTTACCTGCTAATATTCTTTGCCACTAATCCTCAGTGCGTCTGTCCAGACAAGTAGGAATTACACATTCCATTGGCAGGAGAAGAATAAATACTCAACTTGTCTGGGCTGACCCACGGTGGAGAAGGGAAGGAGGCAGTTTCACAATGTGAGAAACGCCTGTGCTGAGAGGATACTGGGAGAAGTGGGGACAGACTCTGCCTGACACACACACACACCAAGCACAGCCACTTTGAGGGGGGTGGTGTTTCTTCTCATGGGAAAAACAAGAAAAAAAATGTTATTTTCACAGCTCTCCATGCACTGGTATCCCCTCTGAGAGCAGAGGACCTGCCCCTGGGTCTGCCACAGCAATTGGGTCGCAGAAGGTCAAGGATTTTAATAACTGGAGTGTGCTCTGGGGAGCTGCTCATCGCGCCTTCGTCCCACTCGATTATCGGTAACGAGCAAAACACGAGCTCGTTCTCCCAGGAACTCTGACAGGGATGTGGGCACTGGGAAAAGAATTCAGCCCTTAAAACTGAACCTGGAAGGGATTCTCCCCACAGGCCACGGCCAGAGGAGAAACAGATGCTGAGGGAACCCGGAATTAGGCTCCAACTTAATAAAACAGGGATAAAACCCCAGTGACCTCTCGACCCACCAGCAGGTGATTACAGGGTGCAGACAGGCAACAGCTCTGCCTGGACACACCTCCAGCAGCCAAATCCATCAGGAGCAGATGGATTCCAGGGCTGGGACCGCCACCTTGGGGTCACCCACCTGAGGGGGAGAGCTGGAGTTCACGGTGTCCTTGGGGGGGCTCAGGGAAGGTGCTTCTCCTTGAAAACCGCTGCTGTTCTGGGGCTGGCAGAGCTTCCTGGAAAACAAAAGAGGGTGGGAATGGTCAAATCCTGCACCTTGGCAAGGCAAGAGATGGCTTTTCACGTCTCCCCGTGGAGTCAGGAGCCTTTTTGGGGCGCGGGATGAGATGCCGCGACAGCAGCTTTGACTTTGGACAAAATCCAGGGAGAAGAAAACAACCACAGGGAAACATCAGTGACAAGTGGCAATTCCTTCCCCTCTTTCCTGCTTTCTTTCCCATTCTATCCTGTGATTCTCTGGGAATGGAGGGACCAGCACTGCCAGGGAGGGAGGGAGGGAGGGAGGAGGCAAGGCTGAGCTCTCGGACGCAGGAGAGGATTCTCTACTGAGGATGGAACTGATTTTCCAGCATTTTTACCTCTTTCCTCTTGAACTCCTGATGTAAAGAATTACAACAAATTAATGGCAGCCTCAGGAACGTGATCCATGTGGAGATCAGTAAAACTGGCACTGAATTTTAAAGTGTGAAGGATATAATACATTATTCTTCTGATTGAAATACAGCTTGGTAAGAGATTAATTAAACAAATTTCTGCTGAGTTTTTGCTTTACCCAGTTAAAAGTGACTTCAGGAGACAACTCAGAAAGCAAAGCCCACTGGGAAGGGGCTGAAACTCAAGGTCAGATGTTAAGGAATAAGTTCTCCCACTCATCAGCATCATTAAAACAACATTTTATGGGAACAGCAGTCCTTTCAGCAGCGAGCCCCTCTGGGTCCAGGAAAAACAGGATTATAACAGGAACTGCTGAGGTATTATTGGTCCACCAGGACTTACATTTAGGGCTTCACAATAACACTTTTAAGTTGCATCATTCAAAAACAAAGTGACTCTGGGCTGTATCTGTGGTGTTTGACAAATAAGAGAAACCTCTTGTAGCAAAAAAAAAATACAGTTATAATCACTTAAGTGCCTTAATTCCCCTTCAGGCCGGGTCTCTGCTCCTCCCCAGATCTTGGGAGTACTTTCCCAGCCCACCAGCTTTGCCCAGCCTGTCCCTGTATTAATCACCCAGAAAAAAAAAACCCCTACTGTTGCATCAAGTTGTAGCTGGAAAAAAAAACCAAATAAAACACTGAAAAAAAAAAAAAGAAAAAGAATTCAGGGTTAAAGGTTTTTAATAAAGTAGCTCTGCAGTCAGTTTGTCACCAGCTGTGAAGCCTAAACAACCGAGGTCTAAATTCTTCCACCGGAGAAAACAACAGTCAGCATTAAAGCCTGTATTTTTTTAAACATCAGGGAGATTATTTCACAGATAACGCCCATGACTTGACAAGATTTTGCTTTTAACCTGAGCCTGAACCTTGGGCTGTGTTGCAGCAACATTTAAACATCATTTAGTCACAGCCAGCCCCGGCTTTGTTTGATTTTTGTTTAGAACAACCTCAGCAGCTCAAGGGAAGCACTCGGGAATGGTGAAGACGGGAAAGGGATGGTGACGTTGCAGAAACATCCTGGGGGAAAAGGGGTTTTTTTGGGGGCTGGGTCATCAGCCTGAGCGACCTCCTCATGTCTCCTCACTGTGGGCTTCAGTAACAGCTGAAGGTTTCATGGAATCCTGGAATGGACCTTCCAAACCCATCCGGTGCCGCGGGAAGGGACACCTTCCCCGCCCCACCTGGCTCAGGGTCCCGTTTTCCACCAACAGGAGGATGGAAAACACCAAAGAGGAGGGAAAAACCCAACAAGCAGGGTTAGTTACAGCTCCAACATTTGCAGATGTGCCAATCATTGCAGCTGCTGAACCATCCAGTGGCCACTGGCCCTGAAAACCAGGAGGACACAGAACAATTGGTTGGCTCCAGGCAACGGGGGCGACGTAAATCCAACGTCTGCTGCTGCCTGTGCCCTTTTTGTGGCTGTTTTTCTCCTGTCTTCAAACCCCTGCATGTTTTTTTTCCATTTTGGAGCCTCATTACCTGCATTGGCTGAGCGGGGCTTTGTTTGTACAGTTGAATACATCCTTTCCAAGGCCTATTTTTAGACCTCCTCCTAACTGAAACGCCACAATTCTAGAAAAAAAAAAAGCAGTAAAAACATGGCTTTCTACAGGGAGAAATTCACTGGGTTGTTTGAAAGCCATAAAGATTGCATGGCAGTTATGGCTCTCCTTTTAATTATAATTTAACATCAAGGCCGTTTAAAGGAGTTTGATTTTTCTTCAGCGCGCCAGAAGCACTCGGAGTGCAACTTTCTCTTGGTTTTGCAAAGTCTCATCTCCAAGTCAACTGTGCTTTTTAAAATCATGGGAACTGCTCAGACAGAGCAGGTGTGGGGTTTTTTTTTGCTTCATCTCAACCAAAAGTGCAATAAAATAAGGCACAAGTAAAAGCTCCGTCTGCGTTACAAAGGCACCGAAAACCCAGAGAGGGAAATACAAACACTCAGGGAAGAATTCTCCTGGAGAAACCTGGGAGATCTGGGCTCTTTCCCTGCTGCCCTCCAAGCTTGGAGGCTTCACTTAAGGAAAAATATCCGTAGAGGAAAAACACCTTCAGCAACTAAGGATCAACTGGCTGTGTTAAGGGCTGTTTTCAGGAGGGAACAGGGACCCCTTGGACACAGAGGATCAGCAGCAGGACATCCAGCACGTGTTTTAGGGGATTTATCCCTAGGGAACTGACTCTGCTTTCCTATTCATCCCTTTCCTCACTCAGATCCCAACCTCAGGGATGTGGCTGCCTGGTAACAACTTCTCCTTTGCCTTGAAACACAGGAAGACACGTGCAAGGAGGTGTGGGAAAAGGGAAGGAGACTCCCAGCGCAGAGCTGAGCTGGACACACTTCACTCTGCCAGCTCTGCTCCCTATCCAGGTTTTCCTCAAGCTTTTAGGGTTTAAAGGCAACCCAGGACCATCTCAAGAGTGGATCCACTTGGATATTCAAGTTTAGTCAACTCCTCCTCCACCTGCCTGATGTTAAAACGAGTCAGACACTCAGCTTTCGGACCTCGGTTACCCTGATTTCCAAGCTCCAGATGAAATCTGGGAGAGTATGGGATAATTACCTAACCAGGATCCTCTTCAGCAACTGCTGATCTCCTTCTGAGTAGCCAGGCCAGTCCTTCTGCACTTCTTTGTATACACAATCCTTCAGTGTGAAAGTGCTGTCCTTGGCACTCAAATTTGCCACCTGAAACAGAAGTAAAAACATCATTATTAGGTTTTTAATTTTCTCACTTATTCTAACAAACAAGAGCCAAGGCGAAGGCAAAATCTGAGCAGACTTAGCAGTTAGTAGTGTCAGAGAACAAGGGCTTTAATGTTTCATTTCCTAATTATCAAGATTATTTAATCAAGCTGTGCCTTTCCTTCTGCCCTGTCACCGCAATAATTCCTAACGAGTTCCTAAAGCACGTCCAGTTTAGTGGGAAATAAGTCCCATCTAAAAAGATTATTCAGCTTGGGTAGCCTGGACCAGCAAACATCAGTTTATGGAAATACCTGGAAATAAACCCTAATGGGAACAGGCAGTTCTCTCACCACACCTGTGCCAGGGCCAAAACGGGGCAGTTTATGGCCGAGAGAGGAACTCGTGTGGCGATAATTTAGTTAACAATTGCCAGGAGATATTTTCTCATTACATGAGCCAGGAAAGGAGGTGACAGAGAAGCTGCTTTTCTCGGGGAGCAGCGAGGAGAAGGCAGATCCACTGGATTTCACAGGGAGAACTTTTCCAGGGGTACTTCGGGGCACGAACAGAAGGTGTGATTTGCGGCCTCGGCGCCGCAGGGAGCTCAGCACACGCTGCCTGACCTCTTATCCAGCTCTACCCCTGTGGAGCTTCCCCCCACAAAACCCTGCATGCATAGGAAACACTGCTGGAACGGGCAGGATCGGATCAGGATGGAAACAACTTGTTCAGAGTTATCCCACTTGGGTCAGTCTTTCCACTGAAAGGAAATTTAACTTCTTGCTGCTGCTGCTGGTCACACATCTGAAAAATCCAGTGCTGGCACCAAGCAAAGAGCCCAGATCAGGCTTTCCCTGACAGTGGACCTCTCTCAGGTGATTCAGAGAGTCATGGAATGGTTTGGCTTGGAAAGGAACTTAAAGCTCATCTCATTCCATGGGCAGGGACACCTCCCACTAGCCCAGGTTGCTCCAACCTGGCCTCGGACACTCGCAGGGATGGGGCAGCCACAGCTGCTCTGGGCAGCCTGTGCTTGCAGAGCACTGCAAGTTTAGAAGAAAATAAAGCCTTAAATGTGTTTCTGAAGAGGGACACAGAGGCCCAGGTGCCCATGGCAAGGCTGATCCACTGGCCAAGCCAGCAGCTGCATCCCAAAATTCCCTGCCTGAGCCCCTCAGCTCGAGGGGCTGTTCCATCCTTGAAGCTGGGAGATGTTTTTATTCCATCCATGGAGATACTGTGCCTGTGTTCTGGGATTACTGTTCTCCAGGGCTCCCTCCATTCAGGAGATGGGTGTCCTAAGGGATTTCTATTATCCACAGAGCAGTAAAACACCTCAAAAACAAGAGGAGGAGTGGAAAGTCTTGAACTGACTGAAGATGCTGCTAATTCCTCTGCTTTTGCTTTAGGGAGACTAGGACCAAATATTAAAAAAATATCAAAAATCGAGGTATTTCAAAGCAAAAGAGCTGCACAAGTAACACAGCAAACTCTCCTGATAAAGAGCAAAACAGAAAGCCCGGTTATCAGTTTACACGACCAACACTTTGTTTTTCCTTTCACTTCTGTCAGCTTTCCAAAATCCTGAGCCAAAATACAAGAAGAATTTGAGCTGTGTTTTACACTGAGGTGTCCCTGTAAACACACCCAAGAGACAAAAGCAAAGCCAGGTTCTTTTTCAAGAACTCTCCCAGAATTTCTCCGGTTCCTGCCTGCTTCTGGAGCCCTGGGAAGAACAACTTGGATTTTTTTTCCTCTCTCCACAGAGCTCAAGAGCTGCTACCTCCTTGTTTTGCTCCTGTGTGGGACTCTGGAAGCTCCACCCCAGCCCTCCCAAAAATAGAAACCTTGCAAAACGAGGCAAAAAGGCCGTCAGGAACACGGAGTCCTGCGAGAGATGCAAGAGAGCGCAACGAAACCCACACCTCGACGGATTTAGACGTGTAGCTTTAACACAGCCTGTAATTTTTAGCTTATCTGTGTCTGCTGGTGGATGGGAGGGAGCCCTGGGAGGGCTGAGAGGGATTAACTTTACGAGCAACGCGTTTCCAGCCAAATCAGCATTTAGGCCAATCAGGGGGCCCCGTGGCCGAGGCCGCACGCGCCGCTTCCCTGCTGGGGCTTTGGGGAGGGGGAGCATCCAAAGGGATCACCAGAAACACAGCTTCTAGTCTGAAACCTATTTATGGCACACTCACAAAAGGTGCTCCAAAGAATCCTAGCACTGCTAGGAAAAAAAAAAATAAATTAAGGCTTCCAGGGTTAAGGTCTTAAGGGAAAGGAGCGAGTTGTGCCGGCTGGGACTCCGGTTTTAAAGTGACCTGCCCTGTGCCCTCGGGCAAACTAAGTCCTGCCTCAGTGTTTTCAGCTCTGGAAAGGAGGAAAACACAGAATATTTTCCAGGATATAATCCAGTACAGAAGAGGGCAGCTGCAGCACTTAAATAAATAGCCATGATGTGTTTAAGAAAGCAATAAAGGGATTGACTGCAAGGCCTAAAATGGCACCTTCAACGTGACTCCAAGTGTTAGGAACTGATTCAGCTTGGAGACAGCTTTCACACTTGACATACCAATAATGTGCTTGGCAAGAAGCTGCATGATCTTCACACCTAACCAGTGGCACTTCCAAGCAGGAAAGGCTCAGAACAATACAAAACAAAACAAAAAAGAGGGGACGTCTTTTCCCTCGCACAGAAAAACACGTCCCAACACAGAGAGTTGCTCCTCTACGTCCACAAGAATAAAAATAAGGACATTTACAGGTTACAGCAAAGCAAGTGAGTTGGAGATCCTCTGTCAGACAATCCTCCCCCACGACCAAGCACAAGTGTTCCTCTGAAAGGACTGATCTGGTGAGCCAAAATCATCCAGCTTGGTTGCAAACCCCCCTAGCCCGAGGCGTAGCCACGAGAGGCTCCTGCTATCTCTGCAACAGCACCATGAGCTGGGAGCTGTGTCACCCACGGCCTTTAGAGACACACTCAGCTGCAGTTTGGAGATAACAGGTTGAGACTGACCCGGGAGGGTTCTGAGAAGACATTTCCCTTTACCTAAAACACAAAAAAATCGTCGCCTCCGCCAAGGGTACAAACCTGTTGCAGAAGGTTATCCAGCAAATCCTTGTCCTGCTGAGAAAGTCCATCCTTCTGCAATCTGAGAATAAGTTCAGGTTTCTTATAAGGCTTTAGTGCCAGTAAGTGCACAACCCTATCTTTGAAGGGTCTCTGAGAAATGGCACTATTGCCTCTCTTTATTGCACTGGCAAGGTTGACTGGCGTTGGGCGCTTCCTGGAGGGAACAGCATCGGAAGCTCCTGGTGCAGGTTTACGCACCTGAACCTTTTTGCCTAAAATGAGATGAGAATAGTGAACTGCAGCAGTCACCTTGCAAAAGGCCAGGGGGCTGTCAACACGTACGAGAGAGTTCATCACGCCCTCTGAAGTGCCACAGGACGACAAGGAAGGACAAAAACACAACCGGCACACCCCCTCCTGCTCCGGCACGGAACGAGCATCCCATGAGGTTTATGGTTCATGACAAGCTTGTAACAAGTAAACAGCAACACCAAGCTCTGGAAACCTGAGCATTATTGGCCACCAGCTTACATAAAGCTCCCTTTGTTTGCCAGCTTTTCATTTATCCCAAGTGCACGTATCCCCATGGTTAATCTAACTATTTCCACCACCACCCCCCCTGCCCTATGAGAAGAAAATTCTGCATTATTATGTAGAAGAGTGGAAATACGGGGTGGAAAGACCAGAACTGGTCAACGAGCGGCTCCCCGCTGCTGAGCTCAGCAAAAACGCTCCTCCAGCAGATGTTTCTGCTTTTAGAACAATAGGAACTTTATGGGGCTGGGTCCACCTCCCTTCCCCCTCCAAACACGGCCCCATGAATGGGGCTGACACTGGGCCATCAGCCTATTCATCAGGGTGCTGTCTGTGCTCATAGAATAACCCCTTCTACCCTGGACTAAGAGCGGCTTCGACCCTCCAGTTGGGTTTTCAGAGAAGTGAGAACACAAAGCTGCCTCAAAAGTGCACCTCAGCTTCCTCACTGTGCTTCCTGGATGCTGACAGCACGATCCAACAACTCATTTCCCCCCCATTCCCACCGAAAACCAGACCTTCACACCAGCCCCACGCCAAGCCCAAAGCAAAAAAACTGGACTATTCTGAACCCAGCAGTGGGTTCCTGCTACCAAAGCTGGGAAGAACACGAGCAGGAGGGTTCCAAGGTCCTGAAGGCCGTGGAGGCACAACCAATAAATAACTTGGGCTGGAGAGAAAGTTTGACCTTCGCCATGACAAACAACCATCCGGCATTTACTGCAAGTGTTTCAGGGGTTTATTCCAGGATGGCACCTCTCCACTGCTAGGAAGCAACACTTTTCCAACTGAGTCATCTGAAGATACTGGGGATTGTCTGCACTGTTTGTTTTACTGAGCTGGGATTGCATAACCCAGGCCCCATTTCCTGGCTTTTTATTACACTCTGAGCAGGCAGGACCCAACCTCCCCCGTCAGGAGAGGTGAGAGAGGCAAGAGCAGCAACAATCCACGCCTTTAAAAACCACCCCCCCAAAAAATCCAGAGGTCAACTGGGTTTTTGTTTCCCAGCGCCTGGGACAAGAGAGGATTCGTCAGCTTTCTAGAGCTCCCTTAACTCCTGCCAGGTCATGAGCAGTAAAAAAACACGCAACTGGGAGGGTTTCCACTTGAGGCTGGAGCCAAAATGTGCAGTGATAGGAAAAGAAGGAAAAAAAAAAAAAACAGAACAAAACAAACTGAGCTAAGCCAGAACACAAAGGATTTTAAAATATTTATGCAGGTGCATGGATATGGATGCACACGCACGTTCAGCGTGGGTACGAGCACACACATCCCCTGCAGGTTTTACCTGCGGGCAGCTCTTTGCACATGCATTTATCCAAGTGCCAGCTCGCATCTGGGAGTTCTGCTGCTCTCCAATTTCAACATTTCCTATAAATTTTTCCACATCTGAGCTGCCTGGAATGACTCCACTGCCGCTGAAGTGCTGAGCTCCGTGTTCTCATGGAAATGTGAGAGCCAGTGCTGTCCCTCCAGCCCGGCCTGCCGGGAATGGGAATCAGCTGATGGTGCTGGCACACCGGGAATGTGCGGATCCCACACCAGGACTGTCCTTCCAGGCTCTTCCTTCTTGGACCAGTGCTCCCCTCCTGTCTTCAGCACTGACATCTTATCTAGGAGCAGCCACTGCTTTTACACAGCTCCATTTTCAGGGCAGTGAAAGGTTTTAGCAGGAGTATTTTTAAATCAAGAAGTTCTGCTCCGTCTCCCCGGGAAGCAATTTGCCTTTGAGAACCTTCTCCCTCACGAGCCTCAACTTCATGCACTTACTGTAATGTTCTCAAAGAGGAGCTAAACAAAATAATCTTCTAGTCTACAGGAAATCAATGCGTTTCCTTCCTGATTATTATCTCGTTTCTCAGCTTTGAGCACTTTGCCAGTCGAGTCAGGGTCAGTTCTACATTTTGCAACTCACCCTTCTCATCACAGATCCTCTGAGCAGTGACTGGCTACAGATCACATGGGCTGCAGGAAAAAACAGCTGCCTCAAAAAGAACAAATAATGAAACCCTGCTTTCTGCTTCGTGTTTGCGCCCTGAGTTTGTGACCTGAGGTTAAGCAGAGCCCCGAGCCTAAAGCTGGGTCTCTGCAGGCTCCCTGTGATATCTGCTGCGGTTTTACTTCCTCTCCCAAGGTCTTCCTTCTGCTGTCACAGCGAGATGGTCTGTCCAGGCTGCTTTTTTCTCTCTGTTCATTAACACAGCCTGTGGCACGTTCTGGTCTGGAGTGGGCACTCCCCAGCCACGTGTGACACGGTGGTGGCACGTTTTAGCTGAGCTGGCCACGGGCACAGACACTGTGATGGATCAGCAGGGTGCTCCCAGCGTGACAGACGTGACCTGCAGCCAGCCAGGGATGTCACTGCACGCACACAACCCCGGCAGCGCCACGGGCACAGTCCCTCAAGGGTTTGGCTCGGAAGGGACCTTAAAGATCACCCAGTTCCACCCCCCGCCATGGGCAGGGACACCTTCCACTAAGACCAGGTTGCTCTGAGTCCCATCCAACCTGGCCTTGGACACTTCCAGGGATGGGGCAGCCACAGCTTCTCTGGGCAGAGCCCTGGGGTGGTGATGGAACCGTGAAGGGGACACAACGCAAGGAAAGCAGCACCCTAAACCAGACAGCCATAAGGAACCACCAGACACTGCCATGGGCAAGCAAACAACGTCAGCAATGACTCCAGAACCTGGAGAAGACCCCCCCAAAATGGAGAGGGGGGCTTACCTACGTATCTCCCCCCAGGTTTGATGACGATGGCGCTCCGGCTGCGCGTCTCCTCCTCGGCCTGTGCCATGCTCTGCCTCGCCTTCTGGTAGGAATCATCAGTAGCACACACGGTGATTTTGTCCTGTATGCTCCCAAGGCAATCCAGGTGGATATTGCCATTGCTGCACAAAAAGAAGAAAAGCCATGGAAAAGATACTCCTGACACCGCAAATGACACCGGGGGACAACTGGGGCTGTGCCAGTTAAGTACTAGTGGGGGACCCCGAGGAACTGAGAGGGAACTCAAATGCCTCCAGAGCTCAGGAGGGAATTCAGCTGCTTCCCAAAACCACACTCAGACAGATGAGAAAGGCTCTAAAAACGAGGAACATGTATTAAGCTTTGTTGGGGTTTGTCAGGGAAAAGGTGACACAGAAGACAGGTAGGGGTTTGGTTATTTTTCTGGAGGTACCACTCACCTGGATACATACTGCTGGATGCAGTCAAAGCTCCCCTGGGGGCTGTCCTTGCCGATATTTGAAAGGTAAAATGTGAAGGTCCTCACTTCGGTCGGTCGGTCGGGCCTCGGAATCGCGATGTGCTGTTTGGGAGAGGGGAGAAACCATCGGTCACTGGGGTGCCCCAGGCTGACACAGAACCCCACTCTCCTGCAGCCACCATGCCTTTTAGGCATTTTGCAACCCCCCTGCAAGAAAAGCACCTGGATTTCTGCACAGGAGGGCGAGAAGAGCAAGAGGCTACCAGGAGAATTCAAGTCATCCCACTGTGTGTGGACACCAGAGCCCACAGTAACCTTCCTCTAGGAATCTGACCCAGTTCTATCGATTCAGGCTCAAAACACACCGTTTATATTCAATTTAAAACACTCAGGGCTTGTTTCTTTCGAATTAGTGAGCCAGCACTAAACATAGCAGCAGCCAGGTCACTAGGTAGCACCCTTCTTCTTTTTTAAGATATTATAATTCCATAACAAGATTTCATGGCTCACAGTAGAGTGTGACGCTGCTGCTAAATTAAATATTTAATCAAGCATTAACTGTGCTCCTCAGACAACTCCACAGCCATCCTGCATTGTTTTTTCTTCTCCCCCCTCCCCTCACCCCGAGCCATTCATTTTTCAAAAGGGAAAACTCTCTCCCCCCTCTGCATCGGAGATCCAACGTAAATGTCAGCATCTGAGCTCTACTATCACATCAATATTTGATAATTAAGATGGCTCCCAGAAAAACCAGACAGAAGGAACATCAGTTGCAACCTATTTTTGGCTGCACTCAACCGCACGGATTTATATTTACCCGGATTGCCACATATATGCAGAAAATACACACTCCCAGCAAAACCAGCCCATGGCATCCACGCCTGACTGTGCTCAGGAAGGACTGCTGCCGGGACAGGAGGGGGTTTTGGGTGGTTTCCTTTCGACCTCAGATGTCTCCAGCAGCCTGGGAAGCGACCCAGAGCATCTGTGCCCCTCTGCTAAACCGCAGGGATGTTGTCAGAGGCAGCGAGGAGCTCTGGAGCTGAGCCCCTGCCCTCAAACAGAGCTCCCTTCTTCCAAAGGCAAGCCCAGAAAGCCAGGGTTGAGCCTTGTTTTACAGAGGGACAGGGTTATCCCCCAGGATCCGGGGTTAAAGATGCCTGGGAGCAGATTTGGTGGGGATGTGGGTGCTGCTGGGCCCTCCCTGAGGAGCCCCGTTATCTCCCCAGCCAAACATGCGCCACCAGCCTCCAGCCCTTTTAATCTGGCCCTGTGCCCTCTGCCCCCACCCAGGGCAGGGGAAATAAAGTTCCCTTCTGGCTTGACAAGAACAGAGTCCTGTAACCAGCAGATTGGGGGTATTTTTGCAGATCAGTTCAGTGGCAATGGGGAGAAAAGGTAAATTCAAGGGGGTCATTCCCCTCCTGGAGCCGCTGGTCGGGGGGATCGAGCTGTGCTGCAAACAACTTCAAGTTTGTGAAAGAAAAGCTTTTCTTCCTCAGGAGAGGGGGGATATTTGCACAGAAAATGCCCACTCTTAAAACACTGCTGCTTTAAAAAAAATCCCACTGACAGCACAAAACTTAATGGGATTGCCCCGAGGAAGCAAAACAGGAAAGCAACCAAACCGTGTATTCACACCCCACAGAACTTTCTCCTCGCTCCTGATTTACCACTGGGGGTCAAAAAAAAACCAACCAGCTGCTCCAGAAGCCCCAAATTTGCCCCTTTTGGTGTTTTTGGGGAGTTTTTGCAGCTTTTTCCAAGCATGTAAACCGAGGCAGGGAGGCAGAGTCACGTTAGGGCTGCAAAGCACAGTGTGCGAAACCCCGGCCGTTATCTAGGAATTATTTTTAGCTGAAAAGAAAAAAACAGAAGGTTTCTCAAGCCACCAAATCAGCCTTGAGGGGAGCCCCTAATTTTGGTGCCGAGCATTGCACCAGTAACCAGAGAGACACTTAAAAATAGCCCCGGTGCAGATGTGACTTCTGTTTCCCTCTTTCAAGTAACATTCATCTCAGCTCGCTCTGAATGGAGATTTTTCACCTCCCCCTGCTAATACCAGCACAGTTTCATGCCCAGAAATGAGGGGAAATGTTGGATTTTGCCATCACAAAGCAATGGTATTTCCCTCCCCAACAGCCACATTAAAAAAGCTCCACGAACACACGTGTTTTTGGAACATGAGGGGGTTTTTTTACCCCCCACTCCCAGTTCAGTTCTTTCCCTTCTCTCCCCACCAAGCACCTGCAAATTTCACCCAATCTGAGCTCTGATTCTGAATGCCTTTTCTTTCAGCCTTCCTTGTACAGTTGTGAATAACTATCATCACTTGTAACTCTGGGGGTATTCAGGCTCTTAAATTCTGATTTATGTGCACGTTGAAACGAGCAGAACGCTCAAGAAACGGGCACAAAACCTTACAAAATCATCCCAAAAAACTGACTTTGTGATGAAAAAAGTAACAAGCAGGTGCTGTTCTTCAGGCATATACCCAGTCCCACTTTAGCACCTCAAAGCAGAGGAACACTCTGCTCGTTACAGCCTGGTTACTACGGCTGAAATTGTGATTATTCCAAGGAATATTGCACTGCAAAAGCCATTAAGGAGATCAACACTTCTGCAGAGAAATGTATCCCAGGTTTTTACTCCTGAGAGATTCCATCTGGACCAGGGTCCAGGTAGGAGGTTTTGTGCCTTGCCACTGGAACAGCTGTTTTATTTTGGGCTGGAACCCAAATCCTCCTGTTCTAAAACACCTTCCTGACCGGGTGTTTTATTCCCAACAACTCCCTTCCCTGGTTAATTAGTGGATCAAACACGAAAGTTGCTTTTTTTAAATGTCTATTAGAATCTGAAAGTATCCCTGATACTGGAACAGGTAAAAAGTAATTTAAAGGCTTCTGGAGAATTAAAGCAGCAGCACATTCCTATATATGAAATATCTATCTATATAACGACAACATTATTTTATGTGCTGCCTCCCCTAATCATCAGTTAAAGCTTTCCCTTCTTGTGAGAGGGATATTTGCACACAAAATTCCCACTATTAAAACCTCATAAACCCCACTATTAAAACCTCACACCACTGCTTGAAAATCCCAATGAGGTGGACGGGATTCCCCCAGAGCCACGTTTTTAGGAAGCAGAATAGGAAGGCCATTAACAAAAAAATAAGCAGCTAAACAAACTATGCTTTAATGTCATCATCTGGATCTGAGAGCCGGTGAAATTCCTGGAATTCTCTCCGGGGTCCAGCTGATGGAGGATCCCTTGAAAGCATTTTGAGGCAGGAGAATCCTGAGAGCCCTACCCTTAAAAGCAGATGGTTCCCCAGCTGCCAGCTCCTTGTCATGCCCCAGGAAAAACAATCCTGAAGGGACAAAGAGCTCTTTCTCCCTGCTCCCTTCAAAGCTCTACCTTCGGCCTTTACTCCTGGGGTGCGATTAATTAACGAGCTGAGGCTCCACATCCTCCTCCTGCCCCTTTTCCATGGGCTCTCACACAGGTAACCAACAGCTCTCCCACCAAAAACACCTCTCTGGAAGTTAAGGGCTCCGAGACAATTAACTGCAACAAATATTGATTTTTATCACCTGAAAATAATACTCGTAATTTGAAAATATCCCTGATTATGATAAGAAACTGCAGCAGTTTCCAACAGTGGGGTTTTTTTTTTGTTAACCCTGTTCCACCTCGGATCCATGTGGAGCCCATGGGGCAGGGGGAATGTTTGAAGCATTCCCAGTCTTTTATTCCTTATTTCATGCAAAGCTGTTTCTCATCTAATAAAGACAAATCCACACACCCTTGGAAGTTTCCCTCCGCTCAGCTTCCGATTTTGATCTCAACTTTCAGGGAAGTTCGATTCTAAACAAAGTCAAAACCAAACCAAACCTGGAAATTGCTCCTTTCTGTATTTCCCAGGGCAAGGAGCTCTGTATTTTTCTTCTTAGCTTACAATAACAATCATGTCTTTCCTGCTGCATTTTCTGCGTGCCCATTGCTGAGAATAATGTCACAAAATAGGAGGTGGGCCAGGACAACGTGAAAATAAAAAGGAATAAAAACCCATCAGCACGGCCTCCTAATGCTGGATTTCACCTGGGTTTTAGCAAGGTCAGGAAGTAAAGGGGAAGAAAAAGCTTTCCTGGACCTCAAACTCTCCCTGTCCCATTCCTTGAGCTGGGAATTATTCCTTGGAACAGCACAAATTCCTTATATCGACTGTATAACCTTCCAAGACAATGCAGGCACAAACTTACCCCTTGGCTTCCTTGGAACTGGATGACTGGTTTTGATGTCACAGCATCCTACAAAAAAAACCAAACAAAACAAATGGAAAACCAAAAATTACACCTTGGAATAAATTTAAATTTAAAGCTCCAACATCCACAAGTGAAAAATCAGCTTGATTTTTTCCACCTGTGTTTTTTTTACTTGATATCATTTTTAAAGGCGAAAGGTTCAGGGAAATACAGAGAATTCCGAGCAGGAAAACACAAAAACTCCTGAGATAGCGATTTCTAAAGGGATAAAACTAAGGTGACCTTTGAGAACAGCTCAGAGGTGACACTTCATTCCTCCCCACACCACATTTTGGGCACAGAACGGCTCAGCTCAGCCTCTCCGGTGTTTTTATATGAAATTTTGAGTTAAAAAAAAATGGACACTTGAAGGGAAAATTTATTACAGATCCTCGGGCCTGAGGAGACGCAAAAGCGAATTTTTTCCAAGGGAAAGCTTGGAAAAGCAAACTGGAGCTTCGTTGCAAAACCCTGTTGTTACGTTGCCTGTTTCAACAATCAGCCTCTTCCTCCAGATTCGTTGGCTTGCATTTAAAAAGTCACATCCCTGCGAGCTCTAAAACCCCCTCAAATCTGCTCAAAACTGCCCAATTTCAGCCTTTTTGCCTCCATGGTGGCTCTTTTTGCCTTGCTGTGATTTGGGAGATCACGAAGGCTTTTGGAATTCCGACCAGGGAAAGAAATAACAGGCCCCAATTCCAACCAGGCTAAGTTTTGATTTATTCCAATTTCAGCAGAATTGGGGCCGTGAAGGTTTTATTTCCTAAATGCCACCCAACAGGAATTGTGCTCCGCTGGGATCCCACTGGGAAGCCCTTCCAAAGGGAGAAAAGGATTGACAAAACTGGTTGAAGCGCCATTTAGGAGTGAAAATGTTGCCACACACACAAGAGATGTTTCCATGGGCAAAAAAAAATCACCAGGAAGAGGCTGAGGATCCCAAGTCCAAAAGGGGTGTTTGTGTCACAGTGCTCACATGGATTTATTTCCAAGGGATCAATTTCCAATGGATTGATCTCCAGTGGATCACAGAAGCAGGCATTTAGACTCAAGCAGCAAAAGAGTTAAAACAGCCTGAAACCCCTTGAAGTTTATCATCATCCCTCACAAAACCTCTCCGAGCGTTTTCAGCCCAGGAGCGAGGAAATCTCAGCCAGGATGTGCTGATATTAACACAAAAATGGACAAATTCCCCAGGAAAAAAA
This sequence comes from Lophotriccus pileatus, assembly GCA_035583135.1. Classification (NCBI taxonomy): domain Eukaryota; kingdom Metazoa; phylum Chordata; class Aves; order Passeriformes; family Tyrannidae; genus Lophotriccus; species Lophotriccus pileatus. The sequence continues at coordinate 1,318,671 of JAWWES010000082.1, forward strand.
GAAATATCCAGCCCCAAAACAGGGTCTGAGCCTTCCCAGAGCCCCATCCAACACCGTTCCCCAGATGTGCAGCACACCCAAGGCATTTACGACGCTGAGCAAAGCACGGACACGCTCGGAGCCGACAGCGCTGGATGACGAGTTTTATAGACCCGAAACAACCTTTATAAAGCAACAATAAACAACATCTTGCTCTTGGTACAGAGATCAGTGGATTCCTCGAGTGCCACGACACTGCATTCCACAGCACGCTGTTCATGGCCAGCCTGGCCAGCTCTGTGTGTTCACCCCGTGCTCTGCAGCGTGGCCAGAAATTCAGGAGGAACAGAACTCCAGCAAAACAAGCATTTGAGACATGAAAAAAACCTGGATTTAAAAAAAAAAGGCACAAAAAAAAACCAAACCAACCCTCCATGTGGTTCTTGTACAGCAAATTATAGATGGGTGGAAGTTCTGCTGGTCCTTCTGGGAAGTTAAGTGGAGCAGAAAGGTGGTGAGAAGCACAGAAGCGGGATAAGGAGGCAGTGCCAAAAGTCCTGCTGCACAAACCAGGACAAGCTTTAATTACAGAACTTACAAACTGCCCAGTCTGCAAATGAACCAGTTTGTGGCAAAGAGATGTGTTTCCCAAGATCCAGCATTTTTAGGCTCCTGAGCTGTCCTGTTTGTGATCCCCAGTGCAGGAATATCAGCGCTGGAACTCCCTGCCACGCTCCACACAAGGGATCCCATGGAAGAGAGGGATGCTGGAAAGACATTGCTCTATTCCAGTTTCCCTTTTTTAGGCAGGGAAGGGAAGACTCTTGGCTTCTCAGCAACACCATCCCTGTACCTACACAGGCATCACTTCCCTGATGTCCAACTCCTTGGCTACGGGTCGCTTGAAAACGCTCATGGAAGAGGAGAACACGTGCACAGCCTAAACGAATTAAGGATATGAATCCAAGTACTTCTATTAGATGAAATTAAACCCCTGCGTGGACACCTTCATCCAGAACACAAGCAAGCAGAGGAATTAAGTTAAACCAAATTAAAACCGTATTTGGATTTATCTTCATTTGGATTAACTGTCTCGTGCGGAGAACCCCCCAGTTTTAAGGAGTTTTTGCTGCCCCTTCCAAAATCCCTGTGTCACTCCCTAAAGAGTCACTAAAGAGTCACCTAATTCTTCTTCCTTGGTGATGCCATGACTGAACTTCCCACCTTACAGTTCCCGGGAATGCCGCTCCATCCCCCTCCGTCGGGAACACGCGGGTGCCGCGCGAGAGCCCGGGGAGAGCAAAGCCCCTTCAAACACACCCAAGAGGCAGGAATTCCACTCCTGCTCCCCGCTATTGTTCCAGCCAAAGGCTTCCTGAGGCAGGGCTGGAAGGCTGGCACAGCATTCCCGGGGCTCTGCCAGGACCCACAGGGAGCTGCGTCAAGTTTCCTCCCGGTTCCCGGAACGGCAAAGGAGCTGCTGGAATGAACCAAAGTCCTTCCTCCAGCCCAACTCGCTGGTGCCCCCAAAGCTCTGCAGGAATCACTCCCAAAGGAACATCCCAGCTGGAACGACCAGCCCTGCCTGCCAGGAAAACAGACCCTCCAAAGGGGGTCTGAACAGACCCCAGTGTTTTACTCCCTGGAATTTCGCTCATTTCCTATCTGGAAAGGGCATTTCCACGCTTCCATGCCCAGTTCCCTGCCTCCCACAGCTCCTGCTGGAATCTTTGGGAACAGTGGACAAATAAAGCAGCAAGTTTTCCAACACCAAAGCCCTGCTCTGGAACACCAACACAAACCAAACACCAACAGACCCAAGCGCTTTTTTGTCAGACACACTGTAAGATTATTTCCAAAGCCATGAGATCAAAACCCCTAAAAAAAACCCCAAAACTCATCCCCAAAGCTCCCACAAGATATTTGGCTTTTCTTGTCATGGTTTTATACTTGTCCTCTGGTTTCCCTGGGATAGAGGGGAGATAGCAAATCTGACTCTGAAAGCTCTCAGAGGTAGTGGCCACACACAAAGAGCTCCTCACACTATAAATACTCCAGATCTGGCACATGGGAGCTGAGGAAAGAGTAGGAGGAACAGGAGAGTGTCAATAAAGCACAGAAGAATTGAATTTAAAGTTAATAAAATACCCTATCAGGGATGATTTCCTACACAGGACACTGGAAATCCTCAGGTCCGAGTAACCAGCTGGAAACCTTCCCATTTCTTCAGGGAAAGGCAGATAATTAAAGAAGATGTTGTTTTGGGAAGTTCTGTCATGTATTTACTGGAATTCATACTGGAGGCAGCGTTCTATGGAAAATATTTGCCTAAACTTAGTATTGGTGTGTTTGTCCTGTTTTGTTGAAGGTTCAGAGGCACAAATGAACAACTGAAAATTCACCCTTATTTATGCTGGAACTGGGGGAGGGGGGGTTGTGGTGTGTGTTTGTTATTTTCAGAATTTAAAGCTCCTTGCAAACGGTTAAAATTAGTAGCAAGAATTCCAATAAACATAAACTATAAAATCCTGTTAACCAAGGCTGGCATTAACGGGGTATTTTGAACCATCACGTGCAATTCCAGGTAAAACAAGTGCCCAGGTAAAGCTGCTGCACCTCGGGAACAGCAATAACAAGGAGAACGAACAGAAAGGGCTTAAAATGCACAAATTTAGGGCTCTGTAATACCCCAAACTCCAAGTTCCTCTTTAATTCTTTGGTTACAACCAGCTCATGTTTCTTTTGCCCACGCAGTGAGGTCCAAATATAGGAAAAGCTCCTACCAGAAACACAGCAGTAAAAAGCCTCTTGAATATCCTTTTTGTTATGTCCCACCTATTACTTAGGGAATTAAAATGCCCCACCATTTCCAGCTGCAATTTAAGGATCCCATTTTGAAGTGGAGGCCACGGACAGATGGGGCTGAGCCTGCTGAGGCTCCAAAAATCACAGCTTTGCCACTCAAATCCAACGTTCTCGTGGAAAGAGCCTTGGAAATTCCACGTAAATCCACCACTGCTGAGTAAAAAGCCAAACTTTTGCTTCAGGGTGTGAAAGGCAGCCACAGGGATGCTGGGGGAGGAGTTGGGATTCACCTGCATCCTTCTTCCAGGAGCTTTTTTCAAACAGGTGATTTAGATGGAATTTTAGGAGCTGGACGCTTCCCAATTGCTCTGAGCTGCAGTTCATACTTATTATCATTTATCATTTGCCTAATAAGGCATTAATGGCCATTATCACTGGTAATATTAAAGCAGATCCTGCCCAGAAGTGCGAGAGGAGGCAATAAAACGCCCCAGAGCTTTTAGGTCAGCCAAAAACGCCGTGCTGGACGTCTGAAAGTTTTTAATTGCTCAACTGCAAAAAGGCACACCAGTCGTAACTGCCTCGTTTGAAGTGGGGTGTTACAGCACAAATGTTGCTGCCTCGGTACTTGGACTTTCCAGGCTCAAAAATTAAGATAGAAAATAAGGGAGTTTAAGGTGTCAGCTCAGAAAAAACACACCCCAAGTTGATATTACTGGAATCGTTGGTTAAGTTACAGAATTTCACCATTTCCAGCAGAATGTCACTATTCCTGCTCCTTAAAATTACAGATTTCACCATTCTCAGCTCCCTAAAATTACAGAATTTCACCATTCCCAGCTCAGTTACATAATTTCCCCATTCCTAGCTCTTTCAGGTTACAGAATCCACCATTCCCAGCTCCTCAGGCAGGAAGAACCACCAGCAGACTTCCACACCACCACGCACCTGAGCACCCAAAGATATCACTGTCCCACTGAAACACAGGAAAACTCGACCTTTGAGTAAGCTTAGAGAGGGGAAGACACATGATGAAGTTAAAACCCAAACTGTAGCCTAATGGAAACGCTTTGTGCTGTCCCTAAATGGACAACAGTCTGTATCAGCAAAGCAGAGAGCAATTAAACTCCACTGTCATCAAGATGTCACCCCACAGGCACGAGAGCTGAGCCAGCCACGCAGCCTGTTCTCTCTCGCATGCCTGGAGCTTCTGATCTCAGCTAATCCACGTTAGAAAGGTCCTCCTGAACAAAAAGCAGTGTGTTGGTGGGATCTTGGCTGCAGAATTCAGTGGGGACTCAAAATCAAACCTCCCCCTCCACACTCTCTCCATCCTCCCTGTAGTTCCTTCAGGTCCTGGAAGGCCACAATTAGGTCACCCCAAGGTTTCTCTTCTCTGGGTTGAACAATCCTAATTCTCCCAGCCTCTCCTGACAGGAAAGGTCTTCCATCCTTGGTGGCCTCCTCTGGACTAGTTTTTAAATTCCTATGAATTTACTTTTTATGAGAGCCATCACCCAGCTTCCCAAACCCGTCTCTCTTCTTCATTCCTCACAGGTACGAAAGCTCCTCAGTGGATCTCGCCTTCAAAACCCTCCTCAGCACCAAACAATTCCACCAAAACTCACCCCCAGACATTCAAGATGGTTTAAGTTTTATGCTCCAGCCCAGCAACACTGTTTTGTTTCAAGCTGGTAACTCCAAGTGAAACTTTCCAGAGGCGCTTCAAAGGACGCTTTTGCTTCCCGGCACAGAACTAAGTGATGTTTTTTTCCCTGACCCTGTATTTGCAAAAATAAAGCTTCCAACTCCCAAAGAACAGATGTCTCTGACACAGTCTGATGCTCTGGTCATCTTTAGCATCACAACACACCACCCTTGGGAAAGGTGGCTTTGGGAAGGGAAGCTCCAACTCGGCCGAGAGACTGAAAAATCCCAGGACAAACCCGACGATCAAGCCAAGATGTTTGGCCAGCACAAGGTACAGTAGTTTTCCACTAGAAAGGAAAGCTGGGCACAGATGCAATTTAGGCAATGCCTTTCAGGAAGAAAATTAAAAGGAGGCTCAAATCCTTAGAGAAATAATTAAAGTATTGTGAGTTGGTCTCGAGTTTACTCAGATGGCTGCGGAGCAGGAGACCTTGTCTGGCTGCAGAGCGTGGCCCTGGCGAACCCCATCTACTGGGCTGAGTCCTTCCCAAGAGCAGCAACCACCAAATGATTTCCTGCAATCCCTGTTCCTCAATTTCTAGGGCAATGGATGCAGTAACAGAGTAACACAGGAACACCCCAAAACGGGGCGGGGGCTGCAAACCCACCCCAAAACAAAGAGGGGGGGGCTCAAATCCCACCCCGAAACAGACAGGACTGCTGGTCTGAGGAACGTGTATGGCAAGAAACAGGAAAAGATCAAGGAGGGGGAGGTTGTGGCTCCCAATTAACTCAGCACAGTCCCAGATCCCCAGCGGAGCCTCCCGTGGGAATCCAAGTTTGGAGACTCACAGGCACGTTTCCCCACGGGACAACGCTCCTTTTTTTTTAGTTCCCTGTTTTTCCTCTTTGCTTTTCTGGGAGGGAAGGGGGACCTGCTCATTAGGGAAAGAGAGAGGAGCAATAAATCGTGAGGTCTCATCTCCTTGCACCACTTGAGGGCTGAAATGATGATGATCTGCAGTTTAATCGCGACAAACTCCCACCAATTTCACGATCAACAAGGATGGGGATAACGCAGGGAGGGTTTATTGTCACAGGGCCAAGAGCCAGCTCTCACCAGTTGCAAAGGTTTAGGAAGGAAAGGCTTTTTTTTGGGGGTGGGGGGGGGGGTAAAAAACCCAACCCTGTGCAACTTTCAGCCTCTAGAACTGATCAAAGCAGTCGGGTAATCAATTAAAAACGTCTATAACGAAAGAACACGGTGCCCAGTTTTTAGTGTAATCGCCCAGGAGGTTTCCTTCCTTCAAGCACAACACAAAAACCCTCCCAGTTTTGATACAATTACTGCATCTCCCCGAAAAGGAAGTTTCAGTTTGTGTTAATGGATTTTCTGCATCCGTTACTCCCTCCAGGAGGGTGTTCCAGACCCTCCCTGACACAGAACCAGCAGCCCTCAGAGCTATTTTAATTGTATTAGTCAGTGCTGGATTGAATGAGCTGCCCATTCATTTAAACACCTTTGCCTTTATCTCAGGGTCTTGCCCTGTTCAACCCCAAAGCAGAGGTTGGAATATCCCTCTACCCTTTTCCACCCTGACTCTTGTTTTTTTCCTCACCATTTTTCCTGAAGGGATTTTCCTCCTCTCACTCAGACTGAAAGCAATAAAAAGGTAAAACTGGGAAAGCACAAAACCAAGTTGAAACAGCATTTCCCAAAGCTCTCCTGCAAAGATAATGCTGTGCTGGCAGATTCACTGCAAAAAAATAAATAAGATTTAAACACAAACCTAAAAATAACTTTTACTAGTTTATTAGTTAAAGGTAATTTGGGGGAGGAGGGGGTGTAAATTAGCACATCCCAAAGCTCATCCCTTATTAAAAATAGCAAATCTCTTGCTTGTGCAGGAGGGGAAAACAGCGTTTTAAACAAAATTAAGGCAGAATTTAAGTCTGCTCAGATCTATCCTTCTCTTGCAGAGCTGCACTGTGTGTCTTTTAGCAGATACAGTAAATTAAAAGAAAAAAAACCAAGGAAGGTAAATATTGGCGTTTCTAAAGTGCAGGCAAAGGAAAGCAAACCCTCGGATTTGTTTTTCAAACGCCTGGATTTGCTTCCAAACGCTGGTTTTTATCAACAGTATTCCCAGAAAGAAGCTTCCTGCTCTGCCTCTGTGCACTGGAAACACTAATGATATTATCTTTAATGTTAAATATTCCTCCAAGAGAAGTTCAGCTGTGCCTGCAGCACCTGCACACATCACGAGACAATTCAGGGAGACCTGAGCCCGGCAAGAACCCCACTAAGACATCCAAGCCCAAAATTTCCTGGGCCAATCCTCTCTCACTGCTTGTTTTTTGCAGCAGAATTTCACTGCAGCCACCAGATGATCTCATTAAATTGGGAAAGGACCGAGGAGAACAACAGGAAAAAAAACCACCACCACGACAACAAGAACAACAACAAAACTGGCAGCAGGGGGACGGATCATCCCAAATTCCCAACTCTGCTAAAGGGGAATGGCAGTTCTGCTTTTCCCTAAAGGATTCACTTGAAGAGTTTTATGAGCCAAGAATTTAAGGGGGTTTGAATCTTCTCAGATGAATGTTTTAAGACACCTTGAATAAAGGCTCCTGTGCTCCCTCTGAATCCAGGAGAGAAAGGTTTGTTGTTTACCGGGTGCTGGAGATGTGGCCACCTCTCCAACAAAGCTAAACAGTTTAAACAGTTAAAAAGCTTTCCCACAACCAGCTGTACCAAGTGTATCTACTACCAGTATTTTGGGTTTCTGCACTGTAAAAAAAACAAAACCCCAACCACCAGGAGAAAGAAATGAATGCAGAATAAGTGTGTCAAGACAGCACATCTTAAACAACTCCCCCTCATCCCCACCACGTATAAATAAAGTTTCCATGACTGATTGAGACACCCGAGCTCCTCCACGCTGTGCAAGGGATGTGAAGGGACTACAGAACCAGATTTAGGGTTGAAATTTGGTTTTGTTTGCCCTCCACCAGCAGTTTTCCTCGAATAAAGTATTTTGCCTCTGGGTTCAAACCTCCTCCACCTGTCAAACACAGGCAGTAATTCCCACATTTCCCTCCAATTTTTGGAGGCCATTCAGGTGTGTCAGGAGGAGCTGGATCACCTCAGTACCTGCAAACCCAAGGGTTTCCAGCCCAGGGATCCTTAGATCCTAAATCACAGAGTCACTGAACACCCTGAGTTGGAAGAGACCCATCAGGATCACCAAAATCCAAAGGACATCCCAGGAGCAGCAGGAAACACACAAACCCAAGAAAATTAAGGGTATTAAGAACAGCTTAATGAACAACCTGCCATTCTGGAAAGCTTTTTAGGGACAACAGCTCGGGCGGAATTTTAAAACCACAGCCCTTCAGTTATACTGAAAAGCAAGAATTCATTTAAACCCCATTTATGCCAGAATGCCCAAGTATTCCAATACTGCTCAAAGTCTGCCCCAAAGAAAGGAGTTAAGGATACTCTTGAATTACACCAGGTGGATTTCACTGAACACTGAAGCACCACTTCAAGCACCAGCCCAAGAAAAGTCTTATAAAAATGCTGAATGGGTCCAGTCAGCCACAACTCAGTTAAAAATCAGTATTTTAAATGACTCTCAGCACGCCTGCATTGCTGTTTTCCTCGCCAGCCTTTGGCTTTCCAATTATTACTATCATTGTTTTTAAGCTCTTTTCTTTCACCCATCAGGTTAAAAAGCCATCCAGGCACAAGGAGAAGGTGGCTGATTACGGCTAAAAAAACCTGCCAGCAAATGTCCAGCTAAGAGGAAGAAAAAAAATCTGTCAGTTTGGCATCTTTGGCATCAGATAATTCAGCTTTTCAGATCCAATCAAGGTAGATGTGGCTTTTCCACCCAAGAGGTTATTTGGAGCAGTTTTACTGTGTCAGGCTGCTCGGGCTGAGCCAGATGAGACATTTAATATGTCAGAATTAAAGCAAGCGATTAAAACGCGAGCACAACACCGGGGTTACAACTTATAAAACAGGACCAGTGAAATATCAGAAGCTGACAGTTGTTTCTGACCTAGTTTTAACTGGAGAACAGTCAAAGAGCCGAGGCTGAAGGTGCTGAAATTCCAGTAGTGCTGGGGAACAGGATTAGAGGAAAAGCCTTCAGACATTCAAACTACCGAGGGAGCGTCACCCAGAACAAGGAGCCCGAGGTTCAGGAGCTTTGCTTCAAGGGCAAGTGACAAAAGCTGAGGAGGAGGAGGAGGAGGAGGATGGGAGGCTTTCAAAGTGAGAGGTGTTGCAGGACCTCCTGGGCAAAGCAAGAAGCCAAGGTCAGGGAGAAAAAAAAAACTCAAGGGGGAAAGAAAAAGAAATAGTTTTGAAAAAGATTTTTCTGAAGCATTTCAGTTGCTTTGCTTCTGGGAGCCCAAATGTGCTGGAAAAATTAAAGCCCCTTCACGCACCGAGGGCTTTGCAGAGATGCAGGGGGGGGCTGGTGCAAGGAAAGCCAGGTGATCCCATCCCAGTAAGCTGTTCACCCTGTGCTCTGTAGCTCCAAATTTATTTCCACCAGGCAGCTACACGCTGCTTTAAGCCTCATTAAGAAGCAGTATGTTCCTGGGCTGACATGTCAGATTTTTAAACGACCTTTGGACCGACAACAGCATTGCCAAGCTGCTAAGAACAGGGAAAGAAGCGGGGGGGGAAGTGGTTTTCCATGATTAGGAGAGGTAACTTGTGGTTGTTTGCATTTAAGTTCTAAAAAAACCCACCTGTCAGTAAAGCCAGCCATTAGAAAAAAAAAAGAAGGGCAGTTCTCTCTGAAGGGCAGCTGTGACGGCATCAGCACTGCTGGCCATTCTTAACGTGGGGCTTATCACCCAAGGTAAACAGGAGTGACTATCAGTTAATGAACAACACAACCTCCCCCCCCCCGGCTGACTTTTAAAGAGCGTTTTTCTCCTGCTACAATCTTTCAATGAAAATACAGCAGTTCAAACCCACCGAATTCTGGCTGATGAAAGCCTCCTTTATTTTAGGACTGTATTAAGACACCGGGGCTGATTCACCTGCCTACGTGCTCATAAAGGTGGCTTAAACGAGCTGCTGAAACATCACAACGATCCTTATCTTCCACAGGGCTCTTTCTTTACTCCTTTTCTTGCAAGAGAAAAATATAGAAAGGCGATTGAGAGATCAGATTGACGAACGAGTTCAACCATCCCAGAACAAATCTCTGCCTCACAAACACACTGCTGAGCCCAGGAAAACAAGCCTGGACCAGTTTTTTTTCCTTCTCCTTGTGCCCAGCTATATCCTATTGACACATGAAAGGAAGAGTAATTACTGGTCTGCCAAAGTTCTGCTGAAGATGATCTTCAGATGCTCCTCACCAGCGATAAACCAAAGGCAGCGCCGGGATGCCAAAGGAATCCCAGGAAAATCCCACCACCACGACCCAGAGCAGCCTCAAAAGGTAAAGCAAGATGCTCTCAGACAGTTTCTTCTGGCAAACAAGAGGTGCTCCAACACTGACAGGACACTGGGAACACAACCCAACAGACCCCGGGAGCTCAGCAGGGAAGTCACTGGCATTTCCTACCATCTCCATGGGGGAGAAAGCAATAAAATAATCAATAATTCCAGGGTTGGGTTTTTTTTTCCCATCACTGAGGGAAGACAGCCACGAAAAATCCAGCTGAAAATATTGAGCAAGACAACCCCACTAGATTTTCTACCGTGATAGAACCTTGTGTTACATACCCTCTGCTAACACAGCACTAACAGCCTTCTCCAGCTTCCAGGGGTGCTTTCTCCGGGAAAAACAGTGAAGGCAGCTGCCTGAAGAAGTTAAATTAGGTGCTCCCTCTCCTTCAGCAAGAAGCACAGAACCCACACTGTTTCAGCTGCCTCTCTATTTGCACTGCCAGGTTGGTTGGTAACAAACCTGCTCCAAAAATAAAGCGACAAACAGTCAAAGAAAGAACGTACTCTTCCTTGAAATGGCAAAAAAAAAAGAGAAGAAAATCTACCTAAAAAATAAGGCAGATGTTTCTCTCTGCTCCCTTCAAGGACACCTGAGAAAGTTCAGGTTACAACGAAGTCCAAAAATAAACATGAAAAATTTTCAGATAAGAAAAGGAAACACTCGCCGGGTCCGAGCCCAAAAACCCCCAAGATTTCAGACACTCAGACAGAGAATCTCTCTTCCCCGACAGAGCTCAGCTAACTCACAACATGCAAAAGAAGTGGTGTGGCCACTGAGCCGGCACTTCATTGTCTGCCCAGAATTTGGGGTCTAAATATAACAAGCCTGGCGAGCTGTAGGTGGCTGGAGGGTTCTGCTTTCTCAGCCAGCCCATCTCAGAGGGGATAAATGTGTTTCTTCCTGCTGTCAGCGTCCATAAATTTATCCTAATGACAAGTAAAAAGGCCTTTAGATGGAGTTAAATGGCTCTAATTGTACCAGAGAGCTCAAACTCGCAGTGCAGGCAGCACCTACCTCAGGTACAGCTCCAGTGCAGCCGGAGAGGTCATGGAAACATGCCTGGAACTACAATAATCAAACCTTCCAGGTAATTAATCTGTTTATTCTCCCCCTTCACGCAGTGTTCTAGATTTTAATGCCTTAAGAACAAAGTCCTTAATTCACAAAGCGATTTCTGACTCCAGAAAAATGTTTGCAATTGGTTTTAATCACCACTGTGTTCCACGCCGACCGATTCCAAACAGATCCAAGATATCCCGTCTACGTCCGGAAAGGTTAAACATGTTTTACTTTATCCATTATCCATTACTACCTCCCTCTTCCTATTTCCACACCTGCAAAGATTAAACATGAAGCCGCTTCCTTAGCAGAGCTGGGTGTTTTGGGACTCTCCATCAGCACTGGGAGAACTGGTTTGTGACAACGCTCGCCTGCATCACTCTCCTTTGGAAAACCACGCTTTGTTTCTGGAATAAAAACAGGGATTGGTAGCCATTACGTGTGTCAGGAACGCACAGGAGCTTTCAGGCACCGTCCCTTAGCCATCATCCTCTTTAGTGGCATTAGGGGAATGGGGACCTCAAGGAGGCAGGAAGCATTTTGGATTTACAGCAGGAAAAGCCACCAGCAGCTTCCCACGAGGCAAGCACAGAGATGACGAAAGGTTCTTTTTATTATTGATTACTTAATGGGAGAGAAGGAAGCAGAGCTCGTGGCCAGGACCACCACGCTCCCATCCAAACACAGCTGCCCTGCCAAGGACACAGGGTGGGAAGAGTGACCAAGGTCACGGCCACAGGTGTCACTGAAAGCACTTTTCAAAAGAAATTGGCCACAGAGCTCCTACGCACTTCTTAAGGGACTATTTATGGGCGCAGGAGTTGCTCTTAATTCTGCAGGAAGCAGCAGCAGAGGTCACGATTGGGGCTCCGGCGGCTCTGAGGGCTGAACATCCCTGGAAGCGGGAGCAGGCAGCACCAGGCTTTTCAAAAACCCACTTTAAGGCCGCAGGAACCGGCGCTCCTGCCTGCAGAAGGAAACTGAAGACACCCCGTGACGGAGGCTGCTCCTCTCCAGCCTTCCTTCCTTCCCTGCTCCGTCACTTTGCGGCGGTTTCGCTCTGAATCACGAAATTTCCGCCGCCGTTTTCGGGGTGGTCACACCACACCAGCACTTCAGAAGGCTCAGCAGTCCCTAAACTCTGGCTGTGAGCAAGGGCTGCTCCCTTCCCCAGCATCCTGGTGGAAAGGTGAGCCCAGCCAGAGCCGGCTGACTGGCCTTATATGGCTTCCAAGGCACGGTTTCCGCTTGCCCAAGCTCGGGCAGGGTGGAAAAATTGGCTTCCTCGCTACTGCTCCGCCCATGCCGGGCTCTGAAAAGCATCCATGGAGTGGTGGAGCTGAGAGGAATGGAAGGAAGGAGTGGAAGAGTTTACACTAAAGCCATGGCTTTGGTAACGGGCTGGATTCACCTCGAGCACCAGAGTCGGGGGGGGGCGGGAAGCAGGAGCTGAAGAGCCAGTACGGGCAGGGAAGCTGCAACCACAGCTTTTATTCTCTGCATTCCATATGAAAAATCCTGAGTTTTCTGCCCCTCACATTGGATGGCAGCAAGCTTTCCAAGTCAGGAGCATTAATTCCTTTCACTGATTTAACCATAACACACTTTAGTTACACCAGGAGAAGAAAATGGTCTCGGCTCAGGTTTATACACTTATTTTCTGCACAAGTCAATACTGCCAGTTCTACCTTCTGGTCACAGTCATGCACCTCTGCGTCATTATCAACTTCTCTGAGCATCACAAATAGCCCAACCCCTCCTGTTCACTAAACAAACAGCCACGTTCACCATCCTGAAGATCCACAAGTACAAGAAAACCTCTGCCTAAAAACAAAGCCCAGTGGATGCAGGCAATTAAAAATATGTCTTGCCTTCAATAAATGCTCTAACTCTGTGGATGACAAAGTTGTTTTATTTCTAAAAATGTGTGTGCATGGTCACTTTTCCTAGCCTTGCTGGCCTGTATCAAGATCACCCCTTTTTTCCCCAGCACATTTCCCTCAGTGGAGGAACCAGGGAGAGATTTATCCCCAACCATCGGTGGTTTGTCTTCGCTCTCATCTGCTGGCCACCAAATGGCAGCACCTGGCTCATCCACACACAGATTCTCTCAGAAGAGAGAAAAATGGTGGCAAAGGAGCTTATAAAACTAAGTTCTGCCAGTTCCCTTGTTCCTCTCTCTGTTTTTTGGGGACTGGGAAAGGCAGAAACACAGCCCGTTTGATTTTCTCATAGAAACCAGGAGCCAAAACCAACTGAAATCAGCGCCGGGGCTGGAAAGGTACAACAAAACTCACACAAACATAAAGTCTAGACACTGAAATGTGGAAATATGATTCAAATAACCACAACTGGCACACAACACACTGATTGCAGGCCATCTCAGAACGGGCCCTCAGTGGGGAGGAATATAGAAGATTAAATTAGCTCTTGCACCTCAGTAGTAGAAAATATGGATCCTGTGGGCACAGTGATATGGATTGAGCTGGAGTTCCTTCCTTCCTGCTGGGCTTTTTGCTAGGATTTGAGTAACACACGTCTGCTCTTGCTAAATAATGACAATTAAACTGCCACAGAATGGTTTGAGTTGGAAGGGACCTTAAAGCTCATCTTGTTCCATGTCCTACAAGACACCTTCCACTATCCCAAGTTGCTCCAAGCCACATCCAACCTGGCCTTGGACACTCCCAGGGATGGGGCAGCCACAGCTTCTCTGGGCAACCTCTTCCTGTCCTCATCACATCACCGATCCCAGACAAACAAACCCGCCCCGGGTGGAGGGTGGCTGCTCTTACCAAAGCACGGCTGAACCACACGGGGCCCAAAACACACGAGCCCAGGAGTCAAGAGGATGTTTGTGCTGATGAAATCTAAATACTACGAAGATTTGGGCAACTCGTGGCTTTCAGGAAGTTTCATGGTACCTTCTGAACCGCGTCACGTGGGGACACCGACTTGAAGGACAAAGTCTGCGTCTGCCGTGGAACCCACCAGCACAGAACGGGGCTGGAAACACCTCAGTTTTCCAGGAAAACACCTCAGTTTTCCAGGAAAACCTGGGCTGAAGTGTTCTCTCCTGCACAAAAGCCCGGGGAGAGCAGAGGGTTAATTGCGATCAGGCCGGACCAGATCAGGGAAGACTCCAGGGTGGAGGTGGGCAGTTCAGTCAAGCCCTGCTCACCAGCAGTGACCTCTTTTTGAGTTAAACAAACGCTGGTTTCTTTAAATTAGAAAAAGGCACTAGTCCAATGTAAAGAAAGGAGAGACCAAGCGCACGGAGCGGTGTTTTTTCTAGGCTGTAACGCAAAAAGGATTGGATTTTGGAAGTCTGCTTTCCCAGTGCAGCGCGGATACACACACACCACCACTCTGCAAACCAGCTGCTGAGGGGCTCAGCACAGAGTGTATAAATGCTTGGGGAAAAAAAGAACCCAAAACCACACCAAAATCCCCGGCCAGAAGGCAATACCAGGTTACCATGGTGTGCAAAAGTTGCCTTATGTACATGGGATGTTTCTAAGCAACACATGAGCCACTATAGAAAACTCTTATCAGCAAATCCAAGCTCCTTTCCTGGGTAATGCATCTAGGTCAAGCCAAGGCACACTGAGCACTGAAGCCCAGTTTTGGTGATGTCTCCTCTGTATCCATCCTGGATAAAATAATAGCACAGTTCAGGTTATCAGGCTTTATTTTCATTAAGGTCACTGCTGGTAATGGTTCCTCCAGAAACAGCATTAACCTTAATTATTTGCAGGTAACTCGATCCCAACCTTCCCCATGTCGTGACGCTGAGCTATGACCACTTCCCTCCCTCAGCTTCTTCTCTCCTCGCCCAAAAAACCTGAATAAAAGCAGTATGTGATCACAAATCAGGGCGTCCAGCACAGGATCCCAGACACGGGGTATCTCTTCAAAGTCTACCTAAACCCGTGCAGCCACTCCAACCCATTCAAACGCATTCTCCTGTGCATTAGCAGCAAAACCACTAAGTCAGCCAAAATGTATTCTTCTCCCATGGATTAGCTGGCACAAATTAGTGCGGGAGTGACGCATGCAGTCTGTCCCTTCCCATTTTTCAACATGCACAAACACCAGGGATTTGGAGACGCTTCACAGGTTTCTGCTTACAAGTTACAGGCAGAGTTTAAATTGTCTGAAATGTGCAAATTGTTTCGGAGATAACACGCGTTCATTTACTAACGAGACCTCAAATGCTCTTTCAAACAACGTTTTCCCCCTCCCTCGGCAGCGATAAAGGCTCTGCTGCTGTCCCAACACAGCAAGGCAACTATTTCAACAGTCACCAGCCCTCTGCCAAGCAGCACCACGACAAAAACCAACTGAACAGGACAGAGCACTTCAGGCAGGCTCAGAAAAGCCCTGATGCTGGAGGATCACTCTGAGAGCTGACCAGCAAGTGCGGGGGCCACTCGAGGCAGGACACGCCGGTCGGGTCCTCGGGAGACACATTGCCCTGAAGAGACTCTTCAGATCGGTTACATTTCAGAGAGAAATAATAAAAAAACCAAACATATTGTAACAGCTTTGCTTTCTCCCTTTGCTGCTGTTTAAGTGGAATAAGAAACCAACTACAGAATGTGCTGAAAGGCAGCGAGGGTTTAGTCTTGACACGGTCACCGGAATCCAACCACGAGAGCCATCCATACAAGTCACCATATATTTCACTTAAATTGCCCTAAATTAAAAAAAAGAGCAACCCAGCTCTATAGAAATAACCTAAAGGGTTAATGCTCGAGCTCGTTTCCCCCACTACTGCCAGAGAGCAAAAAGTTATTAATTCAAACTCAACCCTCTCTGATTAATGGTGGTGTACGATTTGCTGATAAAAAGCAGATCACATTTGATAAAAATGAAAAAAAAAAAAGGCACCATCAGTCACAAGGATTCTGTCACAAACTTTCTATTTTCCCTTGGCACGTCACCAATTAGACCTACTTCTTTAGTCTGCTACCACCACTATGAAAAAAAAAAAAGGGAAAAAAAAAAAAAAGCATAATGGGTTTATAATTTGCCACCGAATCCCATAGCAACTGTACGTCACTTCAGATGTAAATTACAGACAATTCCTTCCAATGCCGTTTGAAAACTATAGAGCTGAATCTATAATTTGAGCAGATCCAAGTGGTGGAAGGGTTGAGAGAGAGAGAGAGAGAGAGAGAGAAAAAGCTACCCTAAATAATTGAAAGGAAACTGCCACGGGCCAAAACATTCCTCGTGCACAGCGTTCGGTGCCTCTTTGTCCCCATCCCCTCGAACGGGAGGTGCCACATTCAGGTCGGCGTGGAGAACACTGAGCAGGAGTTGAGCAGTTCAGGGCGTTCTGCAGATCCTGTCCCATTTTTGCTGATGAGGAGGAGACAGACGTACGTGTGTGCCATGAGCTTCCTCTCTCCAGCCTCCTCTGATTCATTTGGTCGTGTCACCGACTCATGCTCCCGATGTCGTAAGAGCCTCAATTTTGACGGACTACGGCATCAGTGAATTAATAGGACAGGAAAAAACAGGTTACAGGGGAGGAGGAATGATGCAAAAACGCTTTAAAGATAATTCAGTGAATTCTGATTTGAAAGCCGGATTGTTCCTTCTCCTCCTGACACCTGCAAGCAGCTTTCAATTCCCAAGTCAGCATGAATACGCATTACCCTAAAGACCCTGTAACGACAGCACAGCCTTCATTTTGTGTTTCGTGCTTTGAACACAGCAAGATGAAGGCATCTCCACCAACTGCTCCAAAAGGCAAGGCTGAGAAGTTCCTTCAACAAACAGCGGCTGTGAGGGGTCAGGTTAACCCCGATCTGCACGGAATCGCTCCTCTCGCAGTCGGTTTCGGAGCAGCGCGGGGAAGGTGACTTGGGAAAGCCACATCTATCAGACCACGGCTCCAAAACTCAGCTCAGCTAGCTCAGCAACGGGGACAACGTGCTTTGGTTATCTCCGCTTAGTCCCCAATAAATATTTGTGCATCTGCCAAAGTTCACCAGTGAATCAACCAGTGGCTTCAGTTCAAAACACTCCGGGGTAGCAGGGGCAGAGAAGAACGACAGGAGCAGGAGGTGCTGCTCAACTGCATCACACAGGGACCCAAGGGATGCTACAACCTACTTTACATCCTCCTAAAACCGCCATGCAAGCCAGGACCAGGGCTGGGAGCTGAGGTGAGCCTGGCCTCCATCATTAGGTCAACACATAAGCTCCAGATAACAGGGAAAGGTGTGGAATTGTGTCACTTCACTCATTATCAAATGACCACCCCTCACACAAGCTCCAGCCACAAAGAGAGTTTTTAAGTAACTATGTGAAAGTTGGGAAATTCCCAGGTTAAGGGTTCCAGGAACAGCCCTAACACTGTTAGCCTGCTGTCAGCACCTTCAGCACAAGAGACACAGACCCACTGCCAAGGGGCACCCGGGTCTGCCATGTGGCATTTTCAGCCGTGCATCAAGAATGGGACTTACCCAGAAACCCCTCGTGATGCTGCTAAAAATCAGGTGTGAACATCAAAGGATGAATGCTGTGGATGGAGATGTATCTAAGGGTCTCAGCTGGGGATGGATAAAATATCATCAAAGATGGAGCTCAGGATAAGGCATGAAAGAAGAAAACAAGGAAGGGCATAAGGAGCTCCCTTGTACCTCGACACAGGCAGCAAGAAAGCTGGAGACAAACCAGAAGAGATGTGAAAAAGTCACAGAATCATCTAATCCCAGAGTGGTTTGGGTTGGAAGAACCCTAAAGCCCATCTTGTTCCACCCCCTGCCATGGGCAGGGACACCTTCCACTACCCCAGGTTGCTCCAAGCCCCGTCCAACCCGGCCTTGGCCATGTCCTGCTTTTTTTGGGAAGGCCTAAACACATACACACCCGCAAAAGGAAGGCAGCAAGCTGAAGGCTGGTCTAGAATTACACTCCTGGGAGAACCCAGAGTCGTTTTAGGTGAACACACCGGACCAGTTCCACCTCACCAGTGGACAAACCGACCTGGGACACCCCTGCCACCGCTCGGCCCTCGGAGCTCAGCCGCTCAGCTCGCGGTTTCACAACCCTGCGGAGGCAGTTTCAGGGACAGCAAGTTTCACATGGGGCAGCTGGGTGACATCTTACAGTGGCCCCTGTGAAGCCAGTGTTCTCTTTTTTTTTTAAGACTCCTATTTCTTTCAGCTGAGCTACAGGAGAAAGAAACTCTCTTTGGGATTGGGAAAAGCCAGGGTCCTGTGGAGCTCCTCAGCAGCAGCTCCACATCCTCTGGACACAGGAACAGCTTGCTGGAACACAAGAGCTGGGCATCAACAGCATGGAATCACAGAACGGTCTGGCTTGGAAGGGGCCTCAAAGCTCATCTCATTCCACCCCTTTCCATGGGCAGGGACACCTTCCACTAGACCAAGTTGCTCCAAGCCCCATCCAACATGTGGACCCACGACCATTTTCTCCCCCAGAACACAGAGAACTCCAGCAGAGACCCAAGAAGACAAATATCTGCTTCTCCACAGCCCTGCTGCCTGATCCACACATGGCGCAGCTCCACACCAAGCCTGCAACTGCTCTGGCACAAGGGACACTCCAAACAAATGGCAGCTCGCCCGGCTGGGTGATCATTTTTGGATTATGTAATCCCAATACATTATTATTAGACCAAGAACAAACTCAAGCAAGGAACTGAAGACATTTCCCTGCCCGTTCTGGCAGAGGGACAGAGCCTTGTCGCAGGAATCGCACGGACGTGCTACCCCGGTGCCTAAAACAGGTCAGACTGCACATGTTGGGCTGCAGGTAACACAAACAGCAGGATTGGATTCCAGGCCCATTATCCATATTACACAACGCCGCCGTCAGTTCCACCACGTTTCAAACCAAACCGAGCAGAAGGAGCCTGAGCAAATTTTTTCCATTTAACTGCCGCGGCCCAAAATTAAAAGCGGGGCTGGGGCTGGACAAACACACGCTGCAAAGGTGTGTTGGAGGCGGTTCCTGGCATGGCCGGGCGCTTCCGAGGAAGCCGAGACGTTCAACAAGCTGGAGAAACTGTTTATAGAACCGATGCAGAAGGAGCATATGTGTTTAATAGCCCACTAATTGTTGCGTTATTCACTACACAAACAAGCAGCTCTTCTGCCCTTATCCCTTCCTGCCCAGTTAATCACCAGGAGCCTCTGACTATTTCTCTTTTGGGTGGCGGTGAAGGAAGCAAAGTTCATTAGTGGCCGTTGGCCACCAAACAATCCAGAGCCCAGGCTTCATTTAGAAAATAAACACCACTATTCATGTGTGACACGGACTCGGAATAGCTTCCCAAAATATTTAATGCAGCTGCCTGCAGCCTTCCTACTCTCCCTCCCCCAAAAGAAAAGGCTTTCCTGATATATAGGCAAGAATTGTGTGGATTATTCGTTTCGTTTTCAGAGGAAAAAAGAAAGCTCATAATTCAGTCTACCTAAGTCACTTATTGCCACTGACTTCTCAAAATGCTGATAAACACTCATTAAAATACAAGTTGATAAACCCTGGTACAGTCATTACCTTCGTCCTCATACAGAGATTGCCCAATTCAGTGATGTGATGTAACCAACACCCTAAATTAAAAATAGTGTTGTGACAACATATGGTTTATCCTACAGAAGCTGGCAGGCAGGACGCTCCTAATGACAAACGGGTTTAGGCTCCCAGCTTCCCCCAGCAAGGTGAGGAGACAGAAATGCTCGTCACAGGATCAGAGGCGGAAAGAAAAAATACAATAAAAATAAAATTACACTAAAAAATGACAGTACTGAACCCCTCTCCGGTCCATCCCAACACCAGCTGCCGAGCTTTTGCCATTATTCTCTATTTACATGACTAATAAGCTCTCTGGATGCGTTTCAAGGAAACAGC
>JAWWES010000082.1:1338551-1366829 GCA_035583135.1 Lophotriccus pileatus
ACCCCCCCCCCCCCCCTCCTCCCTCCGGTCCATCCCAACGCCCCGCCGCCGAGCACTGCCATCGTTCTTTATTTACATGACTAATAAGCTCTCTGGATGCATTTCAAGGAAATCGCTCGGAAAAGGCGATCTGGAAATTTCAAAATACAGCCCCAGCCTGAACGTGCCTCCTTCCCACCCCCCTCACCCCCTCCCTGGGGAGGGGAGCACCGGGCTGGGGTGGGGGGAGCCCAACCGGGTGGGCCCCCCTTTTCCTCCCCCTTCCCGGTCCTGGAAACCCACGTCACGTTCACCGGGGGAACGGGGAAGGGGGTGGGGGGGGGACATCGAGCCCAGACACTCACGGGCACTGACGGCAGTTCCCGTCACCTCCCGGGGGGGGGACACCGAGCGCCCACCCCCGCACCCACACCGCGCGGGGCGTGGGTCCCCGTCACCCGCGGGGGGGGCACGCCGGGGTCCTCCTTCCACCTACGAGGGGGGCACATTGGGGTCCCACCTTTACCCATTCGTGGGGGGCACATTGGGGTCTCACCAGGGGGTGGGGGGGCACACACCCCGACCCCTCCCGGTGCCCCTCAGGCACTTACCGGAGGATCACGACCCCTCCCCGGTCACCCTCTGCGGGGCCCACAGGGACCCCCTAAACGCCAGTGGAGGGGGACACCCACACGCGCGACACCGGGGGGCGTTCCGAGCCCCCTCCGGTCTCCCCCAGCCCCCTGGCAGCGGGATCGCCCCCCACCCCCCGGTCACTCACCGCGTGGGGAGGGGGGGGGGATTGGGGCAGGAGCTCCCGCACCCCCTCAGCGTCTCACCGCGGAGAGACCCCCAAACCACACACCCCACACACCCCCGCGGGGGGGGCTCCCCCCTCCGGGGGGCCTCGTGGCGACCGCCCTCTCCCTCTCCTTCTCTCCCTCCTTCCCTCCCCTCCGCGGGGCCGTGCCCGCCACCCCCCCCTCCCCCCCCCACACTCCCCGTACCTTACAAGCCTGGTAGCTCTCGAAGGCGCGCAGGGCGCTCTCCGTGAGCTTGACGTGGAAGACGGAGACGCGGGTGCCGCGGCCGAGGCGGCCGCAGGACAGCCCGTACCCGCGCTCCGCCTGCAGCGCCGCCATCTTGGGACCGTCTCCCCCTCCGCGCCTGGGCCGCCGGGGCCGCCCGCCCGCCGGCCACGCCCCCCTTATGACTTATTCATGAGGCGCCCCGCGCGCGCCCGCCGGTTACGCCCCCCTCACGGGGCGCCTGTTGCTGGGGCGAGGCGGCGGGCAGCGCGCGATCCCATTGGCTGGAAGGGAGGAGGGCGCGGCGCCTGATTGGGCGGTGAGGTGAGGGGGAGGCGGGGATATGCAAATAAAAAGGGGGAGAGCGGGGCATGCTGGGAAAGGTGGTCTGGCGCGCCGGAGCAGCGCGGGGAGGGGGCGGCGTGGGCGGGGGAACCCCCCGACATGGGATCCCCCGAGCATGAACCCCCTCCAATAGGAACACCCTGCAGGTTCCGAGCTCCCCCCTGGGCAGGATCTGGGGTCTCACACCTGCCCCTCGGCATCCCCCCCCCACCCAGGCCCAGCTCGTAGGCTTCATGTGCCCCCCACCCAAGCAGGACGCATGGTCCCCTGGTTTCCCTCCCCCCTACCCCCAGCAGGACCCCCAGGCAGAGAGATCTCTGCTCTCCAGACCTCTCCAGGGCCAGGCATCCCCAGCCATGGGAGCTGCTCCCTCCTGCCTTACAGCTGCGTGGGGGCCATAAAAATTTGCCCCCCAAATTGAACAGAGCCATTCCTGGCCCCCACTGCAGCCACAAGTGTGTGGCAAGAGGGGGGACAGGGTAGATGAATGTCCCCCCCCTCACCCTGGCTGGCAGTAAAGAGGCCTAGACATGAAGGAATTATCCTTTATTTGGGAAGTTCACAGTCAGTTTGGGGTGGGAGGACAGTGCTACAAACCCCCCTGCGAGCAGAGCTGAGGCAGCGGCAGGGCAAGGAGGGACCCCCAAGAGCTTGGACCCACAGGAGACACCTGGACAGGGGGCCTCCAACGCTCCCCTCCTGCCATCCCTCCCACTGCGGGTTTCTTTGGCTTCCTTTGGACATTGCACGCTCTGGGGATGTGTCGGGGAGGGGAGCGGGAGCCTCTGGGAGGGCTGAGCCCCCCAGGACACGGGAATGTCGCTGCACCTGCCCCTGGGCACATCCACGTGGCTTCCCTTCCCTTCCCACCACTCCAGCTTCCTTCCACGTGCCTCCCCCGTGCGAGGGGGGCAGGACCCGCGGGATGGGGATGGCCACGACGTACCGGTGTGTGGGAGCTCCCGCTCCCCCCGACACGCTCGGGGCGGGGGGCTGAGCCCCTGATTGCCGGGAGGGCGCCTGGGGGTCTCCACTCTGCCCGCGGCTCCATCCCCACGGCCGCCCCCGCCTGCGCCGGGAGGGATACGGGGAACGTCGGGAGGGAGACCCGGCACCTCTGGCAGAGAAAGCATCCGTGTTCCTGCTGCTGCCAGTCCGCGGGAAGGGTGGGGGAGCCCCTCGCAGAGAGAGAGAGAGAAAGAGAGGCACGGCCCCGTGCTGGTCCCGTGCCCGGGGGGGCCGCCCCGGCGCCGCCCTCAGTTCCTCGCCGCGATGACCACGGACAAGGCCACGCCGCCCAGCGCGATGGCCGTCGCGCCGAAGAGCCACTTCCAGGGGATGGACTGCGAAGGAAGGAGCCAGGGAGGTGAGGGGCTGTGCCCGTGGCATGGGGAGGGGCGTGCTGCCTCGCCTACCCCTCCCCAGCTCCCGGCATCCCAGACGGGGCATCCCGAAAAGGCAAAGCGCTGCGCCGGCACGTGGCCGGAGCGCCCGCGGGGACAGCGTGTGCCGCCGGCTGCCCAGCTGACAGCTCAAGGCTCCCGAGCGCAGCAGCTGGGAGCAAAGTCCAGACCCTCCAGCTGGCACCGCCGGGATCCGGCGGACGGAGCCAGCACGGCCTGTTATCAGTGTTTTCCTGGCGCGGCTCCCGGAGCGCGGCCCCCCGTTCGTTCCCAGCGGGATCGCTGCCCGGACGCGGCCCACCCACGTGGGTCACACCCGCAGCCCGGGAGCAGCACCGTGTCACCCTCCGCCCCGGGGGGCACAGTGACACATCCCCTGTGGATCCCCAATCCCGCTAGGATCCCAGCACCAGCCCTTACCCAGGGCAGCTTGTCTTTGCACTTCCTGGGGGTGCCGGAGGCGCTGGGATTCCCGAGCATCTTCCTGTACATCTCGGTCTCCACGTTCCTCTGGTCCGCGTGTTTCTTCACCAGCTTGGAGAGCTCAGCGTGGATGGTCTGGGGAGGAGAGCGAGGTGTTTACCAGCCTGTGGTGTCACCGAACAGCAGGTCCCACCAGCCCTGGGACGTGCAGGGACTTTGTGGAAGAGCTCAGAAGCAGCTGAGGGGGTGATGGCCTCATCCTGCCCCACTTCCCAGCACCAGGGGGCTGCATGAGGCTGGAATGGGACACCCAGGCTGGCACGGGACACCCTGTGGGGCTGAGTGCACCTCTGTCCTTTCTGGCCACTCAAGCCAGGCAGGAGGGAGCAGAGCCTAGGGCTGATGCCAGACATCAGGGAATGGATTTTTATTCTTTAATTGAGACAGGAAAGTGTCTGCCTTGCGGACTAATGTGCCTGAGCTCTCCCACTTGTGTCTGGCAGCAGGCTGGGAAAGTGGGCTTAAACTCAGCCTGGTCTGAAGACAGATTGCAGCCAGACCTGGAGCCCAGTCTGTACCTGCCCAGCTGGGGCAGGAGAAAGCTCCGAGTCCTGTGTGGGGCTCCCAAAAGAGCAGCAGGAAGTGCCAGGGAGCCGAGCACGAGCACGGCAGGGTGGCAGGAAGGACCTTGCAGTGCTGTGCCCTCTGCTGGGGGCTCCCCGGGCCGTGCCACGCTGGGAAATGCTGCCTCCAATGAGAGAATTCGGATGTCTGGAGGACGGGAAGCTCCTGCTCGGAGCTCCCCAGGGCTGGCACGTCAGCGCAGGACAATCAGCATCCCACCCCTGCTCCCCGGAGCGTGCGTGTTCCAAGGGGCCGGGAGAAGGGATGCCTGTGACACCTGGAAGGCGTGACACCCTCAGAGAACCTGTTCCTTCCACAGGAGGCAGGTGGAGCCCAGCATTTCTGGAGTGTTTTCAGCACCGGTAGCCGCGGCCTGTGAGTCACCAGGGCTGCGACTGGAGAGGCCCCAGCACTTCCCCGGAGCCCCGGCGGCAGCCGGAGAGCCCAGTAATTTGCTGTACTTGTGGTTTCACCGGTAACGTCACTGCCGGGCATTCGGATTTTCCAGCCCTCTCCAATTAGAAGCTCCATCGGAACAGGCTGGAGAGCAGCTGCCCTGCCCGGTGAGGTGCTGGAGACGTACAGGGAACGGCTCCCCGGTGCTGCTCCCTCCCCACCCTGGCCTTGCTGGGAAGTGGAGGGTTTGGGATCCTGCTCGCCCTTCTGTGGGTGCTCTCAGATCACACCCGTGGGTGCTGCTTGTGCCCCATCCAACCCCTGACCTTCAGGCACTGGATCACGACACAAATCCTCAGAGTCTGGTGAAACTCCCAGAAAAGACATGGACACAACAACAGACCCAAGCCCACCTGGAGAGCCAAGCCCCCCAGCTTGACCCCAGGCAGGCAGCACCCTAACCCTGCCTCTCCCCAGGCACGCTCCTGCTGGGAGCCACTTCCTGGCACTGGTTTTTTGATTCCTCCCAAAGCTCCAGTCCTGCAGCTGATCATTAACCGACAGGAAATTCCTGACCCAGAGCTCGCCCTGCCTGGGTGCTGGACCGAGGTCTGGCTGCTCCCACCACCCAGTGAATCACACCCAGGGCTGCTGAGCGAGTTTGTGGGGACTCAGCTCTGCCCCACTTCCCGCAGCAGGAGCTGCCAGAGCCACCCAGGAAAGCTGGAGCAGCCAGGATCATCCAGAGCGGGTGGCTGGAGCAGGGAAGGGTTGGCAGGGAATCCTGCCAGTGACAAGAGCAAAGGTCAATGAGGGAATCTTGCAACATGGAAATAAAGGACCTACCAGCCCAGCCACGCTTGGATGTTGCACCTCATAGGGCACCATCCCCCTGACTCTGGGGCTGTTCCCAGCCTTCCTTCATGGAGCTGGGAAGAGCTAAGGGGGGCTTCAGCCTTCCATGGGGGACACCGAGGTTTGTAGGGACACAGCCAAGAGAAGAGCACCCCACAGACCCCCAGCTCAGTGGGATTATGGGCAGCACACACCTGCAGCCTACCTTGTTTGAAGGCTCCAGCTTCAACGCCGCCTTCAAGATGGGAATGGCCTCCCTGTATTCACCCTGCTGAGCCAGGACCTGGGGGGTGACACAGGAGTTGAGCAGGATGGCTGAGGTCTGTCCCTTGGCTGAGACCTGACCCTGGCTGAGGTCTGTCCCTTTGTCCCCTGGTTGAGATCTATCCCTCTATCCCCCTACTGAGGTCTGTCCCTTGCTCCCCTGTCATGCCACGGAGAAGGAACCCCAGCCTCACCTTTCCCTTTCGGAAGAGAGCCTTGATGTTCTCTGGCTGGTGCTCCAGCACGAGGTTACAGGACTTGAGAGCCGCCTTGTAATGGTCCAACTTCAGCTGCGAGGCCGCCAGGTTGTTGAGACACTTCACCTTCACGTCCAGCAGCTCGGCCTCCTCATCCGGGCTGAAATCCACTGCCGAGACCCCGGAGCCGGGTTAGGGCAGGACAGGAGCCCCTTGCTGGGGTTGGGGGGGGGAAACAGGGCTACCTTTGGAGTTGGAGCCGATGATCCTGAGGGCGATGTCGTAGGAGTTGATGGCCAGCACGTAATCTGCCTGCTGGTAGAAGTGGTTGCCCCGCTCCCGTTTGCGGTTGGCCAGCCGGACCTTCTCCCTCCCGCTGAGCAGCTCCAGGTCGGGCGCGTCCCGAGCCGCCAGCAGCTCCACCTCCAGCGTGAGGGATGCACCGGGTGGGACGTCAGGGCTCCTGCAAAGCAGACAGGCACGAAGCCACGGGACCACCGTCACCTCCGGCAGCCCCCGCCAGACGCTGGGCCGCGCAGATTGAGCGCCCTGGCTCGGAAATCAGAGCCGGGGAGGCTCCCAGGGGCAAGTGAGACGGGTGTCCCCGCCTGTGCCAGCTGGGCTTGTCACCAGGAGAGCAGGGGCAGCTCCCACAGCCCTGTCTGGGACCCCCCTGCTCACCTGCCCTGAGCGCCGTAGCAGTACTTGGCGTCCGACACGATCAAAGCCGTCTCCCCCATTTCCAGGAGCTGCACGCACAGGTCCAGAGCCTGCAAGGAACAACACGGAATCACGGAATGGTTTGGGTTGGAAGGGACCTTAAAACCCACCCAGTTCCATCCCCTTAAAGCCCTTCCACCAGATCAGGTTGCTCCAAGCCTCGCTAACTCAACAAATATCAGGGACAGGAGCACGATGCAAGGGCAGAGGAGTCACTACAGCCCACAAAACAGGACATCACCGACCCCGTGCCCCCTGAGGTGAGGTCCTGCCCCACAGGGTGCAAACACAGCGGTGACAAAGCCAGACGAGCATCCTCCCAGCCCTGACCTGCAGGACATCGCAGTCCCCCAGCGTGAAGGTGAGGGCAGGGTCCTCCTCCACCACGGTGCCATCCTCCAGCATGGCCTTCAGGCGGATTGTCACGTCCTGGCCCTTCTGGGGACGAGTGTCCACCCCCTGGCCTGGCACCAGCGTCTTCTTCTTGAGCAAGCCGCTCCCTGGGTACAGAGAAGGACACGGTGGGGAGGGAAAAGCCAGACCTCCCCCACTCTGCCCTGGATCCTGGCTGGCCCTCATGGCACCGGGACCACCGGGGAAGCCCCCGAGGCCCCAAAACCCGCCCTCCCGTCCCCGGGGCTCTCACCCAAAACATCGAGCCACTCCTGGGGGTCCCCGGGCGCGTCCCTCCCTCCCCGCTCGGGGGGCTGCGCATCCTCCCGCGGCGGGGCCGGCGGCCGGGCCACGTCCTCCAGCGGGGGCAGCTCGCTCAGGTCATCCTCATCCTCCTCCTCTTCCAGCACCTCGAAATCCTCCGCCGTGTCCAGCGGAACCGCCTCGGCCGCCGGTGCCGGCTCGGTGCCGGTGCCCACCCGGTCCGGGGAGCCGCTCCCCGGTTCCTCCCCGCTGGACGCCATCGCGGCGGAGCAACCTGGAGCGGGGAGAAGGGACGGGGATCGGTGGGGCCTTGCTCTTACCGAGGGGACACGGGGAGCGCCGGGACCCACCGGGAGCAGGGGATGCGCCAAGGAGGTCAGCGGAGAGCGCGGCGCGCCGGGGAAGGAAGGGATCGAGCCCGGGGGTGGGAGGGATGGGCGGGGGGGGTTCGGGGGGCCGGGGGGGAGGGGGGGTGGGGGGGTCGCGACCCCGGTCCCCGTCCCGGTCCCGGGACCCCCGCGCCCCCCGCCCGCCCCCACGTGACGGCCGCGCGCGCCCCCCGCCCGCTCCCACCTGGCCCGCGAACCCGCGTCCGCCGGGCCCCGCCCACTCCGCTCCCATTGGCTCGGCCCGCCCACCGCGTGACGCCATTGGGCGGGGAGCACGCCCGTCAGGGCGGCCCCGGCGCCGCCTTAAAGGGGCCGCGACACGCGCGGCCGCCGCGCCCCCGGCGGAGCGGGGCTCCCCCACGTCCCGGCAGTCCCGCCACCGGTACCGGCGCGGCTCCGTGATGCCCGCGGAGGGCCCGACCCCCTTCCCCGCCGTCCCCCGCCGCTGTCCGGCACTTCCGTCCCTTCGCGGTGACGCCGCGGGGTCGCGCCCCCCACGTGACGCCGCGGCCGCCGCACCCGGAAGCGGCGCGGAGCGGCCGCCGGTGCCGCCCCCGGTGCCGCTGCCCCGTCATGTGAGAGCGCCGGGACGGGCCCCCCCCAGGTGCGGGGGGTGGGCTCCGGGGGTGGGCTCAGCCCCCGTGGGAGCCCCGGGAGCGGCGGCGCTACCGGGCGGGGGGGGGCGGCGGGCGGCGATCCCCTGGTACCTCCCGGTACCGGCGTGCGGGGCCGCCCCGGGAGCGGGCAGGGCGGTAACTCCGGTGCTGGTTGCATGGCGGGGCGGAGGGGGCTCCGGTATCGCGGATGTGGAAGGGGGGGTGTCTCCGTTACCGGGGGGTCGCGGGGGTCTCCCGGCCTTCCCCCCCCGGCTGAGCCGCCCCCCGCGATCCCGCAGGCCGCGATGGAACCCACGGCCTCGCAGGTGTTCTGCGGGCGGGTGCTGGGCATGGTGAACGCCGAGGACGTGAACGCCATCATCCTGGCCCAGAAAAACATGTGAGTGACCGGGAGGGAACCGGCCCGGGGAGGGGTGCCCGGCACCGGGAGCCTCCCCCGGGAGAGAGGAGTGAGTCTTTGCTGAGCTCCGTGTGCTTCCTCTCCCCACCCCCTCCACCCCCCTGCAGGTTGGATCGGTTCGAGAAGACCAACGAGATGCTGCTCAACTTCAACAACCTGTCGAGTGTGAGGATGCAGCAGATGAACGAGCGGTTCCTGCACCACACCAGGACCCTGGTGGAGATGAAGAAGGACCTGGACAGCATCTTCCGAAGGATCCGGTGGGGAACGGGGCGGGAACGCGGCACGGCAGGGGCTGGGTGGGGTGTGGGGGTGTTAAAGCAGGGCACGAGTCGGAGTTTTGGGGGGATACTGGGAGTGGAATGTGTTGGAGAGGGGGAGACACATGGAGGGGAGCTGTGGAGGCTGGAGCTTTGGGATTCCTTGATTCAGGACGGTCTGTGCTCCCTCAGGTGGTCACAAAACCACTCAGAAAAACAGTGTGGAGGCATAGAGGGATGGGGATGATCAGGGAGGATGGGGAGGGAGCCCTGAGGAGCCCCCTGGCATTGTCCATGAATGCTGGAGAGCGGAGGGAGCTGGTGGGGCAGCTCAGCCCCGGATCCCTCAGCTCCCCACGGACTCAGCTCGATCTCTCCTCCCCAGGACACTCAAAGGGAAGCTGGCGAAGCAGTACCCCGAGGCTTTCAGCAGTGAGTGATTCCTGATGTGGGGATTCATAGAATCGTGGGGTGGGAAGGGACCTCAAAGCCCATCCAGTGCCACCCCCTGCCACGGGCAGGGACACCTCCCACTATCCCAGGTTGTTCCAGACTGGCCTTGGACACTTCCAGGGATGGGGCAGCCACAGCTTCTCTGCCCAACCTGTGCCAAGGCCTCCCCACCCTCCCACCCAGGGAGGAATTCCTTCCCAATATCCCATCTATCCCCTCTGGCAGTGGGAAGCCGTTCCCCCTTGTCCTGTCACTCCATGTTCAGTTTTCCTCCTATGGGAAGAGTCCCTGTTCCAAAGAACACATGAGGTGTCTCTCAGGAATGAGGAGAAGCCGATGAGACATCCAGGCACGTGCTGGCCTGTGGATGCAGCTCCAAAAGTCTGGAAAACTCTTTCAAAACTCCTTGGTTCCTATTAAATGCCGCTGCAAGAAGTTACAAACAGCCACTAGTTTATGTGCTGGGGTGTTTTGGATTGATTCCTGCTACCAGCAGGACTAGGGAATTGCTCTCCTGTGTCACAGAACTGACGTCTGCCTCCTCCCTCCCAGACATCCACGAATCCCCCATCCTGGAAGACGACGACGATTTCGACCCCGTCCCCAAAAGCACCACAACCACCATCGCTACCTCTGAGCAGAGCACGGAGTCCTGCGACACCAGCCCTGATGTCATCTCTCCCACCACGAGCCAGGATTTTGAGGATTTATCCCAAGGCCAGTACGACGTGCCGGCCGTGAACGGACAGAGTCTCACAGACGAGGACACGGCCAACGGCCTGGACTAGGAGGAGTCGGGTCCTGCCCCCAGAGAACTTTCTATCCTGTATTTATATTTGTGTGTTGCTTTATTTTTGGGGTTTTTTTGGGAAGAGGGAAGCGAAGGCTGGGAGAGAAGCCGAGGGGAGGAAGGCGCTTGTCCTTCCTCCTCTAAACTGCCACCGAGGTGTAAACCCACCACTCGCTTCAGGGGGGAATCAGTAAATCCTGGGTTGGAAATGCCTCTTGTCCTTCCTTGTTTCTGCAGTCAGGAGAGCGGCCAAAACCCCCCCACCAGCCACGTAGATTTTTGGTGCAGAAAAAGCCGTTTTGGGGCACAGCTGGTTGGGTTTTTTTTTCTCTTAAGGAATGCGTTCCCACCATCGCTCCAGCTCTCCCGGGGGGTCTGTCCGTGCTGCTGGTGGACTCGTGCGGGGTTTCCCTTTGGTTCTCACAGCTCAGCCCCTCACGTGGTGCTACCAGGCCCCACATGGGCGGACCCACATCTGTTCCCTCCCAGGAAGATGCTGTCCAGGTCCTTCTTCATTTCCACCCGTGTCTTGGTGTTGGTGGAGCTTGGGCCTGGGATCTTCGTGGCCTGTGAGGGGCTGAGGGGAGAGTGGGGGGCTGGAGCCTTGGGGTTTGGTTTGGGACCAGTCCTGTGGCTGTGGGGTCGGTTTGGGGCAGGCCTTGGGGCCGGTCCGAGGCTGCGGTCGGGGGGTCGGTATGATCCCGGTGCAGGGTCCGTGGGGCTGGTCCCGGGGGCCGGGACAGGCGGTGCCGGCGGGCGGGGGCGGTGCCGGTGTCAGCCCCGGGGGCGGTGCCGGTGTGTGTCCCTTCCCCTCCCGGTGTCAGCCCCGGGGGCGGTGCCGGCGTGTGTCCCGTCCCCTCCCGGTGTCACCCCCGGGGGCGGTCCCGGTGTGTGTCCCGTCCCCTCCCTCCCGGTGTCACCGCCGGAGGTGACGCGGCCGCGGGTTCCGGTCCCGCCTCCCCTTTCCCTTCGCAGCGAGGCCGCGGGTGTGCGCGGGGCGGCGGGCCCGGAGCGGAGAAAGGGACACCGGGAGGGGGAACGGGACACCGGGGTGGGCCCCGGATCCCGGGAGGGGGAGCGGGACACCGGGAGGGGGAACGGGACCCCGGGGCGGGAGAACGGGAGGGGGAGCGGGATCCCGGGGTGGGCCCCGGATCCCGGAATGCGCGGGCTGGATCTCGGGGAAGGTGCCAGATCCCGGGATTTGGGGGTATTAGAGCCCGGGGAGAGGACTGGATCGAGGGGGAGGGGAACCGGGTGCCGGGGGAGGGGGAATAGGTCCCGGGATGGGGTTGGATCCCCGGGAAAGGACCCTGGATGCCGGGATGGGCCCCGGATTCCGCGAGGGGGGAACTGGATCTCATGGAGGAGGATGGATCCCGGGGTAGGGGACTGGGAGCTCGGGAATGGGGGTTTGAGGGGTCGGTCCCCACTGGGGGTGGGCGCGGGGACACCGGGACCTCCAGACCCGCCCAGGGCCTGACGCAGCCGCCGCTCCCGCAGACAAAAACCGTGCCAAGATGCAGATCTTTGTGAAGACCCTGACGGGCAAAACCATCACCCTCGAGGTGGAGCCCAATGACACCATCGAGAACGTGAAAGCCAAAATCCAGGACAAGGAAGGTACCGGCAGGGCCGGGGAGCGGCGGGGCAGCCCCGTGGGGGTCCCCCAGTGCCCCCACCGCGGTGATTCTCCCCCACAGGAATCCCCCCCGACCAGCAGCGCCTGATCTTCGCGGGGAAGCAGCTGGAGGACGGCCGCACCCTCGCCGACTACAACATCCAGAAAGGTGCTCCCTGGACCCCCCAGGGTTTTTTTTTTGGAGGTGGGGATGTTTTTGGGGTGCCAGGTGCTCCCTGACCCCACCATGACACCGATCTCTCCTCCCAGAGTCCACCCTTCACCTGGTGCTGCGCCTGCGGGGCGGAATCATCGAGCCCTCCCTGCGCCAGCTCGCCCAGAAGTACAACTGCGACAAGATGATCTGCCGCAAGTGCGTCCCCCCGTGTCCCCTTCCCCTTCCAGCAGCCCCCCCTGCTCCCCATCCCCCTCCCCAGGGGCTGTGTCCTGACCTGTGTGTGTCCTCCCACCAGGTGCTACGCCCGCCTGCACCCCCGCGCCGTCAACTGCCGCAAGAAGAAGTGTGGGCACACCAACAACCTGCGCCCCAAGAAGAAGGTCAAGTAGAGCCACCGGCCCTGCCTGTGCTGGCCAATAAAGTGTTGCAGTGCTCAGCCCTGTTTTCTGGTGTTTTTTTTTACCCAAAGTTGCGTGGTTTTGAATGAAGGAGAGGGGAGGGATGGAGGTGGCAGTGGTGTTGGTCGGTGCCTGCAGTCATGGATTGGACTGGCACTGGGACACCCCAGTCGCCATTGCAAGGTCCAGATTGGCACCAGAACCCCCCAAAAAAACACCTTGTGTTGTGCATACAACACAGATGGGCACTGGGACCCACCCCTGTCCCTGTGTCCAGCTCGGTCCCAGGTTTTCCCACTCCACTGTCCACACACCAGGAGCCCCCAGGCCACATGGAACCAGATTGGCACGCAGATCCCCCTCCATGCACACACAACACAGGTGGGCACTGGGTCCCCCTGTCCACAGACGGGACCAGGACCCCACTACACACCTTTACCCACCCACCCACTGTCACCCTGGCCATGTGCACAGCACGGGGGAGGGGACAGCGGGGCCCGGGGAGGGGACAGCGGGGCCCGGGCAGGGCACGGTCGGTGCCCGCCGGTGCCTGCAGGGGGCGGTGGAGCCGCGCTCCGCCCCGCGGGCCCCGGGCCTGCGCTTTGCGGCCGCCGCCGGGCCATGGTGAGCGGCACCGGGAGCGGCTCGGGGGGAGAGGGGGTGGTGGTCCCGGTGCCCCTCTGCGCTGTGTGCACGTTGGTGAGGGTCCCGGTGCGTGGGCAGCGGGGTGGGGGGTGTCCTGATGGCGATCCGGCCCCGCCACGAGTGGATGGGGTGGTCCCAGTGCGGGAGCGGAGCGGTGGGGGGGGGTCTCGGTGCATACATAGAAGGGGGGCTCCTGGTGCGCGGGCAGCGAGGTGGGGGGGGTCCCTGGACCGAGCCCGTCCATGCACGAGTGGAATGAGGGTCCCGGTGCCGGTTGTATGGCGGGCACGTGTCTGGGGGGTCCCGGTGCCGGTTGTATGGCGGGCACGTGTCTGGGGGGTCCCGGTGCATGGGCAGGGTGGTGGGGGGGGGGTCCCGATGCCCATTGGTGTTGTGTGCCCAAGGCTGGGGATTCCCGGTGTGTGAGTAGTGGGATGGGAGGGGGTTCCAGGTGCCGGAGCCCGTTACCGGGTTACCGGTGTCCTCGTGTCCCCAACTGCCACCGTCCCCTTGTGTCCCGCAGACGGGTGAGGCCGTGCGGGCTCTGCTGCAGCGGCTGCAGGTGCTCCAGGGCGAGAGGGTCGAAACCTACCGGCTCTTCGAGGAGTGAGTACCGGCACATGGGGGGGGGCGGCACCCACCGGGGTGGGCGGGGGGCACGCGGGGCACCTCCCACGGCAAGGGATCCCCAGCAAGGAACTGAATCCGCAGCAAAAGGAGCCAAATCCCCCATCCTGATTATTTTGCATCCCTTCTGGGACCTGGCTGATGAGCTCCAGCTGGCAGCAGGACGCTGGGCTGGACACCTGAATCCTGTTTTAGCATCCAAGAGGAGACGATGGGCTTCACGAGTGAAAAGGATAAAAAAAACAACACTCCCTCCAAAAAAAAAAGGAGTTTCCAAGTCCCCGTGCGAAGGGTGAGGCTGCCTGGTCACGGGGAGCTGCCAACATCCAGGCAGGAGGAGAAGGCAGGAGAGCCCTCCCGGTGCTGCCCGTGGCAAAAGGAGCTTTGGCGGAACAAGGGTCTCGGGGTGTTGCCATCCCGGTGGCCCCCAAGGGTGGTGACAGTGTCTTCCTCCCCCCTCACCTGTCCGCAGGGGCCACCAGGCGTACCTGAGCAGCGCCCCCCACTATGACTTCCCGCGGTACCGGCAGCTGGTGCACGAGGTCACCGTGGCCTTCAGCGGCATCTCCCACGAGGTGCTGGGCATCGCCGGGCGCCTGCGGGACGAGCTGGGCCGCCCCGACCTGGCCCAGCACCTGGCCCGGCTCCAGGACCGGGAGCAGGAGAAGCTGCAGCTGGTGGGTGCTGGGCTAGGTGGGGAGGTCCCTGGGGGTGGTTTGGGGGGTGTCTCTCGGCTCCCACGGTGTCCCTCCTGCAGACGGCGCAGCTCCAGCTGGCCCGGCAGCAGGCGCAGGACCGGCCCGAGGTGGACGTCCATCAGCAGGAGGTGCAGGAGCTCAAGCACAAGTAGGTGGTGGCCCTGCCGCTGTCCCCCTTCATTTTGGGGTGACAGCAGCACCCTCCCCACCCAGCCCAGGAGCCCTGCTGCCATCCCCCTTCTCCCCCAGCTTCGGGGTGGCAACATCCCCCCCAGCCCACGGAGTCATGCGACGCCCTGAGCTGGGAGGGACCCGCGCGGATCATGGAGTCCAGCCCAGGAGCCCCTTCCCTGCGCTCCCTCTCCCTCCCTGTGGCCCAGGGGGGCCCAGATGGTGCCTTCGGGGTCTGGTGGTGCTGCGTGGCCGCGTCCCCTCGGCCTCCCCGGGCTGAGTGTTTCATAAACAGCGCGGGGAAGGCGAGGGCGGCCCACATAATACGCTCCATATGGGCTTTATTTATAGTTTCCATCCGCTCTCGTAGGCTAATTAAAACCATTGAGGCAATCAGCGAAATTCTCCAGGACCTCAAGTACGATTCGGAAGAAGTTGAGTGATGGATGTCCCCGTGGGAATGGCTGGAGGGGCCGGCTGGTGGAACGGGGGCCCCGCTCGCCCCCCACCCGCTCCCGGTGCAGCTGCCCAGGCACCTCGGCAAGGTGGGCATCGTCCTCTCGACCCCTTTTCTTGAGCACGGGCTGGAAGGGGTGCAGAAACCCCCTCCTGGGGGAAGTGGGGTGCCCCTAAATCCTGAGTATCCCTCAGCAGAGGGGTCTGGCACGGGGCTGGTTCCCCTCCACGGGGCTGTGCCAAAGGAAAGCCACGACCTGCAGTGTCTTGCTTTGACTCCCAACGAGGTGGGCACTGCCTTTGCTGCCCGCTGGAGGCCCACGGGCAGCAGCCCCCACCCCCCAAACCACATCTTGGGGATCAGCTGTGCCCCCAACCCCACGGCGGCTCCGGTGCTCCGTGGGTGCCTTTTCTATAGTCATCCGAAATAAACCTGTCCCCGTGGAGCTGGGCTGAGTGGTGTGATCTGAAGGGGTCATATGGCCCCCCCTGCCCCAGTGGCACTCCTTCCAGCTTGGCTTGGTCCCCTGGGAGCCCCGGGATGGGGTGACAAGGGCCACGGGCCCCATTTGGCTGCCCGCTGCATCCCCGTCCCCGCGCAGCGCTGCCGCTCCGCTGACGCAGACCCCGGTGGGGTTTCAGAGGTTTATTGGCATTAAGCTTAAATCTGTTCCTAATTGACTGAAATGGAACCAAAATAAGGCTGGTTTGAATCAAAATTGGAGCAGGCACTGGGCAAACCCCAGCAGCCTCCAATCAGCCCGCGTGGCTCCCCGCGGATGGAGCCCTCCCCGTGCACCCGCACGCGGATCCCCGGGGGGAAAACAGCCAAAATCGCTTCCCGGGGGGCCCTGCGGCGAGGGTGGGGGTCACCCGGGAAGCCCCCACTGCCCCTTTCATCCCAGAGGCTGCTCCGGCTGGCGGTTGAGGAGCAAAGTCCCCGTGTCCCCCCTGGCCGGGCAAGGCCAGCGGGTCCCCTCGCTGCCACGGGGCGCGGGGGGCCGCGGTCTGGAGCCAGGAACGCGCGAGGGGCTCCCGGGGCTGGGCCAGCCCGGCCCCCCAACCTCACCCCAGCCCGGCCCCCAGGGCTGCGGGGCCGTGCTGCGCCCCGGCCGCCTCCCTGCTCCCCCACGGCGGGGCCGGGGCGGGCGCGGGTGGTCCCGGGTGGGCGCCGGGCGCCCCGTCCCATCCTGCCGGCGCTCGGTCCCCCGCGGGCTACAGCTTATCGCCGGGAAGAACCTGCGGAGAGGAGCACAGCCCCCGCGTCGCCCCGGGGTCGGCGTCACCCCCCAGCATCCCTGGGGTGGGGTGGGGTGGGGAGGGTCACCCCACATCCCCCCACCTGCCCCCAACCCCACCCAGCCGGGGGAGAAAGAAGTGCGAAAAGGCTCCTTACCTACCTGGTTGCGTGCTTTGTGCGATTTCTGCAGCCACACGCGCCACTGGTCGTAGAGCTTGATGCCGAGGTTGGAGCAGCCGTAGGCGTGTTTCTTCACCCACCCGAAGAACT
This sequence comes from Lophotriccus pileatus, assembly GCA_035583135.1. Taxonomy (NCBI): domain Eukaryota; kingdom Metazoa; phylum Chordata; class Aves; order Passeriformes; family Tyrannidae; genus Lophotriccus; species Lophotriccus pileatus. The sequence goes on from JAWWES010000082.1 coordinate 1,354,656, forward strand.
GCTTCAGCTCCCGCCGCAGTGTCGTGTTTTGCTCCCCGCCTTTGGGGTCGCAGCCCCCCACCCCTCGCTCTGCGGGGTCAGTGCGGGAACAAGGGGGTCAGCGCCGCGTGGGAGTGGGGTGGGGGATGTGCCTCAACCTCCCCCTCGTGAGTAACGAGGGGTGAGAGCAAATCAAGCCGGTTTGGGCTCCTGGCTGGGAAAGCCACGCTCCAAATTGGCTCCTTTGCAAGAAATCCAGGTGCTGGGCACGGAGCGGGGAAGGGCCCCCCTGCACGTCCCCGGGGGGAGCGCAGCGCCATCGGCACTCACCGCTGCGTGGGGTGGAGGCGGCGGTGGGATTGCTCCAGTCGCTCCAGATCCCGGCTTTCTTGGAGCCGTAGATGCCGAAGGGATTACAGCGCACCTGGACGAAGTAGACGGTGCCGGGGCGCAGGCCGGCCAGGCGGCAGGACGTCTGGTTGCCCACGTCATCCACCACCTGGGGAGGGAGGAGATGGGAGAAACCCGCACCGGGCCGGCGATGCCGCGCCGGCACCGGCGACGCCGACCCACCTTCCACTCTGAGCTGTCCTCCACCCGGTACTGGATCTGGTACTTGGCTTGGAAGAGGAAATCCTTGAGGGCCGGCGGGGAGCTCCATCGCACGCTCAGCTGGTCCTCCAGGTCCCCCACCCGGCTGACGTGCACATCGGACGGCGGGTCGGTGGTGACTGCGGGGACAGGGCAGCGCCGCGGGGCCGCGAGGGTTAAGGAGCCGCAGACGGAAAACCCACTCGGAGCAAACAGCCTAATTCGATTAGGAGCAATTCTGCTCACATATCGCCCATTTCCTGCTGCCCCCCCCTTTCCAACCCCCCTAATCCCGGCGCTGAGCCCTCCCCCTCCCCGCGGGGTCGCGGGTGACACGGTGACACGCCCGGCGTGGCTCACCCACGTCGAGGATGTCCAGCATGACCACGTCGGACACGGCCACCCCCAGCCGGTTGGACGCCTCCACCCAGATCTCGTAGGGCGTGAAGAGGGCCAGGTCCTTGGGGATGTGGCAGGAGTAGGGCCCGGCCGTGTGATATTCCTGGCAGGTGTTGTCCCGGCCGTACCACCTGCGGGCAGGGCATCAGCATCGGGAGCTGTGGGTTCTCACCCCATCCCCGGAGGAGCCACTCCCACGGCTCCTTCCTCTGCCATTCCAAGCTGCTGGAATTGTGTTACCGCTGCCAACTCAACCAGGGCCGTGCTGGCTTCTCACCCTCCTCCTGCCCAACATCGTGAGACCCAAAAAACTCCTGACACCGGCACCACCCCCAAAGAGGGGCCAGCCAGGAGGCCTCGGGCGCCACATTCCCTGTTTCCCATTAAATCCCACGCCAGCATTTCTAACAATAACCGGAATGAAGGTGAACACCCACCTGAGCTTGTACTTGAGGGTGTAGTTGGTGTGCAAGAAGGTCTCTCCTTCTGTCCCCGGCGCCCACTTGCAGGTCAGGTCCTTCATGTTTTTGGACCAGCAGGTGATGTTGACCGGTTTTTCAGGGGGCACTACGAGAGAAAAAAAATCCAAAAACAAAAATAAGAAGCTCCAGAGCCATTTTATTTTTTTTTTCCCAGCCACAGCAACCCAAAAACCGAACCCGAGCTGCGTTCCCAGCTACGCCTCTGTGTTCCCGGGACGTAGCGACCCGAAAAAAAACAAACCCAAAGCCGCATTCCCCGTTCAGATTCCGTGTTCCCCGGGACAGCCACATCGTCCTTTAAAAATAGCCCCAGAGATAAAAATCTTACGGTTATTGATTCGGACAAGCGCGTTTTAACCGAGGCTTTGCCAAAACCGCCCTCTCTCCTCTCTCCCTTTCTCGGGGCGGGGAGCCTCGAACCCAGCGGCTCCCGGGGGCCGCCCTTTTGGGGAGAACCAAGGGGGGCATCCCTGGAGAGCCCCCCATCGACGCCGGGTGGGGTGGGACGCGAGCGCGCCGGCCACGTACGTCCAACGTAAAGGCAGGAGCCGGCCAAGATGCCGCCGTCTCTGCTGTGGCACACCAGGTTGTCCCCCGACTGCTGCCTGGAGCCGTTGAGGCGGGCGAGGGCCACGCTGAGCGTGGAGGGCCCGAGGGCGGCGTAGGAGGCGGCGGGAAGGCGCCGCCCGTTCAGGGTCCAGTACAGGTCCTCGGCTTTCAGCGGAAAGTCCGGGCTGACCGTGCACGTGGCGACCAGCGAGGAGCCGATCAGCAGGGTGGGGTCTTGGGGGGAAATCACGGCGGGGTCTGCAGCCGGAGAGACAGAGAGAGTCGGGGGGAAAGGTCAGTTGTGGGGGGGGGGGCGGTTAAATATGGCGCTTTTTTTGGGTAATTTAAGGGTATTTGGTACCTATTTTAGGTAATTTAAGTAGGTTTGTATGTCTTCTGTATTCAGTTAAGTGCGTTTTGTACCTATGTAAATGCATTTTGTACCTATTTAAATGCGTTTTGTACCTATTTAAATGCATTTTATACCTGTTTAAACCCATTTAAATACATTCTCCATCTATTTAAATGCGCTGTTTATGTATTCCAAATTTAGTTAGATCATCACGTATCTGGTTTATATAGTTTTAAACCATCACATGTCTATCTTACATCAATTCAAACCATTGCTTATCTATTTCAGATCAATTTAAATCACCACTTATCTCTTTTGTATCGATTTAAACCATCGCATCTCTATTTTGCATCGATTTAAATGCATTTATATCTATTTTGCACCGATTTAAAGATGTTTATTTTGTTACATTTGTATTGGAGGTTTCAAATTTGTATCTGTTTTATATTGATTTAAATACATTTTATATCTGTTCTTTGTCCGTGGGCATTTTAGATCTATTTTATATCTGAAGGCATTTAATATCTCTTTTATATCTATTTAAATGTCTTTTGTATCTATTCTGTATCTAAACACACACCTAGTCTATATCTAACTACACATCTGTTCTTATCTGTTTAAATACACTTTATATCTACTATGATACCAAAATACATTTCCTATCTACCTAAACACTTTTAATATCTGTTTTAACATCTAAATCTATTTTATGCCTTTCTAAGCACTTTTTATGCCTGTTTTAAGCCTTTTTTTTTTCTTTCCCCAGGGCTGGGTTGCGGCTTTGGAAGCTCATCGGGACAAAAAGATTGAAAAAAAAAAAAAAAAGACGGAAAAAATCGAAGGGATTTTTTTTTTCCCCTCTCCTCCTTTCCCAAGGGCCAACATTCCCGCCTGGATCAACATCACCGAGCCCCACCGAGCCCTCTCGTGATGGGAACACCCCCCAACCCCCCGGGTTATCCCGAGACAGCTCCACCACGAGGCTTCCAGAGGCTCCCCCGGCCGCGCTCCGGGGTGTTCCGTGTCCGTTAGCCTTATCGGCTCCATCCGCACGCGCCGGGCTAATATCCCAAATTACCTCCCGGAAAGTGCCGCGACCTCCCCTCCCCTCCGACCTCCCGGCCCCGATCGGCTTTCAGCGCCCGCCGCCCGCCCCGGCTCCCACCCGGCATTCCCAGATCCTTGTTGTGCCGCGGAGATCCTAAGGAGGGGTCTCCGCCGCCCGTCCCGGCCCCCACCCCGCACAGTCAGCGCTCCGAGAGCCTCGTTACGCCGGAGATGCTTAATTAGGGGTTCCTGCTGTGCTTGGGGGATGGCTGGTGGAGTGGGAGGATGGGTATCCAAGGGGGAAAACATCTGGGAGATGGCGGTGTGGGGCGCCCCAATCATCCATGGGTTGGTGATGGATAATCTGGAGTGCCCCAAACATCCATGGGTTGGTGATGGATAATCTGGAGTGCCCCAAACATCCATGGGTTGGTGATGGATAGTCTGGGGTACTCCAAACATCCATGGGTTGGTGCCAAGTACTCCAAGGAACTCTTAGAACCCATGGACTGGGACAGGCACCCCACACATCCATGGGTTGGTGCTGAGTACCTTGGGGTACCCTGAGTATCCGTGGGTTGGTCTGGATACCCCGAGCATCCATGGGTGATACGGAACCATCCCCCAAAACAAACCCTTCCCAAGGCCAGCGAGGCCTCCAAAAAAACTCAATCCCCCGGCTCTGCCAACGAGCCCACCCTGCTCCAACTCCTCCACCAGCCGAGCCCGGAGCTGCTCCGGCTCTGCCCGTAACAGATCCGGCACTCCAAGCCCTAATTCTCCCAAATCTTAATCTAAACACCTCCAGAAACACACACGAGCACCGAAAAACAGACACGTTTCCCGTCCTCCGAGCGGGACCCTCTGGAGGGGCCAATTTTCTCTCTCTATTTTTTTCCTTTTTTGTTTTTTTTCCCCTGGAATTTTTCTTTTTTTTTTTCCCCTCCTTCAAGCAGGAGCCTCTGGAGGGGCCAATTATATATAAATATATATTTATTTTCTTTTTCCCCCTGGATTGTTTCCCCCCCTCCTTCCTCCTCTGCGCAGCCGAACATGTGTTTTAAAAGGGAAAAGTGTGAAGTTTTCCGAATCGGAGGGGAAAGGGCCGGAGAGACACAGGCAGCCTTGTGGAATGTGCAAGTTGCAAGGAAAAAATACCTGCTCGGGGGTTTTATGGCTTCTCTGTTGCAAAAAAAAAAAAAAAAAGAAAGAAAGAAAAGAAAAGGAAAAAAAAATGCTGATCAGGTGCTAAGTAATGCTATAAAGTAAAACCACATTTCCAAGGTGTCGGGAACGTTTATGCTTTTCTTCCGAAGGGCCGGATTTCATTTCAGTTTTGTATCGGAGGTTTTTTTTAAGGAGTTGGGAAAGAAAAGGGGGGGGGGGAAAAATCCCAACCAAAAAAAAAAACCCACCAAAAAACCCCCCTCTCCGATAAGTGTCGGAGATCACGCAGTTAAAAATAAAAAGATTTATGGAGCTGTGCAGGGGGTTAAGGAAAAAGAGAAAATAATTGTCTTGAAGAACAAAAGGGAATTTGGGAAGCTCTGAATTCCACAGGAAAAATAAATTTGAGCATGTATATCTTTAGAGCTCTTCCAAAGCCCGAGCGACGAGGTTTGCGGGCAGACACAATCCTCGGAAACGCTCGATCCCCTCTTTTCCACCCCGTTTTCCACTCTTTTTTTCACACCCCCCCCCTTTCCCATCTCCGACTGGCATTTCTCGTGCCCATCCCTGGGCCCGAGGAGGGATTTATAAAAAGCCCAGGCATTCCAGCGCGGGCCGAGCTGCACCGAGGGGAAACTTTCACTCTCTAAAAGGACATTTGGCTTCGCCTTCCCCGGCGCCGCACGTCGAGGGGCCGCGGGGCGAGCTCTGCCCCGACCCCCGTGGGGAAGGGGGGAATGGGGGGTCCGGGGGGGGAAATCCGGCACCGGCTGCCCCTGACCGAGAGGAGAAAGGTGCGGGGTCACCCCTAACGAGGGTCTGCCCGAGGCCTCGCGTTGTTCCCGGTGGGATTAAGCCCTCCAGGCTGCGGGGTGGGCACCGGGCAAAACCCACCGGGATTCGGCCGCTCGCGTTAACGGCCCCTAAAGGCATTTTTGGAGCGGTTTTTTTTTCCTCCCCAGCCTCCGCTGCTCCAATTCCTGCCCCAATTAGCGCTCTCAAGACTCCCCCGGTTGAGGACGCGGGCGGGTCGGGGGGTCGGGACCCCGCGGTGTCGCCGGGGAAGGGACGCGGGAGCTGCGGTGGCTTTTTCTTTGGCGGGTCCCGTTTCGCGCGTCGGAGCGAAGAACATCCATCGCCTTGAGAAATTCCCATCATAGGGAGGAAGCCAAACTTCCTGCTGCGGGGAGCGGGTCTCGCCTCCCCCCGGCTCGGACCAGGCGCGGGTGGGTGGGACGGGGGGCTCGGTCGCGTTTAGGGCTCCGTGGGGAGGGGGGGAACCCCTCCTGTGTGTCCCTTCGCCCTTGGCGAGGGGGGACCCCGATCCCCGCGGGGCTGAGGCCGCCCACAGCTCAGCCCACAGGTGGCACCTCCCGGACCTGCCACCGCCCGGTGGGACCCCCAAATTGGGCATCACTGCGGAGCCCCGCCGAGGGATTTTCTTTTGGGGGGGGGCTTGGGGAGATGGTCATTGTTCTCCGTGGGGGAAGGAGGGAGATCCCTATTGTTCTGGGTGGGAAAAGGGGATTCATTGTTCTCTGGGATGGGGGGGGGGGGGCGGCTCTCCGGGGGCAAGGGGGGACCCCGTTGTTTTAAGCAGAAGGAGGGGGGTGGTCTCAGACGCTCTGGGGGGAGCAAAGGGGGTTGATGGCTCCCGGGGGTGGGAGGGGGTCGCGTGGGGAAGGGGTTCGCTATTGTTCTCCGGGCGGAGGCCGGGGGTTTCCATTGTCCTGGGTGGGGAATGGAGCCGCATTGTTCTGCGGGAGGGGGGGGCTGGACGGCGGGGAGGGGGGGCAAGGGGGGACCAGCCCTTCCCAGGGAGAGGGGTCCCTCTTCTCCGTGTGGAGAGGGAGCACTCGCTGCTCCGGGGGAGGGGGGTTCCCCCGCTGCTCTCGGGGATGGGGGGGAGCGAAAAAAGGTTCCTCTATTGTTCTCTGCGGAGAGAAGGGGCGGGGGGGTCCCGGCTGGGCTGCGGGGACGGGGAGGAGGGGTCCAGGCTGCCTGTCGGGGGGCGATGGGGGGTCTTGGCTGCCCTCCGCGGGGGGGTCTCCCTTCCCCTCCACAGGAGGCGAAGCGCAGCCCCGAGGTGCGCCCGGCGATGTCCCCGCCACTCCCGGGACCGCTCCGCATCCCGGGGCCTCGGGGAGAGAACGGGACACACGGGAAGGAGCGGGGGAACCCCGGGGGGCTCCGCACGCCGGGACCGGGGAGCGACAGGCCACACAGAGCGGAACGGGAGAGCCCCGGGGGGCTCCGCGCAGCGCCCGCCTGGCCCCGACGGGACCCCCGCCCGCCCCGCGCCCACCTTGCGGGAGAGCCGCCCGGTGCTCCCGGTACTCACAGGCGAGCGGGTCGGCGCGGGCGAGGCGCGGGCAGAGCAGGAGCAGCAGCGGGAGCATCGGGAGCGGCGGCGGCATGGCCGGCTCCGGTGCCCGTCGGTGCCCCGGGGCGGCGGAGCGCACCGGCACGTCCGGGGAAGTCCCGAGCAAGTCTGAGCAACCCTCGGTTACCAAAGCCCCAACTGCCGCCCTGGCCCCGCCCCGGGACCGCCCCCGGGGGGGCAGAAAGCCACCGGCCCCGCCGCCCCCCCCGTCCCGCTCCGGTACCGGCACCGGCACCGGCACCGGCCCCCGCCCGGTGCCCGCTGCCACCGCGAGATGCTGGACCCCCCACCCTACCCCGCCCCGGGGCCGGTGTCCCGCTCCCCCCGACCCCCCCGGTAGGTGAGTAAGAGCCGCGCCGGGGCCGCCGGCCCACGGGTGACTCACGCGCGGCCGCCACGGACCCTCCCGCGCCCCCGGGGCCGCTCTCGCCGCTGTACCGGCCCCCCCCTCCGCGGGCTCCCCCCGCTCGAAGCGTCTCCAAGATCCAAACCCGTGTCATTACTTATGGTGGGGTGAAAACGGGACTATCATCCCATAAATCCCAATGTTTCCTATCGAATCCATCATCTCTGTTTTTTTCCTCCCCCAAACCCCCCAGAAGTGGAAAAAACAACCCAAGTGGCTCCAAGTCCCCCCAGACTGTGTCTGAATTTGTCCCCAGGGGTTCCAGGGGTGGTGGCAGGTCCGGTTGTGCCACCAGCACCAGGGCAAAGCCACCCCCTTTGAGCATCCCCCCAGTGTCCCCTCCTCTCCCCCTGCCCGGGGTCTCGGTGGCACCGAGAGCTTTGCAGACCCCCAGACGGGTCACAGACCCCCAGGACAGCAGGTCCTGGTCCGTGGCAAGGCCACTGTCTTCAGGCGTGGCATGTGAGGACAGGGGGCATCATTCCCTGTTGGACACAGTGAGGAGGGTGGCAGGGGACACCTGGGTGGCCTTGGATGCCCCAAGGACTGGGGCAGGGGCGGGGGGGCTGAGCCCCACTGTCACACGAGGAAGGCGGAGGGAGGTGACACTGCGTGGGGCTCCGAGGTGTTGGGCACCAGCAAGGGATTGCAGGGATTAGGAAACACAATTAAAAAAAAAAAGAGAGAGGGGGGAGGGAGCCCAAACAATGCCTTTTCCCATCGTCCTGTTTTTTTGGAAGCTTCTGAACTGTTTTTGTTGAAATTTCCCAAAAATGTCAGGCTCCGGGAGCCACCCAGCCTGAGAAACTTCAGCCCCAGCGGCCGCGGTCTGGCCGAGTGAATCACGGCCGCCCCGGGGCTCTGGCGGCCGCCCGCGATCCCGACCCACCGCCCCGATCCCCCCGGGAAGCCCCCCCGGGACCGGAGCCAGCGGTGGGTGCTGGGAGCGGGGGGAAGGAAGAATTCCCCCCCCTCCCTGGAGCTGGAGCAGGACCCGCAGCCCCCCCCCTGCCCACCTGCACTGCCCACCCCCCTCCCCCATCTGCTTTCTCCATCCCCCCGGGCCCAGCTCCTGGGTTCGCACCCGGAATGTGGGGATTTAGCGCGGTGGTTTTGGGAAGCAGGGATGGGTGGGATCCTGGGGAGGGGTGCTGGCAGAGGGGATGTTTGGCATCACCAGGAGGTGGCTTGAGGCTGTGCTGGGGGGAAGAGGGGGACACAGTGGCATCAGGAGGGGAGGGGAGCCCCAGACCTCACTGGTGTCACCTGGGACGTGCCACAGGTGGCACAGGGACATTTATCCTCCCTGCCCCATGGCAGCATCTGAACCAGTGGGGTGGGCACAGGGTGGGGGGACAGAGCCAGCCCTGAGGGGTCCCCAGGGCCGGGCAGTGCCAGGGAGGTGTGGGGCTCCATCCCGGAGCAGCCGGAGGTGACCGAGCCGCTGTCTCTGAGTCAGCGCGTCGGCCGCTCAGTGGCAGCTGTGGTCAGCTCTGCCCTTTGACAGTGACCTTTAAAGCTGCTCCCTCAGCCCACGGGCCAGTCATGCTCACAGGAACCAGCCAGAGGCAGGATCTGTGCCGGACCCCCCCTCGGACCCCCGGCTCGGGCCGTCAGCGTCAGCACAGGGGTCCCGCGGGGCCGGCGCGGTCCGGCTGCCCCCCCTGCGTGACTCCGTTCCCAGGGCCTCTTTGCCCTGCTGTGGTGCAGGATCTGGCCATGGGGACCAACTCCTGGCCCTGCCCAGGCGGGGTGTGACTCCCCCTGGACAGATCTGGGTGACCCCGGTGACATCCCCAAACCCGCACTGAGCATCCTCGGTCCAGCTTCCCACCAGCCATCACCTTCCATCATGTGTCACCAGGGCCCTGAATTAATCTAATTACTTGATTTCCCAGCCAGAGCTCGCTCCATAAAATCCTTGGACGCAGACAGCATCTGGCTCAAGGGCCAGGGTGTAAAAAACAAACAAGAAAAACAACCCCAAGCCCCGGGAAAAGCGGGAGGAGAGGCTGCCTCGACTGCCTGCATCCTTTTAAAGTGACCTGGGGGAAAAATAAAGAGGCAAGAAATGCAAAGAATCCAGCAGGCAGAGTTTGCTTTCTATTCCTCTCAGTCACATTTCCACATCCATGGGTAATTTATAACCTGCTTAACCCCTTCCCTGCCACCCACCCCCCCTCCCTTTCCCTCGGGAGCATCCTCGAGGTTGGCGGCCGCACCTTCCCGCCTCTGTTTGCTTTGGGAAGCACAAAGGGTCCCAAAGCTTGAGGAGCTCTAGAGGAAGGGGGAGAAATGTGCTTGATGTCAAGGGGGTGCTTGAGCACCAGGGATGGGCTCAGAGCAGGATGGGGGACATGACGTGACAGGTCCCCTGCCCTTGGAAGGGGGGATCAGGGTGACATCTCAGCCGGCACAGGGAGGGGGGGGCTGTGCCTTCCCGAAAGGCTCCGGCACGGGGGGGTGTGGGGGGGAAAGAAATGTAGGTCAGTAGTGATAAATGCAAAAGGCATCGAGTGTTTCTGGAGAGGGGAGGAGGGAGGGCGGCAAATATTTGCCAACTTGAGCGGGTTTTTTTTTTTTCCTGGGAAAGGCTTTTTTCCTCTCTTTTTTTCTTTTTCCACGAGAAGGTGAGTTTCGGGAGTGTGGGCCGGTGCCAGGGGAGCCGCGGGCAGGTGCGGCGGGAGGGAGCGGTGCCCACCGGCCACTCCGTCCGGGGGAATTCCCGTGTCCTCCCCCCACCCCCCGGGGGTCCGGGCTCGGGCTCCGTGACTTTCCCCGCCAGGGAAACCCCACCTGCGGCGCGGGGCCGTGATTTACGGCCACAGCCCCCAATCTACCCCATTTTCTTGGCCATTCGTCAGCGCTGCCGGACCCGGGGCTGGCGGGGCTCCAGGAGGGGGAAGGGGGAGCGCAGCGCCCTGGCAGCCCCGCCAGCCCCGGCCGCAGCACATTTTCTCCCGGCCCTGCTTTGATTAACAAGATGAATAAGCTGGCGGGGCGAGGAGAGGCCTCGCTCCCCGCTCCCGAGAAGGGGGGGCACAAACTGTGCTGCCCCAGCCGCCCCCAACCCCTCTCCCCCTGCCCCAGGGTGTCCAGCACCCCTCAACCCCGAGCTGGGACAGGGAGACAACCCCCCTTCCCCCTGCTGGGGTCTTGCCATGTGTTCCCCATTAGGGCTGGAGGTTAACAAAGCCCCTCAACCCCCCTCCTCCTCCTCCCCCCAGGCCTGCTTTGGGGTGCTGCCATAAATAAGGGTAATGGGCAGGGCAGGGGTGAGAGGGGGCTGCGGGGCCCAGGAGGGGCCTTTGATGTCCTTTAAACCCCGGGGAATCACAGCTGTAACCCTGGGGGGTCAGGGAGAGCCTGAGGCCCTGCTGGGCCCTGCAGAGGGAGGGTGAGGTGCAGGGTGGCACAGTTGGCTGGGGACACAGCCCTCCTTGTCCCCTCCTGAGGGGATGGTCCCGGTGTGGTCAGCCCTGTCCCTCTGGGTGCCACAAGTGCCAATATGCCCCCTGGTTCCCATTTTGACCCCCCAGTCCCCCTGTTGCTGCTGGTGTCAGCATGGCCCTCAGTCCTGCTGTGTCCCTCTGATCCCTGAGCATCCCCTGGTCCCCCTGACTCCCCCTGCATCCCCTGGCGCCCCTGCATCCCTCAATCCCAGCGCATCCCCCGGTCCTTAGGCCTCCTCTCCTCCTGCATCCCACGTTCCCCCACATCCCCCCAGCGCTCGGGCATCCCCTTATCCCGCACCCCGGGATACCCCACATCCCCCTGTCCCCCTGCACCCCCCGATCCTCCCGGTGCCGGTGGATCTGCGGCAGGGCTGCGGCGGCTCCCCCCGCCCCCGGCTCCCCCCGCCCGGCGCACGGCGCGTCACGGCGGGGCCGGCGGTGGCGGTGGCGGTGGCGGCGGTGTCGGTGGGTGCGCTCCGCTCCGCTCGGCTCCGCTCCCGCTCCGCACCCGCCATGGCGGCCCCGGCACGCCGGCCCCGGGCCCTGCTCGCCCCGCTCGGCCTGGCCCTGCTCGCCGTCTCCGTCTCCGCCGCCACCGACCCCTTCTCGCCGCAGCTGGGAGACACCGGCGGGTGCCGCGGGCAGTGCGGCCGCAGCCTCCCGCACCGGGCCGCCGCCGTGAGTCCGGGGCACCGCGGGCGTGGGGAGCATCGGCGGTACCGGGAGCATCGGGGCACGGGGGGCATCGGGGGAAACCGGGGGGTACCGGGAGCATCAGTAGCATCGGGGATACCAGGAGCGTTAGGGGAGGTACTTGGAGTGATGGGGGTACTCGGGGGCACAGGGGCCGTGGGGAGCATCGGGGGTACCAGGAGCATGGGGGCACTGGGGGGTCCCGGGGTTACTGGGGGCTCCTGGGAGCATGGGGAGCACCAACAGCATCAGGAGTAGCAGGAGCATCAGGGGCACTGGGAGGTACCAGGGGGCACAGGGGGCATGGGGAGCATCAGTAGTACCTGGTGCTGAGTAGTACCTGATACACTGAGGGTACCAGGAGAGGAGGGGATGGAGGCACCAGGAGCATCAGGGGGGGTCTGGGAGCAGCAGGGACAACAGGGGCACCAGGAGCAACGGGGACACCCTGCCCAGGCGTCTGCCACACACACAGGGTCCCCTGGGGGGCACTGGGAGCACCATGGGGGGTATGGAGGGTGTCCCCCACTACGGCTTTGGGGTGCCCCCAGTGAGGGCACCCACCCTGGTTTGGGGGGCCTGCAGTGGCTTTGACCACCGTGCGTGCCCCCCACTTCCCCCCCAGTGTGTACCCCCCCCCCGCACACCCCCCAGTGCAGCTCAACCCT
>JAWWES010000082.1:1366839-1401431 GCA_035583135.1 Lophotriccus pileatus
CTTTTTTCCCTCCAACCCCCCCCCCTCCTGCCACGGGGCCCAACTGGTGCCCAGAGCCCCAACAGAGACAGGGGACCCTCCACACCCTCGATGAGGACGAGGCCACGTGCAAACCCACCACGGGGTGCACTTGAGGGTGTCCACAGGGCAGCTCCCCCTCCACCGGGGATGCCACCCCCTGGGTTTGGGGTGCCCTGGCCGTGATTTTTGGGGGGGAAGGCAGCGCTTCCCGGTGCCCCCCCAGCTGGGCAGGGGGGAGCCGTGGAGGGGGAGGGTCCGTGGCGGCCACCGGGCTGAGCTCGGTGCCAGCTCCACTCCAGGCCGGCCTCCTCCTCCTCCTCGCCGCAGGATGCTGTTCTCAACGCCTGTTACCGGGGCTGCCGGCTGTTCTCCATCTGTCACTTCGTGGATGCGAGCGCCGAGCTCAACACGACCCGGGCCGAGTGTGAGGCAGGTGAGGAGGAGCCGGCGGCCGAGCGGCCCCCGCGCCCCAAATGTCCCTCCCCCTCTTGGGGGGGATCCCCAACACCCCACCGGCACCGCCGCGACGCCCTCCCCGGGTCACCCTGTGCCCCACGGCAAGCGGGGGCAGATGGACACCCCCTGGGTGTGAGTGGGGCCTCTGAGGGTGGAGACCCCCCAACCTGCCCCTCTGCACCCCCTAACCCTGCCCCCCTGTCCCCCCAGCGTGTGCCGAGGCCTACGGCAACGCCGAGGAGCAGTTTGGCTGCGTGACCGGGTGCCGAAAGCAGCTGCCCGAGGTGGAGGAGAGCAGGAAGGAGAAGGTGAGGGGCTGGGGAGATGGGGACACCCCTCCTGCTGAGCAGGAGCTCAGCACAGTTCCTCCTCTCCCTGGGGATGGAGGCGGTGACACCCCTCATGTGCAGCCCATCCATCCATCCATCCATCCATCCATCCATCCATCCATCCATCCATCCATCCATCTTCCATTCACCCCTCCGTCCCTCCCTCCATCCCCCTCTCATCCCTCCATCTCTCCAGCCATCATCCATCCGTGCCCACATCCCTTCATCCACCTGGATCAGGGGCTCTGGATGTGCTGGGATGAGCCAAACCACTGCGAGCCCAGCGTGTTGCTTTTGTCCACAGTGTGATAAGTAACTGAGCTGGGCTGGACTGGGCTTGGGCCAGGCAGGGTTATCCCGGTGAGTTCCCAGGGTGGGAGGATCTGACTGGGAATTGTGGCAGATTCCCCCAGTTCTGATTTGTTATCCTCCCAAGCAATTAGCAACGCTTTCCCCCTCCTACATTTAATTAATCCAGCTTTTGGCCAATTAATTAAATTAGGCTTTGGCCCAAGGAAGAGGCTTTTGGCTTCGTGCGCACGTGTGGACAAAGACGAATTTGTGCTGCAAAAAGCTGCTGCTAAAAAAACACTTTGCAGCCCATTTGTGAGACCTTCCCGATGCCTGATCCCATTTCCCAGCCCCTCTCCAAGGCCAGGGATGAGCATCTGGGGGGGTGACCGGCTGACAGGGAGGGCCCTCACCCCCTTACACCCACCCCAAAGCATTTTTCCTCGGGTTCCCAGACGAGCGGGCAGAGCAGATTTAGCATAATAATTAGACACAGAATCTGACCTATTTATTTCCTGTTTGCTGGTTTGACCGTGCAAGGGGCTGTCGGAAAATGTTGGGAAGCCAGTGGCAGGGAGCAGCCAAGCGGATTCCAGCAGGGATGCTTTAAAAATAACAAACCGCCGCGACAGCCAAGAATCCAGGGCACCGCGAGGCTGCCAGGAGAGCAACGCCCGCGGCACCGGCGGCGGCACGGCGCGGCTGAGGGCGATCCCACCCCGGGGGGACGGTCCTGGGGCTGGCTGGTGACCCCAGGGACCACCCAGTGACCCTCCTGGGGTTGGACCACAGCCCCAGCACAGCCCTGGGAGAAGCAGGATGAGGCCCGGACCCCAGCGCTCCATGCCCTTGGGGTGGGATGATGTCCAGCAGGGTGGGTGACGAGGGTGCAGCAGTGCCACGGTGTCCCTGCTCCTTTGCAGAGCCTGGAGCTGGAGGAGCCCTCGTTCTCCCTGTTGGATTTGGTCTCCACCTTCTGCAACGACATCGTCAGCTCCGCCCAGAGCTTCATCTCCTCCACCTGGACCTTCTACCTGCAGGCGGACGATGGCAAAGTCGTGGTGTTTCAGGTGGGGGTGTCCCACAGGCCCTCTCTGTGGGTACCAAGAGGGGTGGAGACCCCTTTGCCCACCTCCTTCTTCCTCTTTTCCTGCTGATCCAGTCCCAGCCCGAGATGGAGTACCCAGCACCTGAGGCACCGGAGATCCAACCGGCACAGCCGGCACCGGGATCCAGCCCTCGTGTCCCCCAGCCCCACGCAGGTGAGGGGGGGGCCGGGAGCCTTGGAGCCCTCCTGGCTCCCATCCGAGCCCTCCAGAGCCAAACAAATTCCCCGCTTCCCGGGTCTGATCCGTTTCCCACAGCCCCACCCACACAGGGACGGGGCTCAGGACTGGGGACCTGCCCCAGGAAGCTGCCAGGACCCTCTGTGCCCCCTCAGCTGGCAGAGGGTCCCCAGGGGAGATGGGGACCCCAGGCAAGGGGATGGGGAGCCTGGAGGGTGTCCCCACACCGCTGACTGGGTTCAGCATCACCTCTGCCCTCCCAGGCCCCCGGGCAAGGGGGGAGAAGCCCCCCATGAAGGAGCCAAGGACCAAAGCCAAGGCACACCCTGCAGAGCCCCCGCAGCAGGAGCACGACTTCCTCGGCTGCATGTCCAAGTAAGTGGTCTGGGACCTGCTGGACGTGCTGGAACAGATTCCCCCCAACCCCAGCTGCCACCCCTCCGCGTGCCCTGCCATAAACTGGTCCCTTTTCTTTGGTGGGGGGTGGTGGGGTGCTACAGGCGCTCGGGCCTCCCTCGCTGGATCCTGGCCGCCTGCCTCTTCCTCTCCATCATGGTGATGCTGTGGCTGAGCTGTGCCAGCCTGGTGACCGCCCCCGAGCAGCATGTCAAGACCCAGGTATGGGGGGAGCACAGCCCGGGGCGGTCCCCAGTCCGTGTGGGGCTCTCCGTGTGTCCGTGTCGGGTGGTACCTCCCCAGTCAGCCCCGTGGTGGTCCCAGAAGGGGGTCCTGTCCCCTGCTCCGGGGCTGCACGGTCTCCTCTGCCTCTCTTCCAGCCTCTGAGCATCAACGGGGACAAGGAGTACCTGGAGGACCTGGGTGGCCCTGGGGCCTTCCCGCTGCCGCCCGTCATCGCCGTCACCCTGTGCCCCGGGCACGGGGAGGACGCGGGGCCGCTGCCCCTCAAAGTCGACCTGGACAAGACCATCCTGTAGCGCTCCCACCCCTTCCCGTCACCTCCGCGCCACCTCCCCATCACCGTCCCCATGGCATCGTCCCCAATCCTGCTCCGCTGCCCCTCTGGCTGCCCCACACCCTGAGCTCCCAGAGGGGCATCTCTGGACCAGGGGCACGATCCGGCTGGGTCCTGCTCTCCTCCCCAGGGATGGCCACTGTGGAGGAGGCTCCAGGAGCCAGGCGGCTTTGCCTCCTCCACGGATGTGCTGTGCGCTGGGATCCTGGTTTCCAGCTCTCCAGAGCCAGGAGAGGAGCTGCCAGAGCCGGGAGGCCGGAGGGAGCCCGTCCTCGGAGCAGGACGGCCTGTCTGCTCCCACCCGGAGCCGCCGGGGCCCCGCAGCCCTCCGGGCATGGGTCCAGCGCTGGGCAGGAGGGAGCCGGCTGCCGTGGGGGATGGAGAGTGTCTGCAGCCTTCTGAGCTTTGGCTCGCCACATCCCCGGCCTCCCACCTTGGGCTGAGCCTCCAAGGCGCCGGCCCCGGCCCTGGGAACTCCCTTCCGCCGGCCGGAGCTGACTGCCTTGGGGAGCCGGAACGTGGCGAATGGATTTGGCGTTGGCAGCCGCAGAGGGGAGGGGATCCCGCCGCCTCCGTGCCCACGCGAGGACCCAGCCGGCCTCTTCCCGGAGCTGTGGAGGGGCCCTGGGATGGCTCCTTCCCCTCCTCGCTCCGTGACGCCGTCGGGGTGCTGGCCTGGATGCCGACGTGTTGCTGGTGGGACCAGGAAGGGGATGAGGTGGCATTTCCCCAACTTCAAGCTTGGGCAGGGGGTGGGAGCTGCTGGGACGGCTCCATCCTGGGCTCAGCATCCTGTTGGGATGGTTCCTTCCTGGGCTCAGCATTCCTGCCCAACGCTGGCAGCAGCTCAGCCTGTGGGACTGTCTCCGTGTCCCTGGGCCTCCTGGCCAACAGGGACCCCCTCAGCTCACCCTGGTGCCACCCCTTGGCATGGAGGGGTTCCCCCCACCCAGTGCGAGCCGAGGCACCTCCCCACATCCCCCCCATTTGCCATCACTCCACTTCATGCATCGTTTTGTGGTTTGATTTGCACAGGCATGTGGTTCCTCGGCCCCCCCGGCGCCCCACGGGGACACCCCTGTGCCAGAGGGTGGCCCCGCCATCCCCCTGTCACTTAACACGTCTGTACAGATTAACTTATTACCCCTGACCCCCCTCTCCCTTGGGTTTTCGGGCTCTCTCCGTGTGCCGGCCGCTCCCCGGGGCTGGCGCGGTGGGGCAAGGGGCTCTCGTCCCCATCCCCGCCCGTTTCGTGCTGCTCCGTGTCACTGTCACCCACACGACATATCTGGGTTAGGGGAGGTGGGTTGGGGGGCTTTGGGGAGGGGGGAGGGTCTCGTGTCCGTTTTGGGGGTACACTTTTTGTCGTTGCTTTTCGGCTCGGTGTGAAGCTCGGTGGAGCCTGTGATGTTCCGGCCGCGGCAGCTCTCCCGGTCCCCAGCACGGAAATTCCAGGGACAGGGGCGGCCGTGGAGCCCTCCCGGCTTCGCTTCCAAAGGGCAAACCCAGCCCTGAGCTGGGAGGGGGAATAAAAGGTTTGTACCAGACCTGGGTGAGTCGGTGACTTCACGGGGTGCTGGTTTGATCCCCAGAGGGCACTGGGCTGTTCCCAGCCCACCATCCTGCCTGTGGAAACTGAGCTGGGTGGAAACCTCCGGCAAAGGGGAGACAACTCCCTGCTGGGCTGTTTGGCGTGGCTGTGGAGTGACGCTCCTCTCTGCTGCAGGACTGGGAGACTCCAGTGGAAAGAGGAGATGCTGTGGGAGCCGCTACCAGCACCCCTGGGTGGGTGGGCTCAGTGGATGCTGGGAGGGCGCAGGGTGAGCAGGGCTCATTCCCCCTGTCAGCTGCACAAGGAGGAGGAGGAGGAGGAGGCCATGATGCTGCAGCAGGGAGGGCTGTAGGCACATGGAAAAGTGGGGGAATCAGGAATTTTTCCCGCTGAAAATCACCCCTCGACACCTGGGCGCCCGTTTCCAGGGGGTGGGACACCCCTGCCTGCGGGTTCTCCCACCTTTCCCCCGCTGGCAAGGCGCTTGTCCTGGCACAGCAGCGCGGCCGAGCTCCAGGCCCGGCAGGAACGAGCTGCAGCCTCGGTCTTGGCACTTTGGGAGCTCAGCGGGGTCCCGTCCTCGGAGCCAGCGGCGCGCGGGGCCCCCGAGGAGCCGGGGCTGGCCTTGGCCTCCGCTGCTTGTTTTCCCCGGGACGTGGAGGTGTTGAGGATGGATGCTGGGGTGCTCCACACGAGTCACGGCCAAAGAATGATCTCCGAAGGGATCCAAAGGGAACACGCAGAGCCTGCTGTGTTCCCTGCCAGCAGCCTCTGCTGCCGGAGCACGTCCCCTGCCCGGCCCTAAATCGGGGGTGCGATATCTCCCCCTCAGTGTGGCAGTGTTGGAGGGGAGAGGAGTGTGGGCACAGTGCTGTGCTCACAGGGTGGGCACAGGAGGGTGTTTTCCCTAAATGGAATGGAGAGGGATGGTGTTTCCAGCTCGCTGCCTGTGCGGGAGGATGCTCCGGGCAGCCAGGGCTGTGGGAGGCAGAGTGGGGGCCATGCCTGCCTGCACTTCCCAGCCACTAATGGGATGTGGGGGCTGGCACGGGGTCCTCAGCAGGCAGCTGGGTGCCTCGGGGTCCCAGGGTGGGCAGGGGGGCGTTGGGGGCCATCAGGGTAAGAGGGAAAAGCTGAGAGACGGAACCCAGCACTGAGCAGCTTTTTGGGGTGGGCACAAGCTGATGACCCAGGGGCAGGAACTGCCAGGCCCAGGTCACCGAGTGGCCCCTCAGCTGGCAGCTCAGGGGCTGTCTTTCTCCAGAATTTTCCATACATAGCCCCAGGCATCAGCACTGAGCCCTGTGGAAGGCCCTGGGAGGTGGAAAGGCACGAGATTGGTGCAGACAGCTGGTAAACCCTGCCCGCCGTGGGGCAGCGGCTCCGAGCGGGTCCCCTCCTGGGATGGGAGCCGGGCTGCAAACCGTGGACAAGCCCCTGGCCTTTAAACTGGAGTCAGATTCCTTGCTGCTGGCTCGGGGTGCAGGAAACTGTGCCCAGGAGCAGGTGAGGAGGGACCCCCCTGGAACAAGAAGGAGACGCATGAAATTAGCTGGTTCCACTCCCCCCAGCAGGCAGCCGGGGGGGCTTTTCACTCCGACGCCTTTTCCTTCTCAGTCCCTCTTTTATTTCTTCACGGGGGAAGCAAAGTTCGTGGTGTGTGGCCCCACTGGCAGTGGGCAAGCCAGGCTGTGGTGGAATCACACCCTCCAGCCCACGAAGGGGCTCACCCCGTGCATCCCCGTGTCTGGCCACAAGGCAGGGGTCCACAAGTGATTGCAGATGAGATAAGATACCTCTTATTCTTGTGTCCTGTTGGAGGAATGAGGGTCTTCCATTAGAATCCAGGTGAAACAGCAGGTTTGGGCTCTTGGAGATGATGGAAGAAGAGCCTGGGCTCCTCTCTCAGCTGGGAAAGGATATTTTCTAGAAGCTCCAGCTGCCTCTCGCTGCCCCTGGCCCAGCTCCTGCCAGCACATGGCTGGGATCTGGTGATCTCCTGACCACCCAGAGCTGCAAATTCAGCTTTGACCCCAATGGAGACAACTCTCCATCCAGGGAGATACGAGGATGCAGGGTGGGGAGCTGGAAAGCACCTTCCCAACCCCTCTCGTGGGAGCTGAGCCCTCTCCTTTGTAAACGCTCCTTCAAATCGTGCCATCCTGGAGCCACCACAAAGCTCACGTGGCCTTCAAAGATGGAAACCCCGCGGTGCTGCCAGAATCGGGCAGGGAAACACCGTGCCAGGCATGACCACCTGGGAGAACACATCCATGGGTGCCCTCTCCCCGTCCTGCCTTCTAGGACCTACCCCGAAGAAGCAGAGCCACGGGTGATTCAACAGCAGCAAACCCAAACGAAAAACAATCTCCTCGTGCTAATGGGATTGGTTCTGTCCCTACCACGCACATTCCAGCCCGGCTCGAGGGACCGCCCGGGGCCGGGGGGGGTTGGGGGTGGGGTGGGGGGAGGAAGAAAGGGATGATAACGAAGCCAAATCATTCCCCCGTCTTCAAATGTCAGGGTTCAGCGCGGTGCCGCGGCCGGGCCTGGCGCAGCTGCTGGGCCGCGACGGTGCCGTGCGGAAGCGGAGCGCCCTCCCGGCAGCCGGCACGGAGCGCATCCAGCCCCGCCAATGACATGGATTTTCCATTCCCTGGGCTTCATTACTTCTTGGAACGCAGAGCTCGCTCGCCGGGCCGCGAGGGGCTTTGCTTTCGCGCCGTGTTTATTCTCGCTGCCGTGTGTTCTCCTGCCAGGTGAGGAGCGCAGCCAAGCCGGCCGGGGAGGGCTGGGCCGTGTGGCTGCGGCTTGGCCGCGCCGATGGGAACCAGGCTCTCCCGAGCACCTGCTCGCCCCCCGGCGCCGGAGCCGGCCCCGGATTCACGGGGGTGCCGCGTGTGCCGGGCGCTGCAGCACGTGGGGAGGGATCGGCCGGGCCGCGGCGCCGGGGACGGCCAACGCCGCCGGCTGATGCGGGATCCACGTGGGAGCAGAGGGAGCCCAAGATTCATTAAGGAAGGTGTGAAGACTCCCTCCCCAGGCCAGACCCCACGTGGCTCCGCTCTCTGCTCCGTGCTCACGGCGATTCCTGCGCTCTCCAGAGCAGGTGTGTGTCTCACCCGCGCTGGATGAGACGGCCCCGCTGCTCCACGGGGTGGGTAACGTGCCGGGGGTGGGAGCCCAGGCAGGCCCAGCAGGGAAGGGTTTGTTGTGCTGGAGATGGACAGGTTGTGTCAGGCTGGCTCTGAAATCGGGGACCTGCACCCTGGGATGGTGGGAGCCTACAGAGCTCAACCTGGGGGACTCCAGCACATCCCTGGCAGTTCCTGGGGCTGGTGGGATTCCCTGAGGTGCAAATGGCAGTGGTGGTGCCCAAGGAGGAAGCAGAGCGTGGCTCACCTTGACCAGAGGCTGTTTCACCTCCAGGAGATAAAACACTCCAAGCCTGACCGTGGCTCTGGGGAGAGGCTGCCGGGGTGTCCCAAGGGGCAGAATGAAAGGGAGGGAGAAGGGACAGCTCCCAGGGACAGCCCCAGCACAGCAGACACACCCCAGCCCGCCTGTCCCACCCCTCCCTGGGATCACGGGCCTGCCGGGATTACACAGGGATTAGCAGAGAGCAGTGGAGCAGAAATCCAGAGGGCATAAAAACAGCCAGAAGCACTGGCACTGAGAAAGCCCATGGCACCCCCCCGGCACACGGGGTGGGTGGGAGATGGAGCTGGGATCATCCCCATGGAGGGAGGGCGTCACGGCCTCCTCCCCAACAAGAGCGAACAAAGGAGCCCAGAGGATTTGTTGGGCTGGGGAAAATCTAACAAGAATTGGGGAAAAAAAACCAAAACAAAACGCAAAAAAGCCTGGATGTGGCCAGCTCTGTGCCTCCTCCACCCAGCCCATGTGGATGCTGGTGCTGGAATTCCCGCTCCTGAGCAGGATGGAGAGGTCGGAGGGAAAGGCAGCGCTGCCAGCTCATGATTTTGTCATTAGTCTCCCAGTGTTGGCCGTGGATTTTAAAGCCCAGCTGTGGGAGCCGTGGGATACACAAGAGCTTGGCTTGCAGAGGAAGGTACATGGATAGACCTCATGTTTTGTAAGAGGAAAAAAAAAACCAGTAAAAATATGACTCAAATACATCCCGATGGCATAAAATGAAGATCAGAAAGAAGAAGAATGTAAATAGTTTGGAGTTTATTCCTTTTTTTTTTTTTTTTTAACCCAGGCCAGTTAGATTTGCGATTTTCCAGGCAGAGCACCGCTCTCCACAGTAGGAATTCCAGGACTGCCTGGATATAACTGTGTGCACGGGATAAATATATTAAAGTTGTGTGAGTTGCTCAGACGCTGTGCTAACACTGGTCGTAAAATTCACCTTAGATATAAGGCAGGCTGCTCGGGGAAGGGGCTAAGTGCACTCAACAAATAATGAAGAGAAATAAAAATAAATATCAAATGGCCCATAAAATCAAACAATAATGGTAACTAAAAAGTTCCTGGATTTGCTGCCAGAGGTAAAATCCCATCAGCGGTATGAAATAACAAGAAATACCCCCCTCTTGGTTCCTTCTCCGCATGACACAAGTCAGCACGCCTGGTCACCAGAGTAGTTTTGGAATACATCTTCCTTCCAGAGTCTTATAAATGCATTTTTCATGCTTTGAGAGACCTTCTGGGGTTCAATTTAACTGGGATCTGGGGAACATGTGAAAGGCATTTACAGCATCCAGCCCAGCCTGGCTTTTCCTGCAGGGGAAGCAGAGGTGTAACGTTCGCAGCTCCCACCGCCGCCCCACCTGGGACAGAGAGGGCTGCAGCCCTTTATTGAACAGAAATAGATGCACTTAAAATATCTGCAAGGGCCTAAAAATAATAAAGGGAAAGCGTTTGGTTTAAGTCTTTTAAAGATCAGGGTGTGCTGATCACATGGGGAGCAGCTGAAGGAGCTGGGGGGGCTCAGCCTGGAGGAAAGGGGGATCAGGGGGGACCTTCTGGCTCTGCAACTCCCTGACAGGAGGAGGGAGCCAAGAGAGGGTCGGGCTCTGCTCCCAGGGAAAACATGACAAGAGGGAATGGCCTCCAGCTGTGCCAGGGGAGGTTCAGGTTGGACATCAGGAGGAATTTCTTGGTCAGGCCTTGGCAGGGGCTGCCCAGGGAGGTTTGGAGTCCCCACCCCTGGAGGTGTCCAAGGAGTGACTGGACATGGCACTCAGTGCTCTGGGCTGGGGGACAAGGTGGGGATGGGCACAGCTTGGACTCGATGGGCTGGGAGGGCTTTTCCAACCTCAGGGATCCTGGGATTCTGTAAAGTGGCCCAGGAGGAAGGGGAAGGTGTCATACGAAGCAGAGCCAGTGTCTGAGGAAGCAGGACAAGCGTGAGGTGTTGGTAAAATGGGGCAGGAGCTCCCAAAAACCAGCACAACCCACAGAGAGCTGGGTGGTCACTCCTGCAGCTCCAAACTGCAGAAGGGGACGGGGGTGAAACGCCAGAAAGACGATGACTTACACTATGAATGTCCATCCACGGCCTCTCCCACTCTCCCTGTGCTGACATCTCCTCCTCTGTGGAGGTCAGGTCTAAAACAACAAGGCCCCAAGGTCCTGGTCGGGGTCTCCGTGCGCTGCAGCAACACAAATAGCAAATTAATAAGCACTGCTTCCCTTTCTCCCCAAGGTTTTACGAGGCTTAATTAATGGATGTCTGTAAAACGCATTTGGGGCTGGGAATGAAATGTGCTGTGGAAATGCCAAATATTTTTAATGCTCCAGCAGATTTAGGTTTAAATAAGAAAAATACACAGCTTCTCCTCCGAAACAGATTGCTCTCCTTGAAGCAAAGAGCTCCAGAACATGAAGTTTTCATCAGGCTGACTTGAAAGAGTGTTTTCACGGCTTTCCAAGAGCGTTTATTCTCATGTACAGACTCCCCCTTTCCCTTATACAGATGTGGACACGGAGGCATGGGAAATCAAAGAAATCTACCCCGGGTCGTTGGCAGAGCCAGCGCTACGAATAATTTCCTGATTTCCACTGATGGCTGGAATGCCCTCTGGACCATCCGCTCCCTCCAGATGCTCTCCGGCTTTACGAATTACACGGGCCCCGCCACGCTTGGCCTCGGCTGCGGGGTCGTTTTTTGGGGGAGCTGGGAGGGGATGTGTGTGTGCATGTGTGGGGACGAGGGCGGCGAAGGCGGCTTTGGCACCGGGATGTGCAGCCGGAGCTCCGGCGACATGACTGCACCCTCTGGAGGGTACTGCTGCTCCTGCACAGAGAGGGTTTGGGCCGGAAAAATATGGTCCATGACGGCCTGGACAGCCTGGCAGGAGGCTTTGTCCCCGCGGCGTTGTCCCCACAGTCATGGGGTTGGTGGCATCCCTGCAGGTGACACTTCTTGAGCCACAGGTGACACTTCTTGAGCTGCAGGTGACACTGCACGGGAGAGCCATCGGCTGCCGTCGGAGAATGGCCAAGCTGGAAGGCACTGGTGGCCTGTGGGGTGGTGACAGACCCCTGGGACCCCTCGGCTGAGGGGCAGCGACAGACCCCAAACCCCCCCTGGTCCCCTCAGCTGTGGGAAGGTGACAGACAGACCTCTGGGACCCCTCGGCTGAGGGACGGGGACAGAACCCCAAGTCCTTTCGGCCGTGGGGAAGGGACGGACCTCGGGATTCCCTCAGCCCTGAGGGGGTGACAGACCCCTGGGGTCCCCTCAGCCTTGAGGGGGTGACAGACTCCTGGATCCTCTCGGTCTTGGGGGGATGACAGACCCCCGAGTCCCCTCAGCCGTGGAGGGGTGACAGATCCCCTCAGCCCTGAGGGGGTGACAGCCCTTGGGTCCCCTCAGCCTTGAGGGGGTGACACCCCCCGGTCCCCTCAGCCATGAGGGGGGGGTGACACCCCCCGGTCCCCTCAGCTCGCAGGGGTGACACTCCCAATCCCCCCAGCCCCGTGGCAGTGCCACCCCCTCGGCGGTGCCGCCGCCGCCACACGGCGGGTCCCGCGGCCCCGCGGGGCGGTGACAGCCCCGGTGACAGCCCCGGTGGCGGCGGCGGAGGCGGCGCCAGGCCCGGCGGGCGCGGAGCGGAGCCCGCGGCTCCCGGTCCCCGCCGCTCCTGCGCCTCCGAACGCGGCGGCCCCGCCGTTCCACCCCAGCGCGGGCGGGCCCGGCGGCGGCTCCCGGAGATGGCGGAGTCCGGCGGGGCCGAGTTCGGCGCGGAGCGGCCGAGCAGGTGAGCGGGGCCGGCGCGGCCTAGGCCGGGCGGCGGGGCCGTGGGACGGGGCCGGGCCGGGCCGCGGGGCTCCGCCGGTCCCGGGATCCTTGAGCGCCGCTCCGGTGTCCCACACACACACCGAGGGGTCGGGGATTCTCCCGAGCGGGCCCCGCGGGGGAAGGGAACGGTCGCGGCGAGCCAGCGGCGCTGCTCCTCGTGGGGGGTGTGCGGGGAGGGAGGCTGAGGGTCGGGGGGGCTCAAAAACGTGAAATAGCCTGAATGGATTCACCCACCCTGGGGATCCCACCCGGTGAATCCCACCCTCTGAATCTCACCCTCTGAATCCCACCCTCTGAATCCCACCCTGGGACAGACCCCCCCCCCAACTCTGCAGAGCCATCAGCTCTTGTGGGTCTGTACAGACACCAGGTGTGTGACTTGCGGACACACTGAGTTTTTGGTGTTTCAGGCCCGTTTTGGTGCCCCCCCCTCCCCATCCCCTCTGGTGTGTCCCCCCCCCAGCCTGCAGACCCACCCACCCCCCAGTCCCTGGGTTTGGTCCCCACGGGGTCACTTGGCCTTTGAAGGTGGCACAGAGCAGGTGGTACCTTTTTGGGGTGATGTGACACCTGTCACCCCATGGTACCTGTTGGGGTGATGTGACACCTGTCACCCCATGGTACCTGCCCGGGTGATGCAGCGAGTGTTGCAGGTGGTGCCTGCTCACCGAGGAGTTTCTGTCCCCGGCATTTTCCCATCTGTGGCCATCCCAAGTCCCTCTTGGACACTGTTCAGGGAGTGGTGGTGTCTGTCTCGGGGGTGTTACGCTGTCACTGTCAGTCTGTCACTTCGCTTCGAAGCATCGTTTCTCCTCAGCTTCGCTCACCGTTGGCTCCTGAAATAACCACCCGTGAGGAGGGGAAGCTCTCACAGTCATCGCTCAGCTCTCTCTGAATTCTCACCTTGGACATACATCCCGTTCTTTTTCCCCTAATGACGACCTGTGGCCCACGAAGCTGCAGGCTGTGTCACCTGTGGCATCTCATTTTATCCCTCTGCACCTCCTAGGCAGGAACTCCTGCACTCCTCTCACCCAGGTGTTGGTAGCACTCGGGAGTTCTCAGTGCCGGGTGTGCAGCGCTGAGAAATGGAAGTAATTTGTTTCAGGGCTGTGATAAATCACCCGGGCTGGAGCTGCAGCAGCAGTTTTATTCCCCGAGCTGGAGCTCCCTCGTGTTCTCTATCGCTGCGTGTTTATTTTCTTTGTTAATTTTAAAGCAAATCCCTTTGAAATTTGGATCCTGCTTCTTGTTGGTCGGTAGTCTCCTGCTTTAGAGGTGGATTTATTGGGGAATAGAGGGAGAAACCTGAGGGGGGAATGCTGGGTGTGCAGCATTGTCTCTAGAGAGCATGAGAAGGATTTCAAGGGCATTCCCTGTCGCCAGTGATTCCTTGTTAGGTGCTTCCACTTGTGACTTTTTGACACTTACTGAGTATTTACTCTCTAAGGCAAGAGGACGGAGCCCTCTCGCGCTGTTCCACACATGCCATTTCGGTGGTGCACTGCAATTCCAGCGGCATGGGCAGGATTTCCATCTTTGGAATTCCTACCGCGTGGCTGCTGCGGGTTCCCCGGGAGCACGTGGCTGCCCCGGAGCAGGAAAAGTCACTTTTCTGCCGGGATCCTGCTCCTTCATTCAGTGAGGAACAGACTGTGCGAGCTGGGGACAAAAGGCATCTCTGATGCCATGAGATAAGGCCATTCCTGGGCATTGAAAAGCAAATGGCCCCAATCTTCTATTTTGAAATAAATTTGGGCTTGGGTTTTGTTTTTTTTTTTTTCCCTTTCTTCCTCCTTGGGTAGAGTTACAAATGGGTTGCATATTTTACTCCCAGCCCTCTTTTATCATGTAGAGGGATTCGGTCTGCGGTGCTGTGCTGCTCCCGGGGATGTGATTTGGGATCGGGGAGAGGAAACGGTGGAACCCATCGGGACCCTCAGCAGGAGAAGCTGCTGTGCCTGAGGCAGCAAGGAACGTTGCTGCAATGTTGGTGAGGTGGGGTTGTGCAAAGCAGGGCGGCAAAAGGATCTAGGAAAAACAACATCCCAGATGCTGGATGTGCAGGCCTTTGTGTGGGAATTAATCGAGGTGTCCAGCAGACAGACTGATGAGGAGATAATTGGGAATGATCCCTTCAAGGGAGGAAGGAAGGCAGCCAGGTTGTATGAACGCTGTTCACAAACCTCCCAAAAACCGTGTTTGCTGTCAAACCCAGGATGAATGGAGCAGGGAGACCCGCATGCCTTCCTCATCATAAAGTACATATGTCTGGGTTCACATCAAGGGAACGTGGACCTGAACTTCCCAAACCTGATTCCTTCAGAGAAAGTGGTGGGAAGGAGAGAAATGTGCAGGAGGGTGGAGTAAAACCACATGGGGAGGGGGAATGTCAGGGCTGCGAGTCTGCCTTGCTCTCCTGTTCCTGTCATCTCCTACAGCTTCAGCCTTCAATCAGGCTTGGTATTTTTTCCCCCCTTCTGGAACTGAAGTTGTGGGGTTTCCATGATCCATACTCTGCCACATGGCAAGTCTCAAACAGATTTAGTTGTTAGATCTGGTAGACGTGGTGTAAATGTTTACGCTCTGATTGAATCGCTGTAAAAATAACTTGCTGCTTGCTTTTGCGACGTTGGGAGAGTCCTGAGCTGGAGGTTTTATTTTAGACCAGAAGTGAACTCGGGTGATGCTTTAAAGGTTCCTGTCCTACCCCCAAGTGTTGTGTAGCTTTGTAAGGGGTGGTGGTTGAAGTGGCTTTCTCAGTGTCTTGCTTATGTGGCAGATAAATGCTGAGGTTGCAGAGAAATTGGGGACGTTCAAGAAAAGCTGTTGCTGCCCTGCTGGTGGCCTTGGGGTGACTGGCAACTGGTGTTGCCAGGCTGGAAAACATGATTTCCTTCCTTTGCAGGGAAGGGATGGTGGGTTTGCTGCTGTTCTCTGCTGTTTCATCACATCACCTTACTCTTGCTTGACCTCCCCGGCTGCTCCCGGGCGAGAACCCGGAGGGTGGAGGTGCAGGAGAGGGGAGGTGTCTGCACATCCTTGCTCTCCCAAGCACCTACTCTGCAAGTAACTACTCCTGTTTTATTGCAACACTGCCCAGGCCGTGCAACCGGGCGCCACAGGGACAGGCGGAGGCAGGCGCTGCTCCCAGGACCTCCTCGTCCCAGCCTGAGGTTTTCCCGAGTTCTTCCCAAGGTGTCGGGGCGGTTTGTGCGGGAGAAGGTCGAGGGGGGTGGTTTTCTCTCCCTGTGGGGAACTTTGTGCCCCGCTGGAGCCGCTGGCGGAGCTCAAACGGGCCGTGCCCAGTGGGAAGGTGACGTGGAAGCCAAGACAGGTCCCGCTGGATTTTTGGATGGCCGTGCCCACGGTCAGCTTCTCTTTGCTTCCAGAGGTGGAAACCCTGCTCTTGGAGGGGGGTGCTGGGAAGAGCAGGGGCGGAGGGAAGGGCTATCCAGGAGGCCAGCAGTGGCTGTGTGTGGGCTGGGTGACACTTTTGGGGTGGCCCTGGTGGCTCTGCTGTGCTTCCCGACACCACTAGGTGCCTCCCGGCCTTTGCTCTGCCGGGAGAGGCGCGGGGATGGCGCGGGGAGCGCCCGCTGAGGCCTCGGGCTCGCTCACACGACCCGAGGGTGACCCTGATCTTTTCGTGTCACTTTTGAGGCACGTTTTCCTAGAGCTGGGGCCTGGCAGGGTTTGACTGCCAGGTGGGGGAAACGCGGAGCTGCCGAAGGCGGCGCTGCCAGGGGAGTGTTGAGAGTGGAACGAGCCTCTGCTTAGGGGTGGACAGGCACAAACAGCCTCTGCTTAGGGGTGAACAGGGACAAACAGGCACATTTAGACCCCCACCGACCTTCTGAGGGTCCCTGTGTGCCTGGCTGAGCTCGGGAGTGACTCTGTCACTGCTGTGACGCTGCCCGTGGCTGCCAGAGGACTTTGCGCGCTTCGGGTGGTTTTTCTGTTTGCTCAGTTTGTTCCTGGCTCACAGGGATTAGGCTTGGGGCTGACAGGAGTGTGATCACGGTCAAGTTGTGTGTGTGTGGGGAGTGTCCTGCTGTCCTCGTGGCTGTGAGGAGGGCAGGGTGAGGTTGTGGCAGGGCAGGGTGTTGGTGGTGACAGGGGTGTCACTGGCGCCCGCCTGAGCTCTGCGCTCACGGGAGGTTTTAGGGCAGGACTAAAGAGAATCCCTGTGCAGGACAAGGTGCTCTGTGGCAGCTCTGGATGTGGGCAGAGAGAAGAGAAACGGCAGATCCTGGTCAGTGGGATATTTTGTGCCCCTCCAAGGCCCTTGGTGCTGCTGATGCCCTCACCCGAGAGTTCCACTGCTCTTTTTGGGTGGAGAATGACCAGCCCCAAACTGCTTTTCTCCAGCATGAAGATGACTCTGGCTCTGCAACAGCACCATTTAAAAAATCTCATTCTGGGTGTTTTTTATGCTGGTTTTTGCCCCCCTCCTGCACAATCTGTGCTGGGTACAGCACGTACTGCCCAGTCCCTCACGTTGAAACTCCAGGAGGTGGCATGGAGTTTAATGTGTTCAGATCTCTCGCCCTCCACCTTGTTTTTTGTTGCTCCAACGCTCTGTTTTACCAGGCCAGCCAGCTTTTTGACAGCCATCCAGTTTTATTAGTGCAAAACCCAAAAATCCCCCCCCGTCTGGCTTGCAAACAACCTACTGATTGATGCCTGGGAGCAGGATATATTCATGTGTGAGTGTGTCTGCTGGGCCCTGTGTGAGCCCAGCTCAGAAGGAAAGAAAAACACAGATCTGCAAACATCTGGGACTTCTAAGGTATTAAAAAAAAATAGTATTTGAAAAAAATAAATAAATTGAGAAGCCTCTTGCTCCAGCTCACTGCCCTACCTTTGGGCTGCAGGGTTTCCTTGGTTCCAGCTCGGGAGAAGTCAGATGCAGATAAGGAAATCAGGAGGACCTGAGTCAGAAAGCACTTTAAAATGAACCAGGTACCTCCTGACTTAAAGACACATCTTTAAGTGCTGGTTTTGGGCCCGAAATGCAACTAAAAAAAAAAGCTGAGTCTGTTGGGCTTTGCCATTTTCCTCTTTCAGTAATGAACGTTCCTTGTTCTGCCCTCCCAAAACCTTAAGTTTCCTTAAATTTGGAGACTGGAGACTTTTCAAACTTTATTATTCTTTGACTCCAGGCACTTTCCAGAAGACCATTATTTTCACACCAAGTGTTGCTCCTCCTGAACCTCGGGCCCATTTCTGATCTCTTTGAGCGCTCCAAATTGCCCCTTTTAAATAGCCATATTAGTCTCAGGCTTTCTCCTCGTGTTTATTGCCTGGATGAAAGAGGTGGTGTCAGGAGTGGAAAATGAGTGGAGGCAGAGGAGAGAAACAGGAGAAATTAAGGGAAGGAGGTGGGAAAGGGAACAAAGAAATCGATTAAATGCCTTTTTTTCCCTCGCGTATCTTTCCCGAGGATGATTCTGTTTCTCGGGAAAACATCCCCTTCCTCGGGTGTGTTAATATTTCATTAGTTGCTGATCATTAAGTGCTTCTTGTGGCTGCTCATTTGGACGGGGAAGTGCTGGGAAATGCTGTTGCTGATGGGTGCTGGTGACAGTCTTGCTGCTGGGAGCATAAGTAGGTTAACAGGGCAGGTATTTCTGTGCCTCAGTGCCTGGCAGCCCCCAAACCTCAAGGAAACCTCTCCATCCCTCTTTTTTTTGGGGGAGAGGAGGTGCAAAGGCCATGGGAGTGTCCCAACTAAGAGTCTGTGAAGCAGCAAATCCACAGGGAAGGGTTCAGCCTTTCTGCCCCAGCGTAGCATTTGTTAGTGTGGAGTGCTGAAAACTCATTTTCATCCTTTGGGCATGTGATATAAAGCCTCAGGATCTGAAATATTGCAGTCACCATGGCTACCAGTGACTTATCTGAGGGAGTTTGACTTTTGTTTTGATTTTAAGTGTCTTAATTGTAGTTTAAAAATCAGAATCTAAATGTGTTTTTTTTTTTTCTTACTTAGGCATGAAACTAAAGGCATTAAATGATTTGCATTATTAAAATATCTATAATGCTGCCTGTCAAAGGTTCTTAGAGAAGGTCCTTAATATTCACACTTTATGTTCTAAATAAAGTTACTCCCCAGCTTCGTGGTGTGGTTCTGCTTCTCTCACCACAAAAAAATTCCTTGCAGGTGCCTCGGTGGCTCTTTTGCAATAATCCCAAAGCTTTTGTCCAGCTTTTTGAGAGCTGTGCCATTCCATACCCTGATGGATGTGAACACACACACACATTCTGCTGGTTTTCCTCCTTCCTGTGTTGTCCCCCAGCCATTCCCTGCAGGGTCCCACCTCTGGAGCTCGTGTTTATGGGGAGAGTTTGGCTCTTGGAAGTTTGCCCCGCTCGGGAACGCCGCCAAGCCCCTCCAGTTTGTCCTGGATGAAAAATTACCCAGCACCACCTGCCCCCAAATAAAGGGGGAAAACGTGGGGATGCTGAGCTGGGAGGGAGAGCCCCAAACCATCCCTCCTTGCGAGGAGAACCAGGCTGCACAAGAAGAGGGAAGAACACGACCAGACAGTCGTGCAGCCGAAGATTTTTGCCCCCCCTCCTTAATTCAATCACCGAAATGTTACAATCTGTCCTGCTCTAATTCTCTCCACTTGTGCAGTGGTTGCAAACATGCTGAAATACGAACTCATGCCTGGTAAGCCTTTAATTCCAGCTTTGATGTTTTTAATCATCGGTACAGATTTGGTAAAAATGATTCATTAGCTCGAAAGGCGTCTTGGCTTTCCACGTGACGCCGTGGGGGACGGAGGAGGCAGGGGCCGCTTGTTCTCTGGGGTGTTCTCTGTGCCTGGGCTGCTTCCTGAGGTGTGGTCCTTCAAATCTCCCGGCCCCTCAGCTGCAGAGGCCTCTTGGGTGTCCAGATTGCCTTTCTGGTCCAAAGTGGAGCAGTCCTTGCTCAGGAAGCTGTCTGGGGTCAGTGTGCTCGGGGCGAGGGCAAGCTCCTGCCTTAGGTGCAGCAGCAGGAGGATTTCTGGGCTTGTTTGCCTTCCCTGCCTGCTGTCTGGCTGCAACCACTCCCTTAACCCTTGCTGAACATCTCCACAACCTGTCCACAGTGTTGGGGTTGGGGTTCTGGGTTGGTTTCCCCCACAGCACCCCGTGCTGAGCTCTATCCTGCGGTGACCGGAGAGGATTGAAAGCAATCTGGCTTCAGAGCAACGGCTTTGGAGGCAAATCCTCAATCCCATTACTCGTTCCCTGGCAGTCCCTGTGTGGAACTGGGGTGCCAGGGGTGTTATCAGAGCCTCTGAGGCCGCTGCCCAAAAGGCATCACCCTGGGAATCAACAGTGCCCGTGGAATTCCAGCTGCTTCATGTGCAAGGGCTGCCAGTTACACGGATATAAAGATCCCTTTCACTGCTGCAGCTATTTCTGGGTGGAAAGTGGGATTTCTGTTCCTGCACAGCCACCTTTATCCCAACATACCCATGTCAGAGGCCCCAGTCATGTAAACACGTTGGGATCGCCGGGAGGCCCCTGGGACGTTGATGGGGATGTGATTTTATTTTAAATTATTTTTTTTCTACTGGTGGTTTACGTTTTTCCGATGGATAAATTTGGGAGCGGCCACACGCTTGACCCCACTCTGAGCTGACTGCTGAGGCCCTGCTGAAGGACACTGGCCACAGAAACTCTTGTGGCACAGGGAAGGACCTCACTCGAGGACAAAGACACCCAACCAAGGAAAATTCCAGAGGCTCTCCAGCCCTGCCTCCCTGCGAAAGGGAAGCGGAATAAACACTTTCTCGCTGGTGTGTGCGATGAAAGGCTTTTATCTCCCAGGCGTGTTCCGGGGAGGAGGAGATGCAGCTCTTCCCAAGTCTCTGCCAGGCTGTTTCTGCTCTAACAAATTGTTAAGCAACAAGTCCGGGGGGCCTGGTGAGATCCGGGCTGAGATAGGGGCAGCCTCACAAAGGCAGTTCAAGGCTTCCTTTTGTGCTGGGATTTGGGTGGGTTTTTTTGTTGGTTTTGTTGTTGGTTTTGACTCTCTGACATCCAACTGCTGCTCCTCTTCTCCGGGCGAGCCAAGGCTGTGGATCCACGCTCCTTCCCTGCCCTGCCCATGCCCTGCTCTTATCACACCTCCCTTTTTTCTCCCCGCCGTGCAAACACTGCTGGTTGCTGTTCTCTCACCTCTCCTCCTCCCGCTTTGTTTTCTGTAAATCTTGTGTGCTTCGTGTGGGTTTTGTTTTGTTTCCACTTTATGTTGTTCATCTTAAAATCCCCCTTTTTTTTTTCCCCCCTGCAGGCTGAAGAAAACTGAGCATTATCAATGCTTCTCTTTTGATTTCCTCTTTCCCCCCCTTTCAGAGTATTGTGTAATCGTCGGATCCTTTTATTCTATATCTGTAAATAGACAAAGGAACTTGCACAGGGAGTTTTTCCTGGAGTAGCTGTTCAGAGTTACCCATTGAAATGACTCTCACGTGCAAACACATTTATTCCACACAGATGTATCAACCCAGCCCTCCTTTGCTTCCAGCTTGCACTCTGGGCGTTCACAGTGCCCGGAAAAGTTAATTGAGGAAGAGGAGAAAGAGGAATATTTGTGCAGGTAGAGCTCGTTGTTTGGGCCGGCACTGGCAGGGCTGTGGGTACAGTGACAGCATTCCTGCAGGGATGAAACCCTAAGGCTGGGCAAAGGAGTATCTGAAACCAGCATAAAAACAAGCACTGAAGGAAATTCCCGTGAGAAGGGTTTTGCAGGAGATGGAGTCTGGTGAAGTTACAGGGAACTCGGGAGTTGTCATTCCCAGATCAATCTCTGTGCATTTCACCTGCCCAACCTGGAGCAAAGTGGATTTGCTCCGTGGCTGGTGCTCTGTGTCCAGAGGGAACACCTTTTCCTTGCTGCTGGTGGATGTTTCCTCCTTTCACCTGCAGCAGATCAAAGTTCCAGGGAGGAGAGTGAAAGGAGTTTGACATGATGAAGATCCACATGTTGCTCCCTCCAAGCTCTTTCCCTTTCTCCAAGGGAAGAGCCCGAGTGGACAGACAGTTCTTGGCTCACAGAGTATGGATAAAGGTCTTGTCAACAACTGCTCTTTTGCTGATCTTTTTTATTCCAGCAAGGAATAACTCCATGCTCTGATCTAGGACTCTTTAGCACACTTTGCTTTTAGGGTAGGGATTTTGGACCTGTGCTACCAGCAGCACAGCTGACCGCTATCAGCCATCCCAGTAGGAGCTTGGCTGGATCCTGAGGCACATTCCCAAGCCTGAGGAGTTGGAACCAGCCTGCCAAGGTTTGCTCTCTGCATCCCAGAGAGCTCCAGGCACCGAGCGCTGCCCTCCCGGCTCTGATGAACATCCCAGATTTCCCCTCGCTCGCCTCTCCTTAAAGCTTCCAGGAAATTGCAATCCGATAAGTTAGGCAAGGAGCAAGTCCTGTCCATTGTTCCTCATTGTTCCAGGATTGTTTACATCCCCCTTTTTTGTTATCCCATCTCCCTGACTCTTCCCTGACCTCGCCCCGCTTTGTTTGGGCCATTGTGCGCGGCCGTTGCTGTTTTGGTCGGGAGCTCTGAGGGTTGGAGCAGACCCTGGGGCTGCACATCCAAACTCTGACGGAGGGTTGGAGCACACCCTGAGATTATTTAGCCAAGATCTGAGGCAGAGGGGGGGTTGGAGCAAAACAGGGATGACACAGACGAGCTCTGAGGGAGGCTTGGAGCAGACCCTGGGATTACACAGCCCTAGCACGCGGCGTCCTGCTCAGTTCGTTCCTTCATTGGTTTATTCCACCTAGATAATAACAATAATAATAATAATAATAATAATACTCTTTAAGTACAGCCCTGAGTGTGCTCTCCCACTGTGGATTTGGGAGCAGCTCATGCAGCTTTCCAGGCTCTGTGTAATCTCCCTGGGATTTTTTTATGTCACGTTTCCATAAAATATCCCTTCAAAGGCAGACACCAAACAGCAGGACACTTCTGAAAACATAACCCCCATCCCAAATATTGGCCCCTGGGCATATTTTCTTCCCGGGAGGGAAGGTCCTGAAGAGCCCTTGGGAGTTGGATTAAATTTGCAGATGAGTTTGGGATCCCCCACCTCTGCTGGCGCCAGCTTTGGTGGGCTCGGGGAACCCGCAGCTGTGTCTGGAGTTGTTTCCAGAGGAGCAGGGAGCATCCAACAGCCTCTTCCCCTTGTGCAGGGCTCCTGCTGCCTCCGAACGCAGCGTTCCCGCTGACAAGTGCATCTGAGGCCAGCAGAGCCGGGGATGCTGCTCCGTGCGCTGGGGAACATGTGCGAGAGGCGTTGGGAAAAGCGAGGAAATATTTACGCTGGGAGGGGACTGTTGACAGTGCAGCTCGAGCAGTTGGTGTTATTTACGGCAGCCAGGGCTGTGCAATAAGTTTGCTTTTGCTCTTCTCCTGAGGGTCAGGCGGGAGGGAAGGAGCAAACCGGGCTGGCAGGGCCGGCCTTGGCCGCGGCAGCAGCTCCAGCAGCTGCGGGAAGGGAAGGTGGCGAGAAGAACGAGCGGCCGTGACTCGGTGTGGCGGCCGAAGGCGAGGTCAGGGCGGGCTCGGCGCGGGGACACCCAACGTCCCGTGGTGATTGGGCAGTGCCAGAGCATCCCCCCAAAATCTGGAGGTCTCTTTTGTGCTGGGAGGAGGGAGCACAGCGTGAGGCGCTGGTGTCCCGCTGTCCCGCGTGGCTGCCGAGCTGGGAACGGGAGACCCGTGGCGGTGTCTCCCCCAGCGCGCTGGGTAGGTAATACCACCAACTGTTTTAATTTCACACCAGCCTGTCTCTCTTGTTCTGTTTTTAGCATGGCTGACAAGAACAGCACCCTGAAATGCACGTTCTCTGCTCCTGGCCACAGCACCACTCTGCTGCAGGGACTGGCCTCGCTCCGAGCTCAGGCTCAGCTGCTTGATGTCATCCTCACTATAAATAATGAAGTGTTTCAGGTTCATAAAGTTGTCTTGGCTGCCTGCAGTGACTATTTCAGGTGAGAATCTGAGAGGGAAGCAGGCATTTGTACCTTTCCCGTTGGTTTGCTGTTTCCCTGTCCTCCCCCACCCCAACCTTCCCACCGCAATCCCAAAAATCCCGCCCCGCAGAACCCGTCGGAGGTTTGGTTTTTGCCCCAGGGATTCCCTGCAGGCAGGTAGAGGTTCAGGATCAGTCCCTCTGCACACAGATGAGGTTTGCTCAACTACAGCTGCTGGGCCAAGGCACAAGTTCAAGACCAGGTCTTGAACCCACCTGGGCAGGTACTGGAGGTGCATCTCTGTGACCTGTACGAACCTTCCAGACTGATTTGCTGAGCAGGTAAACAAGAGCAAGGGACTTCCCTGTCCCTTGGCATCTCTCTGGTATCCCTTTGTCCATCTCCTCAGCTCCTCTGATGGTGTCTGTCTTGTGTTCACACCCCTTGTCTGGGCAGTTCCCTTCTGTCTCCCTTTGGCCACATAAACCTTCCAAGCTCATCACTCTCCCCAGACAAGGCCCACGGTGAACCCCGGAGCTGCTGTGCCCCCCCAGGTGCCAGTGGCACTGTTTTATTCCTCACTGCTGGGTGCAGGGACACTGCCAAGGTGTTTCCACTCCAAAACACAGTTGCTGAGTAGGTTTCTTGGTGTGACTTCTGTGCTGCTGAGGAAGGTTGTCCTGGGGAACAATAATCCAGCTTTTGAAAACACTCTCGCTCTTCTGCAGGAAAGGTGGGGGGGGAGGGAAGGAAAGGAAGAGCGAAATCGAGGCATTTATGTAATCAGCACTTTAGAACCGTAACACTTTTTGAGGGGAATTGCATTCTGGTTGATGGTTTTGTGTTCAGCATGGCAACAACAGCGCTCTCCTCTCTCAGCTCACGCACGAGCCCGCACGTGTCCGTGTGTCCTCCGGGGCGAGGGATCAGGGCTGGGACGTGGGGAGACGGAGGGATTTGAGCGGAATGCTCTCATCTGCTGCGCAGACAAATAATTGGGAACAGGATTCCTGGTCACTCGGTTACAGAAAAGCTGATTTCGTGTGCAGATATTTTCCTTATTTAGGTCATTTCGGATTTCTCGGGTTTATGCTGGACGGGGGGCAGGTTTTCCAGCCTGGTTTGGACGGGAAACTTGGAACTCCCGTCTTCTGACAGCGCTCCCAAGATATTCCTTTATTCCTGTGTTGATGCAGGGTCTGTTCAGCATTTTTTCTGCCTGACTTGCACCTTGGAGCCGGTGCAGCTCCTGAGGGAGCTCTGGCGACACCACGGATTTACCTTTCCAGAGGAAAAAGGTGGAAAAACCAGTCCAGAATGTGCAGCTTTAAGGTCTTTTGTAGGACGTGGCCTTGCTGGGCCGTGTGTGCAGGGGCAGGACTGGGGACACCCCATGTCTCAGCTCCTCCTGCTCTGGCTTTGCCCTCCCCAGAACCCACGTGTCAGATACTCCAGGGTGCAAACCTTTGCCCCCGAGCCCCCCAGACGTAACAAAACCCGCTGACATGGGATGTAAATGGCTGAAACACCCCCCTTGATGTGCAGCTACACCCCCATCACACCCCCAGCCCCCCCTGCACCGGGAGCTGCAGCTCTGCCAGGGCGGGTTCAGGGAGGCGTGGGCGCAGTCCTTGGCCTGGAATGTGCTTCCTGTGGAATTCCAAAGCCTCCCGAGGAGGTGATCCAGGGCCTGATCTCTGCAGAGGCCTGGTCAAGCCATGTTCTCACAGCTGTGCTGTAACTAAAGCTCTTTTCTGCCTGGTTGTGTGTGATTCCCTGTCAGCCCCCCTGCTGCTGGAGGGGCTGCAGCTCCTCCTTGTTAAGGTGGTGGGGAAGGAAGCTTGAAGGGGAGGCTGTGTTGGGTGAGCAGAGCTGCTCAGGAGATGCTTTGCACCTGCAGTGTTTAAGCCATTTCCTCATTCCCTGGGACACAGAGGGATAACAGGCCTGAAGGCCTTGCTGCCAGGGGTCACTGAGCTCCTGACACAGGTGTCTTCCTGGTGCTCACAAATCCTGCAGACCTAAACCCACGCCCAGTGTCTGCTGGTGCAGATCCTCTGTTGTTAAATGTCATGGATTCATGATGCTCGTTCCTGTCCTGCTCTGGGAGCTCTGCCTCTTCATCCTGTGCTCTGCTCTTCCTCCTGCTGCCAGTGGGACTGAAAAACTTCTCTGACAGCTGAATGTTCCTCCTCAGTGCACTGCAAGCCTCGTATAAGTCACTGCACTCTGATTTCTCCTGGCTTGTAGAGGTTTAGCCTTGATTTATTCCCCGCCACCCCCCCCTTCCTCATCCTCCCTAAAAGAATCAGCATGTTAAATAAAATAAAACCCTGAAGTGATACATCATTTATTCAAGAGGGGGGGTTTTTGTCTTTGTGTTCTTGACCTGCAGGGCCATGTTCACAGGCGGGATGAGAGAGGCCAGCCAGGATGTGATCGAGCTGAAAGGTGTGTCTGCGAAGGGCCTGAAACACATCATAGACTTCGCCTACAGCGCCGAGGTGACCCTGGATCTCGACTGCATCCAGGATGTGCTGGGAGCCGCCGTCTTCCTCCAGATGGTGCCTGTCGTGGAGCTGTGCGAGGAGTTCCTGAAGTCGGCCATGAGCGTGGAGACGTGCCTCAACATCGGGCAGATGGCCACCACCTTCAGCCTCTCCTCCCTGAAGGAATCCGTGGACGCCTTCACCTTCAGGCACTTCCTGCAGATCTCCGAGGAGGAGGATTTCCTCCACCTGCCCCTGGAGCGCCTGGTGTTCTTCCTGCAGAGCAACAAGCTGAAGAGCTGCAGCGAGATCGACCTGTTCCGCGCCGCCGTGCGCTGGCTGCAGTACGACCCCGCGCGCCGCGCCAGCGCCAGCCAGGTCCTGTGCCACATCCGCTTCCCCCTCATGAAGTCCTCGGAGCTGGTGGACAGCGTGCAGACCCTGGACATCATGGTGGAGGACGTCCTGTGCCGCCGGTACCTGCTGGAGGCCTTCAACTACCAGATCCTGCCGTTCCGGCAGCACGAGATGCAGTCCCCGCGCACGGCCATCCGCTCGGACGTGCTGTCCCTCGTCACCTTCGGCGGGACGCCCTACACGGACAACGACCGCACCGTCAGCTGCAAGGTGTACTGCCTGCCCGACCCGGGCGGCCGCCAGTTCAAGGAGCTCACCGAGATGGAGGTGGGCAGCAGCCACTCCTGCGTGGCCGTGCTGGACAACTTCGTCTACATCGTGGGCGGGCAGCAGCTGCAGTACCGCAGCGGGGAGGGGGCCGTGGACGTCTCCTACCGCTACGACCCGCACCTCAACCAGTGGCTGCGCATCCAGGCCATGCAGGAGAGCAGGATCCAGTTCCAGCTCAACGTCCTCCGCGGCATGGTGTACGCCACGGGCGGCAGGAACCGCTCGGGCAGCCTGGCCTCGGTGGAGAAGTACTGCCCCAAGGACAACGAGTGGACCTACGTGTGCTCCCTGAAGCGCAGGACGTGGGGCCACGCCGGGGCCACGGTGGGAGACAGGCTGTACATCTCGGGGGGTTACGGCATCTCCGTGGAGGACAAGAAAGCCCTGCACTGCTACGACCCGGCGGCGGATCAGTGGGAGTTCAAGACGCCCATGAACGAGCCGCGGGTGCTGCACGCCATGGTGAGCGCCAGCAGCAGGATCTACGCCCTGGGCGGGCGCATGGACCACGTGGACCGCTGCTTTGACGTGCTGGCCGTGGAGTATTACGTGCCCGAGACCGACCAGTGGACCACGGTGAGCCCCATGCGGGCCGGGCAGTCGGAGGCCGGCTGCTGCCTGCTGGAGAAGAAGATCTACATCGTGGGAGGGTACAACTGGCACCTCAACAACGTCACCAGCATCGTGCAGGTCTACAACACCGAGACGGACGAGTGGGAGAGGGACTTGCACTTCCCCGAGTCCTTCGCCGGCATCGCCTGCGCTCCCGTGATCCTGCCCCAGGCGCCGAGCCAGAGGTGACCCCAGGGGGTGGCCGGTGGGCCCTTCTCTGCCCACCAAAGCCACGTTCCCGGGGCACAGGGAAGGAGAAAACCAGCTTGGGTTCCCTCCTCCCCGAGGTCCCTCCTCCTGCCAGCAGCACTTGTCAGCCAGGCAGAGCCAGCAGATGTTACAGCTGGGAAAGGTTCTTCCCTCTCCTCTCTGGGTGGTTGCTTTTTCACTGGGGGGGGCTGGGGGTGCATTTTGCCAACTTTTTGTATATTTGGTGGCAGCTCAGCGGTAACTCAGCACTGAAACTCAGTAACTGAAACTCTGTTTCACAGAGATCAGGTGGGGTTTTTTATTTATTAACGGATCCCCAAAAAACCAACCAACAAACCAACCAACCAAAATCATTGTGTGTTTTTTAGCAGTCAAAAGAAAAACCAAACAACCAAAATCTATGTAACACACTGACCTCCAGAAGCAATAAAGGCACAGTGGGAGCTACAAGAGCTCGGGTGCTTTTGGACTGTGGAAGCATATTCCTGTTTTTCAGAGGTGACTTCCCTGTTTTTCCTGCCTGAAAAAGGGAATTCTTGGTCCTGCACACCTCTGGTCTTCGTTGCTTGGATCTTACTGCGATTCCTCACCCTCCCCGGACACTCTGCTCCAGAAATTCTCCCCTCACCGGGGCATGCAGAGTTTGCAGCACTAAAGCCATGGTTGAAAGCTCAATTATGTGTAAACTGGCATGATTATTTGGTTTTATAACTGCCAAAAACTTGGCTTCCCTGGCAATAAGAGCTCTGCAGTCGTCCACCTGGGCTGACCCACGAGGCCAAGAGCTCCTGCAGTGTGTGGGTCAGGACCTTCACCTTCCTGGTCTCACCAACACACCCTCATCCAAACTCTTCCTGCAGTGAAGGTGGTGGGTGCTGCTCAGTCATCAGCTTGAAGTTTTTCTTCCTTGCCATGGAAATAAGATACTTTGCCTGATAAAATGATGGAATTCCGAGAGGAACGGGGTCTTGTTGTTGTGGTGGGGTTTTAAATTCGAGAGGTTCGTTTTAAGATGACTCCATCGTCTTTGCAAAAGGACTGTTACTCCCTGAACTCCCCTCTCCTCCAAGCCATCTTTCCTCTTTAATTTGATTAATGAATTGAAAGGTTCTCCTTTCGTCAGGAGTTCTGTTTCAAGGGCTTTGTTTTGTATCCGTGTCACAATTTGAGTTGGAGGCAGGCAGGCTCCTTTCTGCTGGGAAATAAATCCCGGGCTGTAACCTTTTAGTGGCAACGTGTAACGTCTGGTTTGCTGGTGAATCACTGAGAGGTGTGTGGAAAGCATGAGCTCCACAGCTGGGAGTCTCTGGAAGAGGTTTTTCTGGAGCGCTGGAGCCGGGGTAGCCCTGGGTGGGACGCGGGGCGGGCGCGAGCGCTCGCGGGGAAACTCCGCACTCCGGGTTTCAGGTCGGGTGATGCATCATTTCGTCTGTTCCCCTCTGTTTGCTGGTTTGCCAATAATAAACTGACGAAAAGTCCTTGCTGTGGCTGGAGTCAGTGGGCACTGGGGCTCTCAGACAGTTCATTGACTCCTTTGTTCATTTGGGCCGGCCAGAAACACGAGGAAGGGGCTTGGCAGAGACAAGCAGGCCCTGAGAGGGTGAAAGGGAGCTCGAGTCAAGCTTCAAAGTTACAAAATGATGAGTTTTCCTTTTCAGTGCTTCCATGTGTTTATAAAACTGGTGCTTTCTCAGCTGGGTAACAAGTGCAACTGTTCATTGCTCTCCTATTTGCAGAACAAACTTAATCCTCTTACGGGCGTGTTGTTCTGTCATCTTTGCCTTTCTGCAA
This sequence comes from Lophotriccus pileatus, assembly GCA_035583135.1. Classification (NCBI taxonomy): domain Eukaryota; kingdom Metazoa; phylum Chordata; class Aves; order Passeriformes; family Tyrannidae; genus Lophotriccus; species Lophotriccus pileatus. The sequence goes on from JAWWES010000082.1 coordinate 1,395,794, forward strand.
CAGCTTCACCCTGAGAGGGGGGGGTTGGATTGGATTTTAGGACAAAATCCTTCCCTGGGAGGCTGTGGGGACCCTGGCACAGGTTGCCCAGAGAAGCTGTGGCTGCCCCATCCCTGGAAGTGTCCAAGGCCAGGTTGGAGCAACCTGGGATGGTGGGAGGTGCCCCTGGGATGGAACTGGGTGAGCTTTAAGGTCCCTTCCATCCTGTACCATTCCAGCATTCTGTGATTCTACAGCACTTAAACACTCTGCCCTATTTTATTTGGATGTTCCCACCGAGAGGATTCCTGTGGCAGCAGTTGGTGCTTTGGGTGTTCTCTCATCCCTGAGTTTTTCAGAAGGTGCTGCCCGGGAGCTGCAGCTGGAACTGCACATTGGACCCATCCTTGGCCTCTCTTCCCAAGGGAACAGAGCTTTATCCCTCACTTCAGGCTTCCCAGGTACGTGTGTGCAGTGGGGGCAAAACGGGGAAGAGAAGACTCCTTGGAAAAAAGCATGTTTGGCCTCACTTTTAAGGTCAAACTTGCAAAAATAACTGTAAGCTGGATGTCCCTCCTGTGGCTTTGCAGTGGGAGGGACACACAAAGCCCTTCTGCAAGTGTGTTCAATACACACACAGTTGCCTGCCATGAAGCCAAACTAGCCCGGGATTCACATCCCTGCTCCCTGGCACTGGGGGAGGAGGAGCTGGGAAAGGATCTGGAAAATCTTTGGGTTCTTTTTATAGCAACGTAAATAACTGTTTTGCATCAAACCAGCCAGAAATATTCCGGCCCGTCTAAATTTAGCAGGGACTGAGATATTTGTGGGCAATAAATGTTTGGGATAATAAATTTGGGGCTGACCCCCTGTGAGGGGTGGAGCCTCTCTCTGTTCCTCTGGCAATAAATGGGTTTGATTCCTTTGCTGATCCAGCAACTTGACTGCTCGGGGATGGGAGAAAACACTTCCCAGGATGCCCCACTCGGAGAGCAAGTGGACTGGGCTCCTCTTTTCCTCGGGAATGAGCAAAGCCAGATAAATGTTCGGCTGCACTCGGAGCCGTTTATGTGTCTCAGAGCAGCAATAAACGTTCTGGGGGTGAAGCTGATTTGGTACGTTTGGAAATGCCCTGGAGCAGATGGGGAGCAGTCAAAGCTGTGTCCCCCCCCCGAGGGGACTCCTGTCGGGGCTGGGATAATAACTCCTGTCTTCTCTGATGTTTTATGGGCCTGAAATGGGGCTTCAAACTCGAAAGGAAGCCCTGGAACTCTTGGCAGGGTGCAGAGCAGCTCGAGATCGGGAATGTCTGCATCCTATTAATGGTGTCACTGACCCTTTTCCGGAGGGTCTGTCGGCTCCCGATCCCACTGTCACTTCTCCCTATCCCAGAACCTGACTAATTCACCCAGACACGGCCCAGCCCTTGTGCTGCAGCCCTGGAAGTCGTAACAGCAGCGGAAAACTTTCCCTGCCTTCGGTTCCCGCAGAGCGAAGACGCTCCCACGGCAGCTCCCCGGGACGCTGGGGCTGATTGAAAGCTGCTGCTGTGGAAACACGGCTGTGAGGGACCTCGAGAAGCCACATCAAACCCTGCCAGGCATTCCCACTTCCACGTCTCTGATAAGGTCTGGAGTTGCTGAAACTCCGCAAACTTTTCGGGACATCCATCAGGGAAGGATTATTGGAGCCAGACTGCTGTCAGGATAAATAAAACATGTTCCCCAGCGCAGCCCTAATTATGATTTTTAGCCAGTTGTGTAATGTGCAGAACTTTATTTACAATAAATCTTCCAGTTGCTCGCATAAGTGAATGGGATTTCATCACTTGTGGCTGGAGGAGCAGGAAAAGTGGATGTGGCTGGATAAATTCACAGTCTGGGTTGTGTTGGCACGTCAGGAGACAGAGGGAGCAGAGCTGGCTGGTCTTGCCTTCCAAGGAGGGCTCAGCTCTCCTGAATTTCACCTGGGATCACATAAATATCACACAAATATCTCCCCTTTGAGGGTGTTTTTTTTTTTAACAGAGAGACAGCTTCGATTGCGCTCTGCATCTGGATGGTGAGTAGGCACAGGATCATCCCACAGGCCTCCAGAACGTGTGTTTCTCATTCCAACCCGAGCACCTGAACTCCAGGAACACGCACTTGGCGCTTTTCAGCTCAGTATTTCGGCTCCAGGGAGTCTCAGGGAGCAGTTTTGAAGTTGGTGTGTGGGGCAGGTACAGTTTCAGCTGCTCCAACACTGAATGTTCCTCAAAACCAACACGAAATGAACTTTCTGCTGGGAAACAGCTGCTGGTTCAGCCGTGCAAGCGGAGGGTGTCCCATCCCTGGAAGTGTCCAAGGCCAGGTTGGAGCAACCTGGGATAGTGGGAGGTGTCCCTGCCATGGCACTGGATGAGCTCTGAGGTCTCTTCCCACCCAAACCATGCTGGGATTCTATGAAAGCAGAAAAGCTGTTGGAGCACAAGTTTCCAGAAGGTTTTCTAAAGCTGTAGCGAGAAATCAAAGCTTCTTGGCTCGGTCCCTGAGGCTTTGCAGTTGCTGTTTCACACCCAGGCCCCTGTAATTAGCTAGAACTGGTTTACATGGCTCCTTAAAAAATGAGAATCTTGACTTTTTGGGTTGTTTGTGCAGGCTGCCGGCCAGGCTGTGCTGGCTGCCCCGAGCCTGAGCCTCGGGAGCCGCTGGAGCTGCACCACGTTAACCCTGGAGCAGCCGGGGCAGAATTTATCCCTTGGTACCCTTGATGGCTGTCAGTGTCAGATTCACTCCTTGTCAGTGTCAGATTCACTCCTTGGCAGCTCCAGTGCTGGCACTCAGCGCTGTCAGAGCCTCGAGGATGGTGCTTTACAGCTGGATTTAGAAGGAATGTTTGGATTTCAGCGAGGTTGGGGAGGGAAGAGTTTGCCCCGAGGTGCCCTGGGCTGTGTGATTTTTCACAATCCAGGAGGGGTTCGAAGGTGAGGGAGAAGTTCCTGCTGCCAAAAGCCTGTGCTTGGTGTTCCCCAGGGAGGGAGGAAGGCCCAGAGAAGCTGTGGCTGCCCCATTCCTGGAGGTGTCTGAGCTCAGCTTGGGTGAAAGGAGGAGCCTGGAGGAGCGGGAGGTGTCCCTGCCCATGGGATGGGTGAGCTTTAAGGTCCTTCCAACCCAAACCCGGGTTTTTTTTTTGGATTCTGGGATTCCATGATTTCCATGCTCTTTCCCTGTTTTATTTTTGTGTAGGATTAACCTAGAAATGCTGTCCCATGAGTGACCATCAAAGCTGACCCCGGGCCAGCTCTCCAGCAGGGCAGAACCTCCCCTTTTCACGGGGAAAAACAAGTTGTTCCCTTCCTTCCAAGGCTTTGCCAGGACAGCAATTAGAGCCCCGGTGGGTGACTCTGGCTCTGCTGCTCTCCAAGAGGCCCCTGCAGAGCCTGGAGGTTTGCTGGCAGCAAAGATTTGGCCCCTCATCTCCTCCCTGAGGTGTAACCTGGGCGGCATCTGCACCCCTTGTTCGTGTGGGGTGGGAACGACATCGAGGGGTTGGGGGGGCAAATGGGAATCAGCTCCATCCCAAAAACCTGGGGGTTTGCTCAGTTCCTGCTGAGAAACCCCCTCCAGTGAAGCTCCTGCTTTACAGCAAGGATGGCAACTCAGGAGGTGCCTCGATGGGCTCAAATGGTCTTCGGGGTTTCGGGCAGGAATTACCTGGAACTGCAAAAAAAACCCCAAACCCCACCCCGAGTTCTCCTTTATTGAGTTCTCCTTCACACTCCCAATTATTTCCTATTAAAACCTTGTTAATAACTGGGCTTTGAGCTTGTCCTTCCTTTGGGGAAGGTTTAAGGGGGTTTTGGTTGAGTTCAAGGAGGGTTTGGGGACTTTTTTTGGCAGTGAGGGGGCTTGGGGTGTTTAGGAACTGCTGCCTTGGGGGATCCCACCGTGGCTTTGTGGTGGGATGGGGCTGTTCCCACAGATGTTCCCAGATGTGCTGGGGGTGAGGGCAGGAGCCAGAAATCATCGGGATCCAGATCCACACATGGCCTGAAAAACTGGAGCTCGGGAGGGGCTGAGGAATTCCAGCAGGAGAAGTTTGGGGTAAAAGAGGGGGAGTTCCAGGATGGAAACAGGGTCTGGGGTCAGGCTGGAATTCGATCTGATAAAGCCAGGCAGGCAAACAATAAGAACTGGGAGTTTTTAGAGGGAGGAAGCTGCAAACCCTCCCTTCTCCCCTCCTCGCCCCCCTTGGCCATCTGCATTCCTTCCCTGGAACCAGGAGAGGAGGTTTCACTCTGCTCCCATCCCAGCAGATCCAAGATGAGGGGAAAATTTATCAAGTTCCATCGGAGGCACTTAATCCCGTGGTGCTGTGCAAGAGGCAGAGTGGCAGCTGGGCCCGGAGATATCACCACGGAGGGGAGGAAATCCAGGATAACTCAAGCCCTTATTTGTCACTGTCTCGCCCCTGGAGCAGAAACAATGTGGATAATCGGTATCTTGGTGTTAAATCTTGGTGATTTATGTGCTTTTAGCCCGACAGGCCGTCGGTGCAGGGGATGGACGTGCCGGGTGTTTATTCCCGGGGGGAAAAGAAATGTAAGAAGTGGTTGGATTAACATCTGTCAGGAGGGAGGGAGGAGGGGCTGAGCCTGCCAGGGGTGGTGTCAGCCCCAGCTCTGCTTTGCCTGATGGTATCTCAGCCCTTCTTGTAAACTTTTAAGTGCAGGACGTGACTCTGAGGCTCGTCTTGGGCCTGGGGTGAGGATTCCACGGGGCATCCCGGCCCTGGAGGGGGGATAATTACAGCAGGGGTGGGAAATGCTTATAAATGTTCAATCAGTCAGTTGAACTGACCCAACCAGAGGTGAGAGTGGAAGGGAGAGCAGGGGTCCAACTTCTTTGAGAGGGTAATTCAGCCCTGACAGGATTTGGTGACTCGAGCAAGGATTTGGTGACTGGAGCAAGGATTTGGTGACTGGAGGAAGGATTTGGTGACTGGAGCAAGGATTTGGTGACTGACACAGGCACCTTTCAGGGGCAGAGTTTGCACTGAAAAAGCCAAATGTCCACTTCATCTCTTAAAAAGAACAGGGATGAGGACTGGGAGAGGAACAGGAACGGGGACAGGGATGGAGATGGGGACAGGAGTGGGACTGGGGTCAGGACCAGGAGAGGGAGGGACTGGGACAGGGATCAAGAGTGGCACAGGGAGTGACAGGGAGTGGGATCAGGACCAGGAGAGTGACAGGGATCGGAACAGGGCTCAGGAGAGGGCTCAGGACTGGGACAGGGACAGTGACAGGATCAGGACGAGGACAGGGCTCAGGACAGTGCCAGGGACCAGGATGGGGATCGGGACAGCTCCAGTTCCCAGGACATGGATCGGGACAGTGCTAGGGACCGGGACAGGGCTCAGGACATGGATCGGGACATGGATCGGGACCGTTCCCATTCCCGTTCCCGGGCCCCGCGCGCGCCCCCGCGCCCCGAGCGCGCGCGCACGCGCCTTCCCGCCCTCCCTCTCTCCCCTCCCCGCGCATGCGCAACCCCCGCCCCCTCACCGCCCCCTCCCGCCCCGCCGCCGCCGCCGCGCACGCGCGCGGCGCCCGCCCCCCTCTTCCCCCCCCCTCCCCCCCCGCGCCCCCCCCTACCCCCCCTCGCCCAGGCGCCTG
>JAWWES010000082.1:1403570-1432189 GCA_035583135.1 Lophotriccus pileatus
GCCCGCCCCCCTCGTCCCCCCCCCTCCCGCCCGGCTCCCCGCCTTCCCCCCGCTCGCGCAGGCGCATGCGCGCCGCCCCCCCCTCGGCCGGCGGGGAGGGGGATGCGGACGGGGGAAGATGGCGGCCTCGAACCACCCGCGGAAATTCAGCGAGAAGATCGCGCTGCACAACCAGAAGCAGGCGGAGGAGACGGCGGCCTTCGAGGAGGTCATGAAGGACCTGAGCCTGACCCGCGCGCACCGGGTGAGGCTTCGCCGCGGGCCGCCCCCGGTTGTGGCGGGCGGGCGGGAGCGGGGGGGGTTCGTGAGGGGCGGCGTCTCCCCGCCACACACACACACACCCCGGAGCCCCTCGGGCCGGGGGCAGCGGCGGCGCGCGGCGGGCGGGGCGGGCAGCGCCCCCTGGCGGGGGCGGGCGGCGCCCGTGATGGGGGGGCGACCCCCCCTACTCAGCCCCCCCCTCACGGTAACACCCCCCCGGGGCCCCCCCTCGGCCTCCTCCATCCCGGTTCGGCGGCACCGGGCCCGGCCCCCGCGCCCGCAGCATCCTCCCGAGCCCGGCACCTGCCGCGGGGGGGAGGCCCGCCGGTGTCTCTCCCCCCCAGGCCGGAGGGTCGCGGCATCGCCGAGCGGGCCCGGCTGCGGTGGGGGACACCCTGCGAGAGGGATGAGGCCGCGGGGGTGGGGGGGTCCCGCTTGCTTCGCCGCGGGATGAGAGGGGCAACCCCGGTTTCATCAGCTCAGGGCAGGCCCAGGGCTGAGGAGGGTCCTGGTGTGTCAGCTCAGGACAGGCCCCGGCTCTGAGGGGGAGCTCAGTCCCGTCCCCGGGGCCGGGCAGGTGTCCTGGTGCCTTCGCCGCAGGCCGAGGTGGGCTGGGGGTTGAGCTGGGGGGTCCCAGCCCCGCACCCCGCGCCCCCCGGAGCATCCCCCCCTCGGCCGTGCGGGGCTCGGTGCCGCTCGCGTTGCTCCCCTTCCCCTCGGCCTGTCGTAGGTGCCAATTGCTGCCCTCCCAAACCCTCCCTTGGCTTGTGATGTCTCCGCAAAAGCCCATCAATCCCCGGCGTAACGAATGCGCTTTCCCCGGGCACAGGACGCCTCTCCTGGTGCGGATTTCTGGGCTGTCAGGGCCGTTCCGTGCCCGCTCTTGTCTCACCTGCTCGCGTCAACAACGTTTTCGGCTTTGAGCCGTTCGGAAAGAAAATTCACGGCCCTGTTGGGCGGCCGAAGCTTTGCAGGGACGCCCGAACGCACGGCTGGTTTTGCGGTAGAATGTTTTCCTTTTATCCCTCCGTGTCGGGAGAGGGTAAATATTTGCTCTGAATTGGTTCTGCTGCTGGTTGGGTGTGAAGGAAAAGCACCTGCCCCTGTCAGCTCCTGCCTCGGGAAGGTGTGAGGCCGGAGCTCGGGCTCGCCTGGATGTTGGTGTTTCCCAGAGGATGCTCTTGGAGTTCCTGCTGGAGTTAGTTGGGAGCAGAGTGAGGATGATTTGGAGATGTTTGCGGTGCCTGGAGCTGTCCTGTTTCCCACAGCTCTGCACACCTGCCTGGCTCAGTATCCCAGGATTTCACCTTTAGTGGTCAGTCCTTGCTGCCCCTCTGGGGCTGTTCCTCAGAGAGTTCTTGGTTATCCCTCAGTTAACTCACATTTAGCATTCACCTTCTGCAGGACAGCTCAGAATCCCAGCTCAGCTCCTCCCAAACCCGGGTGCTCCTAACCCGGGTTTTGGGCATGGAAACCCGTCACGCTTTCAAGAACCTGGTTTTGAGGAAAGGACCCAAGATGAATAACTTTTCTGAGGATTCTGGGTACTGAAGTGATGGAAACACTGACCAAAAGAGCTGAGTAAAATGTCTCCTTTGTAGGCTTTTTCTTCTGAGTTCCATGATTTCATCTGGGTTTAAAATGCAGCCTAAAAGCAGAAAGGGGTTAAGCACAACTTTGCTGTTTGCTCTCATTTTCATTTGGCAACCAGCGCTTTGCTGTCAGTTTGAAAACGCCTTACTCAGTTGGTGGAAGTGGCCCAAAATCTCTGCTGCCTTTTCATTATTAGTAATTGTCTTTTTGCAGTGTTTACCATCTTGTCTGGTTTATTGTTGGTTACTGCTCGGAGCAGAGGCAGAAATTCACTGTTCCTCCATCTCTTGTGCCTGCACACGCTGTTTCTGAGCCTCCTGTCTGTCATGGTCATCTTCCCCCTGTCTCTACTCCTGATTCCATGTGGGATTTGTAAGTTGTGATCCGTCTCCCTCGCCCAGGCCAAACCAGAGCGCGATTTAACTGCCCTTTTATTGCCCTCACCGCTCGCTCAGGGTGGGCAAAATAACTAAGGATCCCTTCGAGAAAGAAACAGCTCTGGTTTCCAAAGGGTGCCCCTGTTCTCTGGAGCACCAAAGTCCTGTTTTTCAGCTGGCACAGTGGATTTTTTGGCATTTCAGCTTCGCTGGGAGGCGCAGACCTTGCGCAGAGCGCGGAGGTGGGTGGTCGATGGAAGCTCTGGAGCTGCTTAATTGTCTTGTGAGTGGGACCTTGGTGTTTATAATCCAGAGCTTTCTGCCAGTCCCATAGTAACAAAGTGGGTGAGAAGAGGAGAGGGGGAGTGATTTCTTTTATTTTTTATTACGTGACACTGACTCCTGTATTTTGTTTGTGGTTCTGCTCCTTTTTTTTTTTTATGTGAAGCTTGGAATTTCAGGACCGATTTCTGGGCTTGTTTACTCCCAGTTCCTGGTGTAACTCAGCCCCAGCGGTGCTTGATGCGTCTATTTACTCACACAGGGCTGTTGCTGCCCTTTAAAATTGTAATTAACAAAACATTAACGTGCAGCTAACGAAGAGAATGCTTGAGCTTTTCGATATGTGGCTCTTGAAATGCTAAGAAACCCAAGATTTTTAAAGGCATTTTTGTGACCTGCATTTTGAGAGTGGTTCTTGTTCAGTTGGTGATTTTTCACAGCTTTCCAGCATTGTTGTTTTTTAATCCATAGCTAAAGTCACTTAATTTTGAGGCCTTTCAGTGGGAGCTGTGTTTGAGCTCCCTCTCATGGGCCTTGCAATCTTACCTTGGAAAAAAAAAGAGACCCCCCTCACCCCCCACCCCCAAACTCCAAACAGCTGCCCAGTGGGTGCTGTCTCCCAGCCCCACCCACCCTGGAATGAAAACAGGGAATTAAAATCAAATTAATGGTGATGTTTGGAAACACGGGGCAGAAATGTTTGCTTGTGTGTCTTTAGGTGTTATCAAAAGTTGCAAGTGGCCGAGTTTTTTGTGAGCTCCTGGAACCTACGTGAGGTAAAAAATAGGTGTTTTCATACAAAATCCCATTTTAGCTGGATTTTCCCAAGTGGGATGTGTTGTAATGGCAAAGGTGGCTGTTTGACTGAAGAGGGATTAAATAAAAATGTAGTGAAACGCTGCAGTTTTGTGCCTGTGTGTGTGTGTAAAACACACACGTGCCCCCCTGCAGTGAAATTTGTACTTACAGATGAGGCAGTTACTCATTTACTTGTTCCTGCTGGCTGGGGAAGAGATCAAAATATCTCTTTGTACATCCCCAGCTCATCCTTAGATGTAGATAATATGCAAAACAGTATTTAACAGCTTAGTTAAATCAGGAATGCTAATCTGCTTTTAAAAATGAGAAACACTAATGATGATGATGATGATGATGATACAGAGCCACGGTGGTTCCTAATGTCTCCAGCGAGGTTTTTATTAAATAATTTGATAAAAAAGGAAAATTCCTGGTGACTCAATGGTGGTTTTTGAATGTCTGAGGGATATTAAAGAAATGCATCAAAATCAGGGCTGAGCCCTCCTAGCACGGAGGTTGATCTTGCAGTTGGAAGTTCACCACCCCTTCCATGAGGAAATCCTCCTGATTTTCAACCTGCACCTCCCCTGGCACAATTTGAGGCTGTTCCCTCTTGCCCTGTGTTGACAACCTGTCGACACCAAAAACCCAGAACCAAACCAGTTGTTTCCAAACCGCCAAAGACATCACCAAACCCCGAAGGGGCTGGAGGTGGAATGTGCAGTGCCTTGATTCTTTGAAAGGGTGGCAGAGCTCGGGCAGGGGAGGGCAGAGCTGAGGGACCCACGGGGCACAAAAGGATCCCTGTTCTTGTGCAACCCCGGGCCGGGCTGAGCTGTCCAAGGTAAACACGGAGCCAGCTCTGATCTGCCGTGCTGGGGAACTCACACACGAGAGAGAGCAGGGCAAGGTTTCTCCTGGGAAACTCAGGCAGGTTTGGTTGTATTTTATTTATTTATTTGTTATTTTTTTAAGGAGACAATGCCTTTTTTTGTGATTATCCCATCCCTCCCACGCGCTGCAGCTGCTGCAGCTCCGGACAAAGTCTTGCTCTGTGCAGTGGCCAAATCAGTCAGTTTTAATGATGTAGCAAAGCTGAGAGGGCTCTGTAGGCACGGGAAAGTGATTGTACAACCGCTGTATCTCCGTGTTTCCTTGGAATTCTCGGGGTGAACGTGTGGAACTCTGCTCCGGGCGCTGCCTCTCGGTTTTATTCAGCGCCAGCACCGGAGTGTGGAGCAATTTGCATTTATAGAAGGCACTCATTTAGTAAGAGAAAACGTTCTCAAGGTGATGTACAGTCAGTTCTTCCAACCCTTTGGGGGTGGTTTGGGGTTTTCCCTCGAAACAGGCGGTTCATGCAGAGCTGAGCCGGGCCTGTGGTCGCCACCCTGACAAGCTTTTGGTCTCAGTGGTGACTTCCTTGGGTTTCCAGTCACCAGTTGAATTTTGTACGTTGATGTCTTTGAGTCCCAGAGCTCCTGTAGGAGTTCCAGACGTGCCAAACCCCTCAGTGAACAGGATGCTGGTGCTGTGTTCTAATCTGAATTACAGGCTGGTATCAGCAGGGCAGAGCTGAACGAGCCACCATAAAAGGGTGCAACAGGAATTGCGCCTAAAGTAGTTTCCAAGAATATCTGGCATTGAAAAAAGGATTTTCCTAGCAGTGTGGCCTGGGGGGCAAACTATCTTCAGGAGCTGTTCTTCACAGCTCCAAAAAAGCCAGAGGGGGAAACCCCTGAGGGCTGGAAAACCCAGAACGTGACTGCGTGAGGGCAAACCATTTTTAGCTGCACTTTGGTTTCTCGGTCACAGGACTTCTTATTTAAATTTTTCATCACATAAACTGAATTTCTATTCTTCTCACCTCCCTGCATCACCTGTGCTGGCCTGGAAACAGGGCTTGTTGCAACGTGCTGTTCACCCACCCACTGCTTCCTGTGCTAACCGTTCGTTCCCGCTTTTATAATCAATTTATCAATGACATCGATTTTGGTTAGAAAGCCTGGGCTGCACTTCAGGAATATCGAGGCCCCGACTCTCTGCTGAGGCAGCAGCACAGTGCATGTTTCAGCGTGAGCTTTCCCTCCTGGGCCACGTGGGGGGACATCAGGGATATCAAACCAGACTGATGGGTTGGGGTGTTTTGAGGCGACTTCAACACAGGAAACTTCCTGCTCAGATGAGATGGGTGGGTTTGTCGCTGGACAGTTGAGGGTGTGTGGTCACTGATGGGTTGGAGTGAGTGAAAAGATGCAAATTGCCCAAAATCTGGCAGATTTTGGGGGGGCAGGTGCTTGCACAGGGTTTATTTTGTGACAGTGGTGCTGCTTCCCTTTTGCTTTTGGTCCTAAACCCCTCACGCTTTGCTGAACAAATGTGGTCCCAAAGGCTTTGGTGCTCCATCCCTGGAAGTGTCCAAGGCCAGGTTGGAGCACTCTGGGATAGTGGAAGGTGTCCCTGCCCATGGCAGGGGGTGTGACTGGATTATCATTAAGATTCCTCCCAACCCAAACCATCCTCTGACTGTGAACTTGAGGCTGGAGCTGGGCTTGTGAGCCTTTGTTAACTGATCAGTCCCTGTTTACCAACCAGGGGGGTTTGGACCTGATCTCATCGGGCCACTTATAAATCACAAAGTTGTAACCCAGTGCTGATAAGAGCCTTGTTTTGCAAATTATCTCTCAGGAACTGAAAATTCTCCCCCTTGTACCAGAACAATCCTCTGCAATAAAACAACAACAACACACACACACCCCCACCAAAACCGGGTCTTAAATAATGAAGTGGAGGAGGATGAAGTGATGCAGCTTCAGGCTGCAGTAATAATCCTCCAGCACTTTGCAGTCCTCGTCTAAAAATCTGTGTTTTACAGGCAGATTTTCTCAAAGTGTGTTTTGCTTTCTTGCCTGGTCTCTCACTTTTCCTGATGATTGGGGAAATATCCTCGGTGATGTCCCTGCTGGGCTCCTCGCTGGGCTTTCTGCTGTGCTTACTTCCAGTACGACGTGTTAACGGCAGATGCAGCTCTGTCAGATGAATTTGCAATTAATTTTGATACCCAGCTATTACTGTTTTATGTGGATATTATTTTCCTTGGACGGCCCTGGTCTCGGAGGGGAGGGAATTTGAGTTGATATCCCGAAATATATGAATTTCCAGGCAGATGGTGATAGCTCCCAGCTCAGACAGTGGATTGGTGACACGCTGGGGCCTCTTCAGCCCCGTTGCAGAAGCAGCACGTGAAGCTGTGCAGGAGGTTTTTCCAGCTCTGGAGCCTTGAAGTGATATTTCAACATCCATAAGCTGGATTAAAGGAATAGAAAAGCCTCGGTGGGAGAAGGGAAGACAGAGATTGTTCCACAGACTGACTTCTCACCTTTTTATTCCTTGTGGAGTCTTGGTGTAAATTGTATTCCTGGCCACTGGTTGGAGTGGTGTTACTGGGTTTGTACCTGCAGGGGACCAGGTCTGTCCTGTTCCCCCTCCACTAGTGAGGGAAGAGAGGCATATAACATCTTATTTAATAGTTAATTTAAGATCTTAAATCTTGTGCATGTTTCCACCGGGCAGCTCCGATTCAAATGTCTTGTTGACCTTCTGCTTGTAATTAGATTTTTCCTCCGGTGCAGGGAGAGATGATTGTGCTGAGCGAGCCTCCTGCATTCGAAGAATTTGGGCTCTAATGGCAGATATTTTTGATATCTGGAGGATTGTCTGATGCCTCATCTTCAAAGCTGCAGTTTCCTGGAACTCGTGGCCGCTCTCGGTGCGGATTCAGGTGCTCCCTGATCGCTGATAAACCCCAAAGAGAGCAAAACATGCCCCGCTCGGCTCCCAATTTACGAAACTTGTAGGGTTACATAACTGAATTTTCATTCTTTAGCTAAAAATAAAAAATGGAACATAAAAGCTATTTTTATCTTGCTTAATGAGGGCATCTCTGCTTTTATTTCAGCTTTTCTGAGGCATTTCAATAGGAGGGATGGGGAAGGTTTAGGAACTTTTTGTCGAAGCTGGACGAGGGTTTTCCATCACCCAGCAAACAGAGGCACTGCCCGCTCAAAGTGACTATTTCCTTTAAAGCCACCTTGTTGGCTCGTAATGATCACCAAACCAAACAGGTTTTTGGGGGTGTCACGCTCCACCTAAACACAGCAAAAAGAACCCTTTGCCTCCGAGATATCAAATAATAACCGAGCTCCGAGTGCGGGTCCCTGTGGTGGATTACACGGAATTATCAGCAGCACCCCCAGCTCCCTTTGCTGAAATCCTGCAGAAAAGCAAGGGTGGCACTTTGCTGAGCTGCCACGGGCTCGGGTTTGTTTTTGAAAGCAGCGAAATCAGGTTTGGTGCCTGTTGTAGCTTTGCTTGGCTCCCTGCCCGGCGATAGAGCACAACTCGGAAGAATAGTCACTATTTTAAGGCTCCAGTTTGCTGTATCCTGTTTTTACTTGCTACTCAGTTGTGACTGTTAAGTTTTAAACAGTAAACCTTTGTTCACCAGAAATAGCAAAGTGTTTTCAAACACAGAGCCACAGCCTGTGCGTTAAATTTGGGGTCTTTATAATTATTACTGGATTTATTTATTCAGATCCTACAAGGTGTGTTCTCGCTGGTTCTTTGCCCTCGGACCCCCAGATAGTTCATTGGTAGTTAATTAATTTCTGGGAGAAAGTTAAAGGCAGTATTAATGTGTGAAGAAGAGCCACTGTAGAACAAAACAGAAAATAAACAAACCAGAAATAAATAACAAAAAACAGCAGCACCATTAGTTGCTGTTACTCTCTTCCTTCAGCCCTCCTCTTTCTCCGCAAAGACCAAACATTCTGGTTTCCTTTGGCTTCACAGCCGTAAAAGGCTTTTGGATTGGAGTGCACTGTGGGTTTGAGGTGGTTTGTGAACATGGAGTGTGTGTTGGGGTGTGAGATCTTTCCACTTTCACGTGAATTTTGGAGCCAGCTGTGGGGGAGAGGGCCGGGCCTGCGTGTGATTTTTGTAAGCCCGTTTCCTCACGGTTTTACGGCTGAGGCAGCTCCTGAAGGAGAATCTAATGGGGCCTTGGAATTTGTGGATGACTCATAACGGGACAAAACAATCCAGTTAAAGTGATTTGAGGTCTTAAATAATCTCTTCAGCAGGAAGGTGAAGAAAACATGAACTCGTGAGTTCATAATTGGCTCTCGTGGAGCTCTCGGAGTGCAGCGCTCGCGGCTTGGCTGGGCCTCAGATGATTCCTGCTCAGCTTTGCTGATCAATACACATCTCAGCTCCCATGAATGAGATTGATTTGACTGCCCTGTAATGCTTTTTTAGCAAAATCTTGTGGTATTGCAGTTGGGACTTGCTGTGACTCGTGTGGGGTGTCCTGGGCAGGAGTTGGATTTGAGGATCCGATGGGTCCCTTCCAGCTCAGCGTTGCTCTGAGAGGTTTCTCTGGGCTTGGTTTGCAGCAGTGAGGGTTGCACCTCAGCCCTGGGGGGGTCAGGGCTGTCTCAGCCTTTTGGGTTTGCTTTCTCACCTGTTCTCTGCTCCACGGGCCACCCAAGTGACCCAGGAGGAACCCAGGATAGTGGCTGCACCTCAGAAACCATCCTTGCCTCCCGTCCTCTGCTTCATGGACGTGCTACCTGCCAAAATTCCATGGTTTCAGCCAGTCCCAAGCCAACCTTGCAATGGGAATGCCTTCCTCAGCTGCCCAGCATCATGGTGGATACTGGGGATAAGGATTTACTCCGTCATCTCCTTCCTCCTTGTCAAAGCACTGAATATTCAGGTTTGCCTCGGTTTGGAGAGGCTTTTACGCAGCTGTGGGGCCCCTCCTGCAGGTGTTCCAGCCTTGGAGAGCTCGGGATTTTCCTGGTAAGCGACTGGGACTGCAGGATACAAGCCATGCTATCAGGTAACCTTTAAGTGATGGGATTTATCGAGTCCCAGGACAGCTGCCTGGCAGTTTTCATTACTCTTCATGATGAAAAGCCCTTCTTCAGATTCCCAGTTTGTTTTTTCACGGCACCTGGAGAGAGCTCCTGTTTCCTTCCCAGCTCTGGGAGAGGGAAGAGCAGGATTGTGCTTTCCCCTCTCTCCACTGAGCCCCAGTGCTGAGCCCCTGTTTGCTGGGACACTCCCAGGCTGCAGCAGAATCCTTTTGCCTCTGCTCCTTGGACCTGTCACCTCCTGTTTTGGTGTTAATTCCTGAAGTTTTGGAGCAAGTTTGGGTTGTTTTAACACTGTGTGCTGTGGCATCCTGGTGGAAATCGGGAGCGGGGCTGGCCTTGTGTTTGCTCTGAGGAGGAGCTGCTTGTGGAGTGTTTCAGCGTGGCAGAAACAAAGCTGCTGCTCTTTTGTGGCTGCTGAATTCCAATGTATTACAACAGCTTCCTTCCCTAAAAAAAAAAAAAAAAAAGAAAAAGAAAAAAAAAAGAAACAAAAAAAAAAGAAACAAAAATGCCTTTTTTTTGGGGGCCTTTTCCTGCATTTTTGTCCTTACTGGCTGCCTTTGGCTGGCCTGAGAGTCCTGTTTGTGTCCTGACCAGGCGATGGGATAATGGAACAAATACTTGAGGGTAACTGAAATGACAGTTGTGGTGATGGAGGAGTAAACAATGATGTAGCAGTTCTGGGCCCGGGGTCACATCCAGTTCAGGCCATATGTCTGGATGGTTTTTTCGGGGTAATTTTCACTCAGTTTGTAGTAGACATTTGGCTTCCTCTTTTGGCTTGGTCAGCCCTTTCCCTGCTCCGTCCACTGCCCCAGGACACCGAGGGGAGGCCACCTAGGGTTGGCAGAGGCAACGAGGGAAACTTCTGCTTGCCTTGTCTGTCCTGGTGTTCAAACCTCCCCCCCAACCCCATTGCAAAACATTCTGGTACAAGCTGCTGCTGCTGCTGGAATATTTGAACTCCCAAGCGAGCCAGGCAGAGCAGCTGCTATCACTGTGGATTATACCTTTCCTCTCAACTTCAGCCTTCATTTCCTTTACCCTCCTTCCTGGGAGGAACAGCTGTGCTTTTGGATCCTCTGCTGCTCTTGGAGCAGGGCTTGGAACTGCAGGAAATAAGTGACTTTAGAAATCTGGCTCGACAGCCTTTTCTTCCTGAGCGTGACAGGGGGGGAGAAACGAGAGCTCCTCTCCCTTTATCTGTGGTTTTTACACCATAAGGGTTATTTCCCCCATTTCAGGGTGTTTTCTGGATTGAAGATAAACTGTTACAGGCAATAATACACATATATATTATGTACATGTAATATGCACCTGCTTGGGTGAAAGGGAAAGTGTTGATGTTGTTGCATTTCCCAACGTTAACTTTTAAGGACACGGAAAATTAAAATAAAAGGCTCAAATTGTAAATCCACCCCTTTATTCAACCATGTGCTTGAGAGTTTTGATCAGTAAAACGTAAATAATGGAAGTATTTTTAATCATTTGCAGTAAATGGTCAAAACTGATGAAACTTTAAAAACAATCGCCTGTAAAAGCATTATAGAGATTAAAAAGTCAGGAATCCCAAAAGTCTTCATTCATCTCTCTATGAGCAGTAGGATATCTTTAATTAATTTATCACATATTCCCCCCCTCCCAGTGAGACCCAGCCTCGTTCAGCACAGACAGAAATGATGGGCAGGCTCTGGGATAT
Source organism: Lophotriccus pileatus (assembly GCA_035583135.1). NCBI lineage: Eukaryota > Metazoa > Chordata > Aves > Passeriformes > Tyrannidae > Lophotriccus > Lophotriccus pileatus. Next base: position 1,414,520 of record JAWWES010000082.1, read on the forward strand.
CTTCATTTATCCCCATTTTCCCTGGGTAGAAATTGGGGCCAACGCTGAGATTTTCTTTTCCTTTGGCTTACTGGGATTCTCTCTTATTGATTTGTGATTCTGTCCTCATTTAGCTAAATAAATCCAGACACTTTTCCTGATGGTTTAATACAGGAGCAGTTATTTTAATGTATATTAATTTTAGGAGTTGTTGGAGCAGCGAGTGCCGAGTGTTTTGTGAACTTTTGGAATACTGACAGAGAAGGGTTCATCTCAGGGGAGGGAGGAGCCAAACTCCTGGCTGTCAGAGTTGGTAATTGTTGGACAGTTTTTGGCAACTTAAAGAACTATTTTAATTGACAGCTGAGGAGTTAATGAGGTGATTTTAGTGGCTGCATTGCCACTAAATCAAAATGCAATCGTTAAGTGGATGTGAAGGTCTCTCTTTTGTAAATTTTTTAAGACTTCATTTGCTTTTCTTATCAACATGAGGATGGTGAATGGGCAGAATGTCCCTCTTCAGAGAATAATTCCACGGGGGTTCTACCAGTACCTGCCTGGTCTGGGGGGTTTGTTTGACCCGGTGTTTGATTTCACCTGGGACAAGGAATCCAGACGAGGAGTTTGGGGAGGCAGAGCTTGGCCTGGGAAGTTTCTCTTCGGTGTGACATCAAAAATTCTGGTTCTGAGATTGATCCCAGCCCGTTTGAAAGCTCCAGGCAGCCGAATCTTCCTGCCTGTGGCAGCTCCTGCTCTGTGGGTGCTCTGGGTGAAAAACCTCCCCGAGGAATTCCAGGCCTGTCCAAGCGGGGAACTTTGAACTGATTAGAACAACGGGATTTACCTTTAATGCAGCCTCTGAAACTTCCAGTTAATCCTTTAAATGGAATTTAATTCCCAATTAAGCTCGAATAATACTTTTCTAATTTTAATCTGCGCTCATTTTGCTGCTTGTCAGGCCCGGTGTGCTGAAGAGAGAGGGGGTTTCTGGCAGGGAAAAGGTAAAATCTATGAGAAAAGCTTGGGATGGAAACTGCAAGGCAGCAAAAGAACCCTTATCATTGAAATCTGGCTTCCTGCAGTCATCAGATATCTGGGGTTCCATCAAACGGACACTCCACCCTGTCATTATGATGGTGGGAATCCAATTTTCACCTATTAAAAGAGCCATTTTAAAGGGAGGCATTTGCAGTGGGTTGGGATTGACTTATGGGGTCGCCAGAACCGCCGAGTGTCCCACCTGAGTCCTGTCCACAAGTCTGTAAAATTGGCCCAGAACTCTTCAGTGAAGAATTTCCACAAGTTGAAGTGTTGAGGTTTTTAATGAATTCTCCCTTTGGTTCCCACCTGCGTGTGTTGGACACTTAAAAAAGTGGGAAAACTGGAGTTGTATTCCTTTTTTTTTTTTTAAATTGTATGACTTGAATCTCTCCCTACAAACACATCTGTGTGTCCAGCAGACCTTAACCCAAAGGGGAAAAATTGAGGTAGTTACATAAAATCTCGCATAAAGGATTTGGGTTTTAATGTTTAAATTGGATTTTAAAGGAAAAAAAAAATGAGGATTTTGAGTAAGAGAAATGCTGGTGGAGGGAGAATTATGGATCTTGTCGTTTGGGAAACATTTTTTTCTGAACAAGAAAGCCAAGCAAGACATGAAGTGGTTTAACAAGCAAAAGCTGTTTCCTTACCGAAAGCTTTCTTGGGAAAGAACTGGAATATTTAGCAATATTTTCAGCTGTCAGGGAGCTGTTTTCTTGGCCACCTAACACAGAAATGGCAAAGCTGTAATGCAGAGTCACCGAGTTCTCATGGCTCAAGAAATTAATGAACCTGGAGAACACCAAGTAATTCCTTATCGCCCTCCACTATCTCAAGACACGCGGAATCCAAGTTGCGCTGAGTGAATCCACCCCCAGGAGACGACAGCAGGGCCCTCCTGAGGCTCCTTAACATTTGGAATCGACATTTTTCTGCTCAGAAAAGGCTTTTTTGTTGTTGTTGATTCCTTTGAAAATCAAGCCCAGCTCCAAAGCTGCCCCAGAGTTTAGCTCAGGACCCTGTCCTGCTCCGCTCTCACTCGATCCTCCCGCATTGCAAGTGGCAGTTGTTGATGGACTCCAATAAACGGCCAGGAGGGGAGGAGAGGAGCAAAGGCAGCCCCCCAGCCCGAGGTGGTGATGGATGGGAGCAGTAAGCAGCAATCAGCCCTCCTGCTTTTGGCATAGGGAGGGAACCTCGCCAAAACGGATGGGACAGGCTCCTCTCGGTCCCCCAGCCCTCGGTGTTCCCTCCTTGCCACGTTTGAGCGCAGCAGAAAGACAAATGGTCGTGACCTCCCCTGTCCTGTGGCGCTTTGAGGTGGGTACAGACCGAGGGGGAAGCCAAAATATTAAAAAAACATCAACCCCTCCCTCCCCACCTCCTCCCCGGTGCCTTTCGGAGCTGCCTGAAAGGAAACCAACACCTGTTGAAACAGTTACTTCAACGTTTGGCCCGAATCCCAAACAAGCCTTTTTTTATATATATATATCTTTTTTTTTCCCTTTTTTAACAACAAAAACATATGTAGGGGCCAGGGAAAAAGCACAGCTAGTTCTGATATTGTGCTTTTTGTGCTCTGCAGCTCCGAGCTGGAGGGGCTGTGACTCACGAAGTGAGACCAGAGCCGTGTTTCTCTTCCTTTCACGTCTTGCTGGGTTGGATTTGCTTGGCAAATTTGCACACTTGAAGCAGGGGAGGGGAGTGAAGCTTTTCCTGCTCCTGAGGTGGGATGTTCCTGAGCCATTTGGTGCTTCACACTGGGAATATCTTCTAGGACTTGGGGCTGAGGGAAGGAAAAAAACCCATCACCGTTAGTGACTGGTGTCTTGGCCGAAGAGCTGAGGGGCTTTGAGAGCTCCTGGTCAAACTGTGTTAAATCTGAGGTGTTGAGTGGCCACATCACGGAACCCAGTGAGGATTTAATTTAAGTATTGGTGCTACTGAACTAAAAAAATCAAGAGAGAAAAGACCAGTCAAGATTAATCAAAAGTCAAAGTTTCCACTAAGGAGTTTTTAGCCTTTCTGAAGGAAGTGACAATGAAAGCAAGTTGATGTTTGAGTAGAAGAGAACCAGTTTTCTCTCTTGCACGCATCTTTGCACACCAGAATTGTCTACAGCCATGGGCAAATAATCCTGGAATGTTTTCAGTGGAGAGGTGTCACTCAGGACTGGGTACCTGTAACTCAGTGAAACTCTGCACACCATCACTTGCATTTCCATGTTTCCCTGCCTGGTGAGGAACTCCTGGTGGTTTATTTTAAATCTGGGGGTTTCCTTGAAAGCCTCTCTGCCTTTTCTCCATCTCTGCCCTTTCTCCAGGGCTTTTCCTGGTGCAGGAAAGCAGAGCAGCGTGGAGGAGCTTTGGCATTCCCTGGGATTCACGGTTGGATTCGTGCTGTTCGTAGATGGTTTCTCAGCCGTCCCAGCTGTGCTGTGGGGTTGTGTCAGTTAAAACAGTTCCAATCATGTTTTCCTTCCTCCTTTTCTCTTTTCAGCTACAGCTGCAGAAAACCCAATACTTGCAACTGGGACAGAGTCGTGGCCAGTACTATGGTGGGTCTCTGCCAAATGTGAATCAGATTGGAAACAGTGCCATGGATCTCCCCTTCCAGGTGAGCCCAAAGGGTGTTCCTTTGGATTTGTGGATTAACTCCATGCCTGGGTGCTGGTTTGTCCTCCCAGGAGCCCGTGAGGCAGCTGCTGGCTCAGCACCCTCAGCACAGCCCCCTGGTTTGAGCACTCCCTTTGGAATGGAACGGCGTGGATGTTTCTGTGTCAGGTGTTAGTCCTGTCCCTGCTTGGGATGCTTTTGGGTTGGGAATACTGAGAGTGAGGCAATTCCTTTGTCAGGGAATATTCAGGAGGGGTGAGGGTGCTTTTGTTCGGTGCCAAATCTGGGAAGGACCTGTAAATTCAAAGCAGAATGGAAGCAAATCCAGGTGATGTGGAACCTGCTGGGAGATGGGCTGTGGAGGGAGCTGCCGGTGGGGTGTGTGTGTGTGTTCTGTGGGGGTGATCCTGGGAGAGGAGAAGGGGAATGGGACACAGAGTGCTACCAGAACAGTCACTTTTTTGGGGGGGCTGCCTGAGGAGGAACCTTAGGGATGTCCTGGCTGTCCTTGTGACTCCAGAGGGGATGCACCACAAACAGAAAATCAGCGTTTTGGGTGAATGCTTTGCTGTTTGAAGCACATCTGGACAGGAGATGTTGTACCTGGACCAGGTGGTGGATCCTTTGAGGCCTCTGATTTCTGTAACTAGTTGGTTTGGGGTGCTCAAAAAAAAATTAACTTTTCTGCCTTAGCTTTCCTTTTTTGAGCAGTAACAGTCACGTTTATGTCACGAGGATGTGGTGAGAAGGAGATCTTGCAGTTTGTGGTTTTCTGATGAAGGGCTGGTTAATAAACATGGAGAAACTCTTGCTGACCTGCCTGTTGAAATAGGTGGAGGACACAGCTGAATTTGGGCAGGTTAAAAGCTTGAAACCTTGTGCAGGATGAGAAGCAAAAGCCTTTTTTAATCTGGTTGCCTTCAGGGAACGCAGTGCAGGGGTTTGGAGTGGATCAAACTGCTTGGTGTTACTCCACAACATCTCTCTCCAAGATTTTCCCTTCAGCTCCTTGTTAAGGAGGTTCAGAGTTCCTTTTAAGCAACAGTATTTCAGTGTTTCTGTGCTTTTCTGGTGGTTCCTGCACAGACTGTTTTACTCCTGAACTAGCAAAGGGAATATCCCAAAACTCCAAAGTTCTACAGGGTTTTTTTCACATATTAAAAACATCAAAAAATGGATGTTGTCACAGCTAACAAAGGTGAGAAGCAACAACACAAACCTGTGTGTTTGGTGCTTCCCGGGCTGTTCCCAATTTCCAGTTAAAACACTGGAGTGTTTTTTTTTAAGTCAAAGCACACTGAGGATTCCCTGAGTGGTTTGGTGTGTGTGCTGGGAGCGTTGGTGTCTGAGCATCTCGGTTCTTTGATTTACAGCACAACGGAGCTCTGGCTGAAGCCTTTGGAGCAGTTCCTGTCTCTTTGGTAAACAAGCATTTAGGTTTGTGCAAATACGTATTTAGGACTGGTCCTGTTTGCCCAGGTAGATACGTATTTCAGCACAGCCCACCTGCTCTGCTATGCACAGTGTCTCTCTCTCTGATCAGGAGTCCTGCTCTGGCACACAGTTCCAGGTGTTGTTTTTTATTTTGGCCGTGCATCCCAGTTCGGAACATGCATCAGAATTCCTGTCCGGGCTCCCTGGACTTGCTGTCATGTGATTCCCGGTGGTTTTCCTGGGGGATTTGGGATTTGGTTGATGCAGACAGCCTTGGCCTGTGGGTTGGGCGAGCTCTGAGCATGTGCATGTTGAACTCCACGGGGAATGAGTTCCCAAATCCCGCTTGGCACCAGGAGGCTCTGGAATATCGACTGTCGTAGGTCCCACTCCTCCTTCCCCCCTCATCCACCTCGCTTGGGTTATTCCTGAAGTCTGGGTCGATCTCAAAGGGACACTGTTGTAGAGCTCGGAGCTTTTTCCTTCCTGTCTGTATTTAGCTGCTTTTTTGATGGTTTGTGGGCTTTGGGGTCTGGTCTCAAACCCTTTAATGTCTCTCAGGGAAGCGAAACACTTCTGCTTCTTCATTTTCCCCCAAAAATCGATGCTCTGTTTTTTGGTTTTGTTTTTTTAAATCCACTTTTTAAATTATAGTTAAATATCTCTTGCCCTGCTGGGGCGGGGATTTTAATCCAGGCACATTGTCCTGGTGTTTGGCCCAGAGGAAGTTTTGGTTGGAGGTGACATCCAGAAGTGTTTTCTGTTTCCCTGAGTCAGGGATTCACTTGGGATCTTTGCTCCTGGAAAGCCAGAGAACAAACACCATTGCCCCCAAATGCCTCACCCTAGAAACTGTAGCTGGAACGTGCTCCATGTTTATTTATTCCACTGCTGCACTCAAATGAGACTTTTGTTGGGTTTTTAATAAGGAAGTTGTGCCAAAAAAAAAGAAAAAAGGCAGGACACAAGAAATAACTATTTTTACGTTCAACTTTTAGTCTCCCTTGCACTGGCTTCCTTTTAAATTCCAGGTGAGCTCCTGCATTCCCTGTGCTTTGGGCTGCCTACTCCTTTTTTAGCAGCACTGTGGTGAGACCACTGACAAGGAAATTGCTTTTCCTATTGACCTTCCAAGTGCAGCTTGGCAAATTCTGCTGCCTTTGGGGCTCGAAGGGCTGTGGCAACAGTGCAGGGAGGAGTTGGAGACCTTTTGTTGGGTTGGAATTATAAATATTCCCAGCTCTGTGTGGGGACAGAACTAGATTGTCATATAGTGTTCACAGCAGAGATTAAACCACCGTGTTTTATTTCGGGTGGCTTAAAACCGAGATTCTCTTTTGAGATTTCTCAGCCCTCGGGCAAGAAAACGAAGCAAAAAATCTGATCCTGAGGGCTGGGAGTGCATTAAAAAATCACTGTGCTCCTTTCCAGCCCCGTGTTGACTTAAATATTCTGCTGCACAGAAAGTGTTGGCCTTTGAAATGAAAAAATAAACACCACAACCACTCTGCATCCAGTTACATTAACACAGGCTGTGTGTGCAGAGGGGGCGAGGAGAAAGAAGAGTTCAGAGAGTAGAAAGATCCGTTAAAAAGTTATTACAAACAAAGCTTTTAAAAATAAATGTAGAGCTTTTTTTCTTTTGGTGGGGGGAGAATCTTTTCAACAGCCAAAGCTGACACTTGGGGAAAAAAAGAAAGAAAAAACCCAAAAAGAGATGAATGTGGGAGCCAGATGGTTTCACTGGGCTTGGCAGACAGGACAGTGCATTTGCCACGTGCAGCACCTGAATGGAGGAGGAAATTTTGGGTTTCCAAACAGATGGTGTTGAGGGACTCAGCAAAGCTGTTCACATTGGCAAGGAGTGGAAAACTGGGGAGGGTTTTTTTTTCCAACTCCCAGAGACCCATAAATTGCTGGTGGAGGACGAGTGGGGATCGACCCTGCGGTGCTTCCTTTGTGCCCCCCCCCAGGTATACACAAGGGAGGGCTTTGGAAAATGTGGGAGTTTTCCAGCTTAGCCTGGGAATTCTTCTTCCCCTGTCCTTTCTCCGCCGTCCTCATCCTCTGAAATCCTTTGCTGGCAGGTCTGCACTGAGGATCTCGGCGCTGATAAGAGCCCAGGTGGGACCGTCCCACCTCGGGTCACGGAGGGAGCCCAGAGTCACCTCCCAGATACCAGAGGCCGTTACTTTTTCTAGACAGAGGAGGAAGGAAACTGCTTTTCTTTTTCTTTTCATTCTCTCAGTGTCCCCTTAAAATAATTCCCAGAGGAGGGGTGAAAGGAAGCCCTGAGAGCAGGCGGCGCGTTGGGAATGTCGGACTCGCCGCGTGGCTCCTTCCCGCGGGGTCGGAGCCCTGGTTGTCGGCATGTTCCTTCTGGATGCATCCTGCATGCTGCACCCAGGGCATGTGGACACAGCTGGCAGCTCCCTGCCACCCTCACACGTGGGGTTTTAAGGATATGGAGGTGTGAGAGCTGACCTAGGAGAGGGCAGGTCCAGCGTGGCCTCCTTCTGGAGGGACAGCCTTGGGCTGCCGTGAAAACCACGGAGGGGAACGTTGAGGTGGTTACGCTCGTCCACACCTTGTGTGAGTGGGATTCCTTAGAGCCTCACAGCCTTGCACACACCCCCAGTAGGTCCTGGGCAGACCGTGCGTGGATTTTCCCGTGCCTGACTTGCTGTGTCTCCCTCAGACTCCGTTCCAGTCGTCGGGGTTGGACACGAGCAGGACGACCCGGCACCACGGGCTGGTGGACAGAGTGTACCGGGACAGGAACCGCCTGGGCTCGCCCCACCGCCGGCCCCTCTCCGTGGATAAGCATGGAAGACAGATATCCTTTGGTGCAGGACCCCCAGCACCATCACCACTTCCAGTTCCCTCAGTTCCCTCCTTCCTCCCCTCCTCACCCGGGCGAGCTGGTCCCATCTCTGCTCATGTCACCGCTTCTCCTGAGCTCTGGGCTGGGCTATAAGTACCTGAAGTGAGCGTTTGCCCTCCACTGTTTCCTCAGCTGGCAGTGGGGATAATCCTGCACAGGGAGCTGAGGGGGATCAGGACCCTTTGCTGGTTTGGTGACAGCCAGCAAGGGCTTCCCCGTGGGCAAATCCTGCCCGCTAAATTCCGCGGCCTCCCACGACGGGGTCACTGACATCATATCCCTGGGCTCGTGCCAAGCTTTTGGCAGTGTCCCACACAATATCCTTGTCTCTGAACTGGAGAGCCATGGATGTGATGGATGGCCCACTCCATGGGTAGGGAATTGGCTGGATGGCCACGCTCCCAGAGCTGCAGTCAGTGGCTCGGTGTCCACGTGGGGACCAGCAGTGAGTGGCACCCTCAGGGGTTGCTTTTGGGGTGTCTGATGTCTTTGTTGGTGACGTGGGCAGTGGGATCAAGGGCAGCCTCAGCTTTGTGTCCCCCAACATCAGAAGGACACGAATCATCTGCTTCCAGCCCAAACCATTCCATGATTCTCTGAAAAGCCAGGGCCGTCTGGGGGAAGCAGTTTCCCTTTGGATCTGAGTAAATCCAACCCAGGATAATTCTTTGCAGTTGGTTGTGCATTTGATTGCAGGTTGATTCATCCAGTTGGCATTTGCCCAGCCATGTTTCTTCTTGCTGTTTGTGAGCATCAATTAGCTGGTTATTTCTGACGGCCCTAAAATGTGCCACCGTCAGGTCGGTTTGATGGGGCTGAAGGGGGTGTGGGAATGGGGGAGGGAGGGGATGGTGGCTGCCCAGGGAGCAGTTGGATCTGCAGGAAAGCAGGATGATTGTCTTGCTGCTCAAATATCACAGCAATCCACATAATCCTCTGGTTGGAGTGTCCCTTTAAGGTTCCCCACAGGGCGCCTGCTTGCTTTTCTCCTGCGAGCTCGGTGCCTTCCGACCAGGCAGTTGGAATTATTCTCAGGAAAAGACATTCCAATGGGCCTCCTGCTTCAGTGAGCCAGTGCTGTTGCTCCCCTTAACTCTGGGATCACGTGGACAGCTGTCCCTATGGAACGGTGTATCTGTCCCCTCCGTCAGACACCAGCTGGAGAAGGTTGGTAGCACTTCATTCCCTGGCCCTGCACCCTGAACCAGTCATTTTCCCTCCCTGCCAAACGGGGGTAGTTGTTTTTCAGACTGTAACCAAAGTTATGTGTAAACACAAAGGGCATTATTTGACCATAATCTTAACAAAGCTGATAAAATCCTTTTCTAACGAGGGCAATCAAATTATCCTGTATCCCTCTCAATGCCATCACTGAAACAGTGCCTCTTCAAACTTGAACAGGTTTGTCCTGCAAATCGATTGTTTCACAAGGAAATCGTCCCTGGTATGTGCCATATATAGATTCTTAGGTTTTTTAATGCAGAGTGTTCAGGTTTTGTTGAGTTGGTTGCCTTGATCTGAGAGATTGAAATTCTTTCATTTAGAGAAGCTGGCAGTAAAAATATCCTGGGTTTTTTGCCCTTTTTCTTTTTTTTGGCAGGACAAATTCCGATTCTGCCTTGCACCAGAGCACCATGACTCCAGCTCAGCAGGAATCCTTCTCTGGAGGGTCCCAGGACATGCAGCAGAAAAGAGGTAAACAGGGAGAAATGGCCACAGGTGCTTCTGACAGGATCTGCAGGGGGATTGTGAGACACAGGTCTGCTGGTGCTCCCTGGATCCATGAGTGAAGGGGCACATTTACCTTTGTGGGTGCTGAAATCCAGAAAAAAACGGTGCAGAACACTTCCCTGAGCCCCAAATTGTGCTGTTCTGGCACTTCTCCCTGGGGAGGAGGGATCTGGGCACTGGGAAGGAGCAGGAGCTTCATCTCAGTTTTTAATTTACGGCCTTGAGATTCCCCAGGGAACGTCCCCCCAGAGGCAGCACTTCCAGACAACGCTGACAACATTTCCAGCTCCAGGCTGGAGCACCACAGTTCTGGTGCCCTCTGCTGGGCCTGGAGCCTGCTCCAGCTCAGGAAACACGGCAGGGCTTGAGCATCTGCCCATGAGGTGGACCAGGTGGAAATCACTCGTGCAGAATGCAAAAGATAGGAAAAACTGGATCCCAAAAACTCCCTTCCATTTAGATCTTTGGCCTTAGCAGACTAAACTGGAGGCCAGAAGTCTTTTCAAGTATCATTTGAGTGTTTTGGGTTTTTTTTAAGCGGATAATGTCTCACTGATTAATTAGTTAATTAAATACAGTTTCAGTCTCTTCTGCTTTCTGGGATCTTTGTTTTTGGTAATGAGTGTGACTGTTTCAGACTCGCTGATAATTGTGAACTCCACGTTTTTCAGATTTCCAGTCTGAAAGTGTCTTCCTGAGAAGCTTCATGTTATTGATGATTAATTAGATGATTTCTTCTTTGTTGTCCTGTTTCAGTTTTGTTGCTGACTGTCCCTGGAATGGAGGAAGGCACCTCAGATGCAGACAAAACCCTCTCCAAGCAAGGCTGGGACACTAAAAAGGTGGGAATTGCACCCCTTCAAAATGTAGAAATACTAATTTTCTAAACATCCTGAGGTCAATGAATGCTTTAAACATTGTCACAGTAACAAACCACTTGAAGAGATTTGAGATTAAATGTTGTGTTTAGAAACAAATCATAAACAACAGGCCAGAAAGGCATTTTTAGGTATTTATGTGTGTAGTCACGGGATTGGTTTCATCAGGAGAAAATCTTGAAATTCAAGATTTCTTGGGACAATAAAGCAAAAAAACAGTGATAAATGTCTTCCAAGAGCTTCACAAAGCCCTTGTGTAGAGTAGCTCTCCTACAGAAGTGTATAAAATGAAACTTTTGAGCTGAAATACACCCTGAAGTCTCATTTCCAGCAGTATCTTTGCCTTTAAAACTCTCCTCCTTCTCTTTTAGACTGGGTCATCCAGACCTAAATCGTGTGAAGTTCCAGGAATCAAGTAAGTTTTGAGCAAAATTTTATTTCATTTTCTTTTTAAGAACACTGAGATCTTTCTAAGAAAAAACAAATACTGTGTGTTGAATATCCTCTTGCTTTGGAACTCCCTGGAAAACCCTTCCATGGTCTGGATGGGGGACGTGTTCATCAAAAATCCAGTGTCCGGTGTTACAGCTGGAATTTCCTCTGTAAAAAACCCTCTTGGAAAGCTGGAATTTCAACTGAGATGCCTCTTTTTTTATTTCCCCTCTCTCTCTAATTTAGCATCTTTCCATCAGCTGACCAGGAAAACACTACAACCCTGATTCCTGCCACGCACAACACGGGCGGCTCCCTGCCGGACCTGACCAACATCCACTTCCCTTCCCCGCTCCCCACGCCGCTGGATCCCGAGGAATCCACATTCCCTGCCCTCAGTAGCTCCAACAGCACCGGAAATCTTGCTGCCAACCTGACTCACTTGGGCATCAGCACTGCCAGTCAGGGTGAGATCATAACTCCCAGGGCCAGGCTGTGGCACCTGGCGCCCCAATTTGGGTCTGAAACGGTGGAATTCTCATCCCAGAATATTGCTGTTGCTTCTGAGAGTTAATTGCTCTTCAATGCTGAGTGGCTTTTCTTTGTAAACAGGTTTTATGTGTACAAAAAAAACCGTGAGGAAGCTGTATTGAGTTATAGGATGTTCTCGGTACCCAAACCTGCCTTTTTGGGTTTGTTTTGAGGGTTTGTTTTCTTTTTGCTTTTGTGTCTGTGTGGCTTTTTTTTGTTTGGTTAGTTTTTTGTTTGTTTTATTAGGTTTGTTCGGTTTTTCTTTTGTTTGGGTTTTTTTTGTTTCAATTTTTTGTGGGTTTGGGGGGGGGGGGAGGTTTTGTAATTTTTTTTTAATTTTTAAATTTTTTAAAAAAATATATAAAACCACATGAGTAGTGTATTTTTTAAATTACACCTGTAATTCACTGTGCTGAACCCCAGCAGCCCCTGTGTTATGGGAACATCCTCAGCAGCCCTTTTGTTTCCCTTCCTTTCAAATGGCGCTTTTGAAACGTGAGGATTCTCTCGGAGCGAGAGAGAGAGAGAACATTGTTTGCTTCCTCTGAAGCGAAAATCTTCCCCTTTGAGCGGGCAGGAATAACGTGGAGCCCTTCCAAGGTGTGCTAGCTTTTGTCAGCTTGACTGCTTTGAGTTCTGAAAACATCCTGGATGTTCTGGGCTTCAGGAAATGACACCAAGTGAAACCTGAGTTGTGCTTGTTGGGGTTTTTCAGGACCTTGGCAAGATGGATAATTTGGTTCTTAAAACCCCACAAACAAGCATTATTTGCCTTGTTGGCAGTTTAGATTATTCACAGTGATGGTCCTTTCAGGACTTGTTAGCTTTATAGGCAAGTAGCCTAAACACCAGTTTATTGATTATTATTATTGCTTTTTAAACCATTTCACTGGTTTATACTCCAATAACTGTGAAGAGGGTTGAATTTTTGTGTTGTCAGCGACAGTTGCAGTCTGTTGGCTCCTAGAATAGAAATGAGGCATTGTATCCAAAAATACAAGTTGATTTCCTGTGCTGGGCAGGATTCCCTTTCCCACTTGACAATCCTCTCCTATATCGAGAAGAGGAAATCATTGTAATCAGGTTAATGACTGAGCAGGTAAGTTTGAGAATGAAGCAAGAAGAGGGTTTAACCATTTGAGGGCAGAGTGGATTTCAGCATCCTTGAACAAGTGTTTCGGTGTCCAAAGCTCAGTGTTGGGGCGCCTTTTAAACCGATTTCTCCAAACTCTCCTTGCTGCTCTTTGGCAGGAAAACCTCAGTAAGGCCTTTTGAACCCCGTGCCCTGCACAGGCACATCCTTGAGCAGTCCTGGCAGAAGGTGGGGCAGCAAACACTCGTTTGTTCCTCAGACCTGCACGTTTGTGCCACCCGAAGGCGCTGGTTCGGCGCCGGTCCCGTGAGGTGATGTGTGGGGTTTGCACACACAGCCTCGCAGTTGGAGCCGCTCTTGCCTGCTGGCTCCTTGGCAGCCCGGACTTCCTGGCTCCCTGGCATCCTGCCTGGAAGCCTTGAACCTTTGCCAGGTGCCTGGGAGCTGTCTCAGGCTCCGTGAATCCCTCCTTTCTGGCAGCTCCGGGAGAGCAGCTCGCTCGCCCCACTGTCCTGGAATCACTTCCCGGGGTGACTCGGTCACTCTGGGATGAGGCAGAAAATAGGGGAGGTTTCTAAACTTGTAGGTTTTTGTCTTGATTTGAACAAATTCAGGATATTTGCTTGTCCCTACCCCCTGCTAGGTCGTGGCTCTTGGGTAGCCTGGTGGGTATTTCCTGCGCTCTGCCATTAGAAACGGAGCTCTTCCTGCACAACCTGTTTTTCTTCTGCTTTTTCCATTAAAGAGGTGTTTGCTTTTACAGTATCTCAAGTGCCCTCTGATTAGCGTGGCTGCAGGATCAGTTCCCTCCTTCCCAGAGCCTGAGCCTGCACAAATAGAGCAGAACCTGCTTTGCCCGGGCTCGGGCTGTGCGAGGATGATCCCTGCGGAGCCTGGAAGCGCCGAGGCCGCTCTGCCTCTCCTGCTTCCAAGGCATCTGTGCACGAACCTGTGCCTGGCTTGGGTCCAGGATAAACCACGGGGATCTTCCTCTCATCCTGCCGCTCTTGAGCCCGGGCAAATTAATTACAAATCACCTAACGAGGCCGAGGCGCGTCCGGCCCTTTGCGTGGGGTGGTTGTCCACTCAGCCCGTTTGCTGTTCGTTATTGAGGTGGTTACAAGTGTCCCTAAAGCCTGGCTGTGTTCCTGCTCAAGCTTCTGTGCTCCTTCCCAGCAGGAATGACGACGACACCGGCCCCTTCCCAGCAGCACCGCCCGCCCGCCGTGAGCCCCCTGTCCTTGGGCGCCGACTCCAGGAGACCACAGTCCCAGCAAATGTCCCCCACACTTTCCCCTCTGTCACCAATCACTCAGGTAGGACCTCCTGCCAGGATGGAAGTTGGTTTTGTCACAGATCCATTGTTTTACTCTGCTCAGACTGACAGAGAGGGCGGTTAGGTGGGATATTGGGAAGAAATTCACGACTATGAGGGTGGGGAGGCTCTGGCACAGGTTGGGCAGAGAAGCTGTGGCTGCTCCAATCCATGGGAGCGTCCAAGGCTGGGTTGGATGGGGTTTGGAGCAATCTGGGCTAGCAGAAGGTGTCCCTGCCCACAGAACCCTTCCCACCCAAACCATTCTGGGATTCCATGAATTTACTCTCTCTTGTTCTGTAATTCCCTTCTTTAAAAGTGCTCCTTAATTCAGAACCTTAAAAAGGGAGATTTGACTTCCTCTTTCCTAGGACTGTGGTAAAAACCACCTGTTGGGACACATTTCCACGAGGGTGTTGTCCCAAAGTGGAATTTGAAAGACATTTCTCTAATTCATGAGAAAAATCCCAATTAACTTTTTAAACTGATTTCCTCAGTGTGATTCTGTAACTGCCCACTTTGATTTCTGAGCTCAAGATTCAGCTGGGCTTTTGAAGTGCTTGTTTACTGTACGCTGGAGGTGATGCTGAGTCTTTTGAATTACAGGATTACAGGATGGACCTTAAAGCTCATCCAGTTTCACCCCCTGCCATGGGCAGGGACACCTCCCACTAGCCCAGGTTCTTGACTGTTTGTGAACATTGAAAGGTTTTTAAAGTGCAAGCTGAGCTTGGTTTGGTTCTCTGGGTGGGAAGGGCGCTTCCCTCCGGCGCGGCTGATTCTCGCCCCCCTTTCCCAGGCCGTGGCTATGGATGCACTGTCCCTGGAGCAGCAGCTTCCCCCGTACCCCTTCTTCACCCAGACAACTTCCCAGCAGCAGCAGCAGCCGCCAGTGGCCAGTTCCCTGCCCCAGAACCCCCCGATCCTGCAGAGCTCGGGGCTGCAGAGGGGCCCTCAGCTCCCCCCGCTCTCCGTCACGGTACCTTCCACCATCCCGCAGTCGCCTCCGGGGAGCCAGAGCCAGCCCTCCATGGGCATAGACATCAACTCGGTAAGCCTGGGAGCAGCTTCCCTTGGGAAAACCCGGCAGGGAGCAGCCTGGGAGCTGCTCAGGTCCTCCTTACCCCGTGGTGATGGTGAGGACCGTCATCTCAGGCAGGGTTTGAGCTACTCGTAGAAGGGAAGTTTCTGTTTAATGTGCTCTCAGGGTGGCCATATTTACATTAAATGTTGTCCCTTCCGGCTCCAGGTTGGATTAGAACAGCTTCAATCTATCAGCATTTATTGTACACCTTGCTGGGCTGTTGCTGGGGGAGATTTTCAGGGTGTTCAGTGTACCCCCAACATGCTGTGATACAGAGAGGAGGAGCCCACAGAGCCTTGAGGAAAAAAAACCTGCCAACAGGCATTTTCCAATGCAAATAACATTTGGGAGATGTGTTGGAAAGCTGTCAAGAGCCAGGTGCTTTCTGCACTCCCTCTACTCAGAACCCTTTTATTTTAAGGAAGTTTAGGGCATCCATTATCACCTTCCAGAGTGGGATTTGTGGCTGCCCTCTATGCCCAGAGGAACAGGGAGTGTGTCTGGACATACAGGGAGATCCTTTTTCTTGTTCCTTTTAACATGGGCTGTTAGGAAATGTTCTGTCTCAGCAGCTGCAAATCCCAAATGCAGGGCCAGGATCAGGGAGGGAGGGAATATCCCAGCTCCTCCTGCTCCTTCTGCCCCGTGTAGGATCCTGGTTGTCCAACCTGTGGTGTCCTGGCAGTGCTGTAGGGACAGGAATTACTTGGAGAATGAGAAGAAATCATTGCTTATTGATCTGTCACTCGGTTGGGAGTGAAATTTTTAACAGTTTGTGCTGATAAATTCTCCTTGAGAGCAGCTGCTTCCCTTTCAGGACTGGAAAGGGAAGAGGGAAGGACAGTCCAGCAGTGGAAAGGATTCCCACTCAAAATATGTCCCAGTGTTTTGATTCTAATCCTCATGTAGTACCAGTACAACCAGTTCTGATTTCATCCTTTGCTTTCTGTGTTGCTTTCCTCATCCTAAACCTCTTTATGGCCTTAACTTTTAGGGTGCTGTGCCTGTCTCTTTTAAAGCAACTGAAATAATTCCCAAGTAAACAGATTTAAAGGCAGTTTATGGAAAAGCTGAGCTGTCACAGCCCCACTGGCAACTTCTCCACAGCTTCTGTAAAGCAGAATTGAAATTCCTCTGTAGTTTGGAGGGCTGCTCACAGTCTGCAAGTGGCAGTGCAGAACAGAAAGATAATTTCTAGAGATTTACAGAATTCCGAACTGTTGGAAGTGCAGTGTCTTCTCACACTGCAAAACAGCTGATTAAATTTACTGGATTGCAGGTTTTCCTCGATCACCTGGAATTTGTGAGGAAGCAGAGTGAGGAGAGCTGTGCTACTGCTGATGTTGATTAGTACAGCATTATTTAAATGCCATTAATATTGTTAATTTGTTCAAATCCAGGGTTTTAATGATGGGGGGAAAAAAGGTAAATCTTGGAAAACACGTCTCAGTGTAAAAGTCGGTGATTTGAAGCTGCAAAACACAGTGGGAATTCCCAGCCAGTGTCCCAGGGTGCAGTGGAGTCTGGGGGGGTCCCACCCTGCAGGGTGACCCCCCAAGTGTGTCAAACAGGGGTTCATCTTCAGAACACCCCCAGGCTTTTCGTTTTGGGGCAGAGCAGGATCCCCGAGCAGGGCGAACACACCCGTGGGTCCAGCAGTGCAACCGGAGAATAAATGCCACTTCTCTTGAATTATTCCCAGCTTTCGAGACTTCTTTGCCCTAAATCCTTGGCTGACCTGATTTTTCTTATTTATATTTTTTTTTAAAAACTGGAGCCCAGCTGAGCACAGGGAGGAAATATTCCCGGGTTGTGCCCTTGCCCGTGCTCAGACAGACCCCACCACGCTGCCCCCTGGGCTCTCCCCCTCTCAGGGGGCATTACCCACCGTAATCCTGCCTTCCTCCACAGCCAAGCCTGCTGAAGAGGATGGCTTCTCCCAGCTGGACTTGCCAGGAGCGTGTGTGTGTGTGTGTGTGTGACTTTGCAGGCCTCCCTCAGTGGCACGGTGTTTAACTCTGTGTTGTTCTGTAGGCGTCACTCCAGCAGTACCGCAGTAATGCTGGATCCCCAGCCAACCAGTCTCCCACCTCTCCTGTCTCCAATCAAGGCTTCTCTCCTGGCAGCTCCCCTCAAGTAAGGGACTCTGTGCTTCCACAGGCCTTGCTTCTCGTGTGTGTTTTAGCTGAGTCCCTCCATCACTGACCCATAGTTGTCTCACTGTAACTCCGTGTGCTCCTCATGCATCTCCGACGTCTCATCCCGGCTGCACCTCCATTTCAGGGCCAGAGTTTTGCAATAGCTGGTGAATTGCCTTTTTTTGTGGAACAGAGCTGCTGTTTGGGGGTTTCTTTTGGGGGTGTTGCACGGACAGAACCTCCAGGGAGAATCCTTTTGATTCCCAGTATCATGGGGGGAGGGCAGAGGGGAACTCCAGTGCCTCCTGGGGCACTAAATATCCCTTGTGTGGCCGAACCTATTTACAGCAGGACCTTTTTAATGTGGGAACATGCCCTGTGAAGGAAAACCCTGGAGAAAATGCTCCTAAAACGAGCAGCTGTACCTTGGGGGTGGCAAGGAGTGGGTTACCAACTCTCTCCCTTGCCTGCCAGCTGGTTTTTCTTCCTCTGAGTGTATCTACTCACAGATCCAC
>JAWWES010000082.1:1437750-1463176 GCA_035583135.1 Lophotriccus pileatus
ACAGGTTGCCCAGAGAAGCTGTGGCTGCCCCTGGATCCCTGGAAGTGTCCAAGGCCAGGTTGGATGGAGCTCTGAGTAACCTGGTCTAGTGGAAGGCGTCCCTGCCCATGGCAGGAGGTTGGAACTGGATCATCTTTAAGGTCCTTTCCAGCAGAGTCCATTCTGTGATTCCATAACTCCCCTAGAAGATGAGCCCCTTTCTTTTACTCCCTCATCCTCAGTTAAATGCACAGGGGGAAGAACAACCACACAAACTCCTGGCTTTTAAAACTGCTGCTTTTGAGGAGTTAAGTGTGGCCTCCACACACCCGAGCACCCATATGTTTTCTCTGACTGGCTGGTTGCTTTGTGGAGCCTCGTCAGACAAAATGACTCTTCCCATCACATAAGGATGAAGATAATTCTCCACATGAACGTTGACATCCGTGAGCTTTCTGCCCGTTTTGGGTCCTCTTTAATTAGTGGCTGTTCTGCCTCATTGGACGGGCTGGTGTAATAGCCTGGGATCAGAGCAGCATAAAGATTGTCACAGCTTGAGAAATCTTTTGAGCAGTGGGAGGTAATGATCCTGCCCGAGGCAAAATACCGCTTCTGGCATGTTATGGGGCGCTGTGATCCTGTCCCACACTTCATTTAATCTTTTTTTTTCCCGAACGCTGCAGTTTGGCCCCTGAAAAATGCAGTGGTTTTATGAGTATATTCCATCTTCACTGTGATCCTGTGATTCCTGTTGGGTGTGAGCAGGGCTGGAGGGCGGAACTTAACACGTGAAATGCCTGTTAGAGGCTCCAGCCCATGCAGTTTGCTTTTCCAGAACGTGACAAGCTGTCTCTCTTTTATCTACTTAGCATAAAATTCTTTATCCTGAGAGTCTCTTCATCTGGAGGATGGAGAAATTCTTAGGATAAAGGTGGAGCCCCCTTTTCTGCCAAGTCCACCCCCCCAGCTTTTGCCCTTCCACAAACAGTGTTGGGAATGTTTGGTCTGTTCAGCCTGAGTTCAGCAGTCACAAGAAAGACTTTTTGCTTTAGACTTTTTACCCCATGTGGAATAAGCAATGTTTCCTTCTCCCTGTGTTGTCACAATCCATTTCACTTTCTAGTTGAAAAGTAAATGAAAGAAATAGCTGAAGGCACATTTGTGAATAATTACACTTGCACCACATTTCTGCAGAGTTTGATGGGTAGATTTATGTGCAAGATTTTATTGTTTTCCTTCAGCTTCATTATCCATCCAGTGTTTGCAATGGATTATGAGGTGCTGTTGTAGATTGCAGAGACAGAATTCTAATGTTTCATCTGGAAATGGAACACATAGATCTTTTTTTCAGTTGCAGCGATGTGAAATGATGGAAAACAGCTAATTAGGGGTTTTTTATTTCAGGCTCTCCTGCTGGGATGACTGTGGGTGTAGTGAAGTAAAACCCTCACCCTGCAAGTTGCCTCAGATTTCAGTCCTGCAGCACCAGGCTGAGGGGTCCCTTGTCATGGTGGGACTCGTCAAGCAGTTGATGTCGTGCTCTGAGGGGTTTGTTCCACCACTGATCAGTTTTGCCCAAACTGACACGTGGACAGGGTCAGTCCATATTAAACACGTGATTTTGGAAAGCTCACTGGATACCAGACTTTTGTTATGGCCAAGCCATGGCTGTTCTGTTCCCCATCCCTGTTGGCAGAGATCAGAACCCAGGGGGGACACAGAATGGCTCCCCTGGTTTGTCGTGGCATGTTCAGAAGAGCAGGAGTCTAAGAGAGGGAATTTGGACTGAGTCTGAAGAAACCTTTCAGGGAAAACCTTGGAATAGCTGAATGTGGTGGGGAAGGTTATAGGGGTTCATTTGTTATGGTGCTAATGAAACCAGATCCCTTCAGAAAGAGGGAACTGCAGACCAGTGTTTATCAACCCTCTTTTATTTCTAAATCCCACAAAACACGAGTAGGTCGTGAATTTAGGTCTATTGACAACACTCTTATTCCTCCTGTTTTCCTCATGTAGGTCTGTTGTATTCCAGGGATCCTCATAAATCCATGTGGAAGGAGTCTGCACATAGTCCAGAAGGTGTAGATATCAACAGAAGTGTGTGTGGATGGGGAAGGAATTCATATTTTACCTTTATTGCTACATAAAGGTAGCCTAGAAAAAGGTTGCTTGTTATCAGTTAGAATTTTTGGCCCCAGCAGTAAGAATACAAAAAACCATGTCCAGGGTGTGCCAGTGTTTCCCTGTGCTCTGGCCTGCTGAGAGTGAGAATTCCTTGTGTTTTTAGATCACTTCCAAGCTTGTGAGGGGAGAGCTAAGAGAGGGAGACAGTGGCTAACCATAATTAACCAGTAAAACCCAGTGTAATTAGCAGGGTATTTTTAAATTTTAAATTTTAAATTTTAAATTTTATATTTTAAATTACTAGGCTGCTTTTAGTAAAGCAGCTCAAGGTAAAAGCTGAGATCTTTTTCCTTTAGACAAAGCCCAAGTTGGCATATCACTGGATTTTCTCTCCAGACTGACAATTTATCTGTGTTGTGACAGCCATCAATAGGAAATGTTTAGGGGAGAACTCCAAGAACATCCACTCCCAAAATTTAGGAAATACTCCATGCAGCTGTTTTCAGTCTAACACAAGACCTGAAACTCTTTAAGCAAATTTATCTGTATAATTATATATATATATATGTACTCATTTATTTTCTCTGTATATTCAAATGTGGATGTACCGTTTATACATGTATATATTATACATTTATACATGTTTATAAAAAGGGAAAGAGGGGCATGGGGAGAAAGAAAATACAGGTGTGTCATCACACATTATATACAGATGATATACATGTCATTTTATAATGTACATGAGGCACAATGTGTAATCATTATTTATAAATTGCCATGCCATCTGCTAATGATGAATTTTCCGTTACTCATATAAATGTCTTGGCCCTTTTGAACGCTTCTAATTTCTTAATCACAAGTCCAAGTCATGGCTGAAAACTCCTCGTCCTACCAATTTCTCCATAGTGACGGGAAAAAGAGAGATCCAGAAGGAGCTCATAAGGAATTTTGGCTTTGACTTCAACAAAAGTGGGTCAAAAAAAATAAAAAAAAAAGGAAATCATTATTATTGTTATCTTCAGGAACTGTAAATTATTGTAGTACAACTGATTTTAAGGCAGTGATGGTGATTCACATCAAGCAAAGATTTAACTGGCTCAGAAATTTAGAGAAAAAAATATCCTAAATGCTGGATTTCCTTAAGTCTGTGAGATCTTAACATGAGATTGCTGAGTCACTGTTGAGAGTCAACACAGTGCTGAGACTTGGCTGCAGTAGGGAATGAGTTGTACAAGCCAGATTTCATCAAGAGGTACAGAACCAATTGTGTCTGCTCATCCACCCATCTGGTTTTCCCTAGTGACATTTCCAAAGGACAGGAATTTGTGTACTGAAAGGCTAAAATCGGTGCATGAACTCCACTTTTATTTTTTACTGTTCAGTTGCTTTTAACCCATAAACACCAAACCAAAATCAGTTCAGATTTCTCCATGGCTGTGTCCACTTCCGACCTTCACATCCCTTTCCCCATGAAAAAAAAACCCCAATAATTGTATTTCTGTACTTAAGGTGTTTGTGTTGCTTGAATAGTTGCACAAACCATGCAGGTTCTTGCATCAAATGGCTGTGGAAGTGTGATGTAATGTTAGTAGGATTGATTTTCCTCCATAAAAATCTTTGTTTTGGTAATTTAGCTTTTTATTTTACTGTATAATCAAAGCTTGGGTGAGCTCTCAAGCTGTTCTTCTCATCCAGACTTTTTCTTCTTACATTTTCATCTTCCTTAAATGTTCTAAGTAAAATGAAATAATAAGTGAATATTTCTCTCATGATAACATAGCTGTGTTTTTTTGGTTGTTGCAGTTAAAGTAAAATCAGTCTGGAATTTTGGAAGACCTTCCCTTTAAATATTCACTCAGCTTAGAGTGGTTATAGAAAATAGACACAAAAACTGAGTTCTGAGGAAGAACAAGAAGTAAAGTCACTAAATACTGCAAGACTTCATGCTAAAATCATGGAATGGTGTCCCTGGTTTTTAGTGTGAGGGAGAAAGACAAAGGGAATAAGTTTCTTTTCGTTTTAATAAGTGTTTCCTTTCGTTGGCATTGCCAATACCTGGGGACGAGCATCCCGAAGGTATCAATGTCAAGAATAAAAAGCCAAGTGGTTCAAAATGGGCGATTTCCCCCAGTTGCCCCAAGCAGAGCTGCCTGCAGACTCCTGGAATGACGTTCACTGCAGGACTGGGATACAACAGTTATATAAGTGAGTTGAACAAACAAGTTTATAGGGAAGAGAAACTCGGTGGTGTGACGAGGTTAGTGGAGCGAACATGTGTTCTCACTCCCTTAGTCCAGGCAGTTCAGGGTTATCTTCCCAACGAGGGCAGGAATTTTGCCAGGGCTGCACTTTTAATGTAGGTGGGTGAGGCAAAATTTAGCAAAGTCAGCTGGGTTGTCCACGTGGAGGCCGAATGCGGCTGAAGGAAAAGCTGGGGACTGGGAATAAAGGAAGGCAAAGAGCCAAGGATTGAGGATGAAAGGCAACAACAGAGCCTGGAGAGAAGTGAGGGAAGCAGCACAGTGGTGGAGAGATTGGACATAAATGATTCAAAGGGGAAGAGCGGTAAATGTTGAAAGGGATGAGGCAGGAAACAAGTGAAAAGGATGGAAATTAGCCTTAGGAGATATTATCTCTTCCTCTGATGTGGGAGGTGGGGTAGGAACACAGTCTTAATCCCTACATTAAAATATTTTAAGCTGCCTTTGTTTTAGGGTAAACACAGAATCAAAGAGTCATTTAGGTTGGAAAAGACCTTTAAGTTGTACCTTCTCTCTTCCCCTAACTTTTAGGTCCCCAGGCACGAGTGGGACTTGCTGGTGTGACTCTTGGGGATGGTCCTGTGCAGGGCTAAGGGTTGGACTCGTTGATCCTTGTGGGTCCCTTCCAACTCAGCAGATTCTGGTGGTTCTGTGCTCAGGCAGAGGTGATGCTGGCTGAGTGCTGAGCACCATTTGGATGCCGCTCCTCGGTGCCCCAGCCACCCACAGGCTGTCACCCTGGCAGGGGTGGGGGGATTTGATCAGCTGTGTCTGACAAAACCGGTCCCATTTTTTAACCTGAATATTCTCCTCATGATCACGGCCGTGCCTGCAAAGGAGAAAAGGGGCAGAGTCTTTCACCCGTGATCATCACTGTCGGGAAAAAAACTGCTGACGTTTTCTTCTCTTTTCCTTGAGCAGATGGGCAAAAGAAGGTCCAAGAGGAATTTGACATAGACATGGATGCTCCAGAGACAGAGCGGGCGGCCGTGGCGATACAGTCCCAGTTCAGAAAATTCCAGAAGAAAAAAGCGGGGTCCCAGTCCTAGTAGCTACCTCACAGCGTGCAAACAAAGCAACCCCGAAAAATGATTTACCGAGAAAACCCGAAATAACACAAAGATGCATGTACAGAAACGATCGATATTTAAAACCCCATTGGCAGATAACAGCCCGTGAGCTTGTTGTGTGACTTCATCCCAGGTGTTTCTCACGTTTTACCCCTCTGTAACTCACCATTTTACTTGATGTTGTAATAAAAAAAAAAAAAAAGTTAGGGTGAAGTAATTAAAGCGTCTGCCTTCATCTGTCTTTTCATATTAATCCAGCAAGTGCAGCGTTACAAATGAGCCCAGCCCAGCTGCCTCTTTCCCTCCCCACGTAAAGCTCGGAGACGGGAGAGCGCCGTATGTTGCAGGGTTCGTGCTGAGGGATGAGAGCGCTGCTTACCTCATTTGGAGAGCTCCAGCTGCCAGCCAAATGTGACAATAAAAATTACTTTCTCCTAATGAGCTGGAAGTAAAAAGTTGCAGGCAGAAGCTGGAGCGGGGGCAGGAGCTGGAGGAAGCAGTGAGCACTTTATGGTTGTCTTGCAGTTGTGTCAATAAAGGGGTTTTAAGTGGGGAGATTGTCCCTGTCCTTCCTCTTTGCATGATGACATTCAGAGTTACCCAGCTTGGACCACATTGACTGTTATGGAAAAAAAAAAATAAATTAATAAACCGGACACAAAAATACCTTTGGAAGTTTGGGGTTTGATTTTTTTATTTGTGAAAATAGAAACTGACTCTCTAAACTCTGGTTTTGATGCAGCTTTTCAGCCTTGAAATAATCAGGAACTGTTTCTATGCCATCTCTCTCTTCTCATAGTATTTTCACTACTTGAGGAGTAAATCATAACAAACTACCTGTCTCCATTTGGATTATTCTGCATCAACTGTGAACCCCTTAATTTATCACTGTGTTAGCCCAGCTTTTGATTAGCAAAAAGCAGCCACAACACTGTGTCTTAAATTGAGAAGTATTTATGTTTTCTCCCTGTTGTGAAACAGCAACAGACCAGTTTCAGATAAAGCAAGGATCTTGTTTGCCTTCAGACCTGATCAGGAGTTGGCTGCCCGTATGGAAGGTTCAAAAAAGATTTACTCAAGTACCTTGTACCCAGTAAAAAAGAGCTATTTAGATTAAAGTGGGACATGCACCACACAGAGGTGGTTTAAAAAATAAATAAATTAAAAATCTCATCCTCTTCTTGGCTTCATCAGCAGATTTAGGGGTTCCAGCAGGCATCTTGGTCCCTGGGGAAATGAGAAGTGTTTTTTGAAGGACTGGTGTTAGCAGCGGTTCCAAGGAGGCAGAGTGAGCTTCACCTCCAGGCTGGCAGAGGCAGGAGTGTGGGGTGGTGACAGCCTGCCAGCCTCTCAGGGAACAGCCTGGAGCTGGGACTCCTTCAGGGATCACTCCCAGCTCTGCCCAGAGGGGTTCTTTTCATCCTCTCCCATCTCCTAGGATTCTGATTATCAGGGTGCGGGACAAACACATCATTAGTCCTGTAAACAGAGAGCTACAACCAAGGGGTAGGAACAGAGGTGATCTCGTGCCAGTGGTGTTGGCTTGCCATGGGAATGCTGGAGGGGTGCAGAGGGAAGGCCCTCAGCCTTGTGCAGGTTAAGACACTTGTGGTGCTGGGCAAGAGTTTAGTGAGGAGCCCGAAGCTGGTGGTGGGTGCCAAGAGCTCTGGCACTTTGCTGGCTACGAGGAGCCCCCAGGGATGCTGAGCAGAGGAAGCCTCGTGGATCCTGTGGGTGATGCAGAAGGCACAGGCAGAGATGGCATGGGAGATGCTTAATAAGCACAGCTTAAGCCTGGGTGGGAATGGAAGGGGCTTTTTAGAACTTAGTTTGGGCTTAAATAGCTAAATACTGCCCAGACCCTGCACCTCTGTCTGTGTCAGGTCCTGGCCCCACACGACCTACCCCCTCACCCCCTGCAGAATCAGAGTTCTCCAAGCTGCAGCTCGGTGTTTTCATTCTAGCAGCATATTTTTCTTAGCAGCACTGTTTCTCTGCCTCTAAAAACTTCCCAAGCAAACCTCCAATAATGCCTCTGCTGTGCTCAAAGTGTGGTTTGTGGAGGCCCCAGTTTCCCTCCTCTTGTCTTTCACAGCGACTGCTCACCATATAATAACTGCCTTAGCATAATAATTTAAAAATTGTAATGGATTTGGATTGTGTTGGTGCCATTTTGTTTAAATGAACATATATTTGTGATAAAAAAACTGCATTTGTGTTCTGCATTATGTCATTTGAAACAGCATGAGCTCTGTAATGGCTACTTAATTGAATAAAAACTATGGGTAAACACTAGGCTTTTATATTTGATCTGACATTCCTTGGACTTAAATTTTCCTACACAACAGGAATAATCATATGGTTGGGACACAAAGAAAATGATTGCATTATTGAAGCACAGCAACAGGGGCTGTTAGTAAATGAATTATGGCTCTTTCAGCAGCAGGGCTGTCCTTCAATGTGAAGTTCAGAGCGCATCTTACAGATGCAGCCTTAATGCACAGAGACACATAATCAGGAAATAGTGAACTGGCACGAAATTTGGACTAATTGTGGTTGCCAATGTCAGATAATTTCCTTTTTATGTAAATGTGTTTGCATCACAGATTCAGTTCACAATTCCCAGGAGAGCTTTCTCGCTCCTGAGTCTTGTTTTCTGCTCACCCTTTGTCCATATCCAACATGGAAGTTGTTATTTCCTTTCTTATAACTAAGCTATACTTTTCAAAGACCTACCTGGGTTTTGCCGAGGTGAGAAAAGGAGTTTGATTCAACCAGGAGGGGTAAAGGAGGACACTTAAACATTCCAGGGTCTTTTAACTACCAAACACTCACTGAGCTCTGCAATTCACTGCTCCTGCCTGAGTAACCAAGTCATGGAAAGGAAGATTTAAATCAGGTGGATATCTGTGCCGATAAACCAAAAGTTCCTGTAGGTAACACGAAATGTTATTCAGAGCAGTAGGTTTTGCAGGAAACAGGGTTATGGCTCCCACCACAGACACCCACAGCCTCCCCAGACACATCCCTGCTGCTGCTGCTGCTGTTCCAAATTACTGTCAGATTATCCCAAAAGAGAATAACCTACAGTTGAGTGATCAGAACAATTGCCTGAGCCTTTCAAATCCTTAGTTCACATCGGTGCCTGGACTGTAAAATAACCTGGAGAAGTAAACACAGAGGAGGCTATTAAAACTAAAGAAAAGCCATCAAAAAGCACAGGAGTTGCCCACATGAGGAAAACAGCAAAGAGTGGGAAGTCCATCAAGCAAAACACAGAAAAGCAAGCCAAAGATAATTTGTGGGGGATGTGGGGAAGTGGAGGTCTTACAGAAAGTAGGGATGAGTCTTGGATTAATGCTCAGAGCAGAGGCTCCCACAAGAGGGGCCTTTTTTGGCAATGCATCAACCTGAGGAATTTGTTGGAGAGCTGAAGTGTCAAACAGAGTTTGGAGGAACCTGCCAAAATCTAAGTCATAGAATCAAGCCATAGAACGGTTTGGGTTGGAAGGGACCTTAAAGATCATCCAGTTCCACTGCCTGCCTTGGGCAGGGACACCTTCCACTACCACAGCCTCTCTGGGCAACCTGTGCTGGGGCCTCACCACCCTCATAGGCAAGAATTTCTTCCCCATATCCAATCTCAACCTACTCTCTCAGTAATAACAGATCAGCAGGACTGCAGGAGGTTCTCCCATGCCTGGTGAAGGATGTCAGATCCACAGCAGCTGCCCCTGTTCAACCCGTTGCTCACGGCGGCCTTAATTCCACGGGAAATTAATAACATATTTTAGAAACATTATTTGGAAAGGACTGTAGCAGTATTTAGAGATTTACACAAAGCAGCTTCATTAGGAGGCTTGAGAGCAACTCTGATGTGATGTAACACAGCTGTAATACATCAAGGCCGGCCTGACAGCAGCTGGGATTCACAAATCTGCTCGTGGTTGCTGCTGGAATAAACAGGTGGGTCATGCTAACCCAGGGGCACCTGGATTTTTGGGAAGTTTTAACAGGGCTCCCATGAATGCCCCTTAGGGAAGCTGAGAGGTGTGGGGACAAATGGTCGGGTCCTGTTGCAGAAAAACAAGTGGTTAAGGGGCAGGTGCCACAGGGATGTGGGATGGCATGTCCAGTGCTCACAAGCACTTGGATGACACCAGTGGGACTCCAACAGCATCTGCGCTGTGAAAAGTTCTTAAAAATCACCTGAAAAGAGGGATGTTGGACAGTGAGGTGACAATTTGCTCTCTGCATGAAAAATCCCACCCTTTGCTCCTTACAGAAGGGTCCCTGAGACCCATGAGGAGAGGAAGGTCCTCGAGGGTTTACTTGCAATACTAAGGGATATGGCAAACCCCAGATTTTCATTATGGTTTAGCCTAAATTAAATATTCTGGATTGCTCACCCAGATGGTGTTGGGGCACTGCCCAGGCTCCCCAGGGCAGTGGGCACGGCCCCAAGGCTGCCAGAGCTCCAGGAGTGTTTGGACAACGCTCTGAGGGACACGGGGGGAGTGTTGGGTGTCCTGGGCAGGGCCAGGAGTTGGACTGGATGGTCCTTGTGGGTCCTTCCCAGCTCAGGATGTTCCAGGATTCCATGATCCAGGTTTCCCTCAGCACAGAGATCACCTGTCCCAGGGGCAGAGTGAAGAGGGACCACGGGACAGGCTCAAGTCAGGGTGTCACATATGGTGGCCAATCTGGTCACAGTTGGATTTTGGAAACAATCCCTGCACAGGGATAGAGGAAGAACTGTTGGCTCAGTCCATGCTGCAGCCAAGGCACTGCTGTTTGGAATCATGGAAATTGAGGTTGTTCCTCCTAAACCCCGAGGGGGAGAAAAGAAAAGAGACACCAAACACGCAGGCAGGAACTTTGCTTTGTGTTTGGTCGTTCTGATGGTTGGGGGAAGCCGTGGGGAACCTGTAAGTCATCCAGTTGGGAAGGAAGGGGGATGTTCCTTAGTGTGATGAGGGTGTTCCTCGTGTGATGAGGATTCTCCTCATGTGATAAGGATGTCTCTCATGTGATGAGGATGTCCCTTGTGTGATGAGGGTGTCCCTCATGTGAGGAGGGTGTTCTTTATCTGAGCTCCATCCTTAGCTCAGTAAATAACTCCAGGGTTTTGGGAGCTGTTTTATGGCTTGCTTGGTGTCTGTGTGTCTGTGAAGCCCTGCTGACGCCTCCTCCCCGTTCTCCTTCCCCGCAGTGACAGGAGAATCTCCCCCCAGCCTATCAAAAGAACTGACCAGCTCTTTGGCGGGCGTGGGCGACGTCAGCTTCGACACGGATTCCCAGTTCCCCCTGGATGAACTCAAAATTGACCCCTTGACCCTGGATGGACTGCACATGCTCAACGACCCCGACATGGTCCTCACCGACCCCGCCACAGAGGACACGTTCCGGATGGACCGGCTGTGAAGGGCCCGGGAGCCGGAGCGGCGGCTGCTCCGCCCGTCCCACGAGTAGAGCTTTGTCGTCCCGAGCTTTGCCGCGCTGCAGAACCCCCCGCCCGGCGTCCCCCCCGAGCCGCTCGTTGCCGTTCATCAGTAAGGAGTTTTTTCCACCGGCCTTTCCCGCTCTTCTCTTTCCAGGGCTCCTCCTCCTCCTCCCTTTTTCCCACCTCTCCAGCTCCAGCGTGACGTTGTCGGTGTCTCCTTTGCACTAGAGAAGGGGTTGGGGCGGGTGAGGAAGGTCAGGAGATTCCCAGTTTTTGGCTGCTGGTTGGGAATGGTGGGGTTTGCCCCCTGCCCTCTGCCCTCCCGCGGGCCCGGCGCTGGGACTCTGCTCTGTGTCACCCCCCTCGGAGGCTGAAAGGCTCCTTCCTTCCGTGTTTGTCCCCAGGAATTAACATTATTTTTGAGTCTTATCAACAAATTAAACCCGTAACACCCCCCCCGAGGGTGAGCTGAGCGTGGAGAGGGAAGCACTTCCAGGCTGAGCAGCCACGTGGATTTCGTTACCTGTCCCCACCCTGGTGTTCCCTTCCCTCAGCAAAGCAGAGCAGCAGCTCCCCCCCAAAAAAAAATCCCCACCATAAACACTATTTTCCCAGCTTTTGTTTTGTTTTTTTGTTCTGTTTTGTTTTATTTTTTTTTAAAATATATATGTAATATATATATATTTCTATATATGTCTACATATATAGAGAGCATTTCTGAGCACACAAGAAAGTACTATAATTCATTACTTGATTAGCACAGGGGAAGGATCAGAGCATTTTAAAGCAGCTAAAAATAAAATAAAAATAAAATAGAGGAGACTAACCTGCATATTTCTAATTTTACTCTGTGAGAGAGATTCCTGGGCAACAGGAAAGGCATTTCCATAGCAATGCCAGGCTTGTTAGAATCGTGATGACTTGTTTTTTATTTTTTATTCATTACTTATTCTGTTACTTATTTATGATTTTTGTTGTTGTTGTTGTTGTTGTTTCTTTTTTTTTTTTTATAATTTAAATATTTGGATATTAGGAAAGTAGCTGAACTACATACAGCCAATTGAAGCACTCTACATACTACTTGTACAGTACATCTTTTTGTGGTTTTATTCCAGAAATATATTATATATATTATATATATATAGGTATTTTTAAACTAACTGGAATTTTGAACAGATGTTGAGGGGAAATAAGGAAGCTTATAAGGCAAGTTTAGATGTTTTCCTTTGAGAAACAGGCAAAAAAGGGTGGCAGGAACTTAGATATTCCTTCTTTCACCCGGGGGAAAAAAATCTCTTGCTCCACAGTGACCAGGATTGAATCCTCCAAAAGGAGATTCTGTTAAATTCAGTGGAGAACGGACTATTTCTGGTAGTCCTTGTGAATATTCTGTGCTGCAGCATTAAAAAATATCCCACCCAAATCCCCCCCACCTGACTGGGAATTGGTGGTTTCTCTCCAGCGTCGTGGCTGGATTGGTGGTGAGTCCCAGATTTCTGCTCTTGCTTTTTTGCCTAAAAACCCATCCCTTTCTCAGCTCTTGGAGGCAAAACCCAACCCCTCCAGCCAAAAAAACAAACCCCCAACCCCTCCAGCAAAAAAAACCCTCATCTCTTCCCCCCATCCCAGAAAGGTTTTCCAGGGAGCATTAGCGGAGGGAGGAGCCGAGTCACCCCTCAGTTAACGAGTTCCCTGCAATTAAGGAGCTCAAACTGCTCTGCAGGAGTGACTCTGCTCCCAATGAGTTATACTAGGTTTCTGTGTGCTTCCAGAAATCCGTGGGCCGCCATCCCGAGGTTCCCGCCGGCCCTGCTGAGCGGGATCGTTGTGGGGATCTCTCTAATCCCGCCGTGTTCCCTCAATGTTTTGTGCCATTTGTTGACCATTTGCACTAAAAATGTGGTTTGTTTTTTCCTTTTTTTTTTTTTTTTCCCTTTGGTCTCTTGGCTTTTCTGTGTCTTTTTTTGTTTTGTTTTGTTTTGTTTTTTTTTGGTCCCTCCCTGCTCACTCCAGAGATTTTTCCCTCAAATCTCCTGAGAACGTTTTGGGTTCTTTTTCGGGCAGGATTTTTGAGCCCGGTGAGTCCGTGGTAACTCCTGGTGGCTGCTTGTTTCAGGTGGCTAACGCTTTTCCAATTTAAGGAGGAGATAAAAGGCAGCTCATCCCAAAAAACACAACCCAACCAGGAGGGGTTTGGGCACAGGTTTGGGAAGGTGCAGCTGGAGGCGCTTCCTGCCGCTCCCGTGGCTCCCTGGTGGGGTTCCTGTGTGGCTCTCCCGTTGGAATGGCTCTCGTGCATGTGTAAATCCTTGTCTGTGATCCGTGTTTTTCAAAGCCAGAGTGAAGCATCCGAGTGGGAGCTGAGATTCCCTCCCAGGAGGCTCGGACAGGGAGCCCTGGATCCCACGCTCCTTCCCGGTTTTTTAGCTCCCAGTGTACATAAAGAGCTCTTTTGTTTCTTAGAACTTGTAAGTAGACCTTGAAAATGGCCTTAATTTCAAACTAACCCGTCTTGGGATGCAACTGTCGGAATTAGGGACCATCCAGCTGAGGGAAGTCCAGGTTTTTGTTCCCTTTGTGTGGGCCTGTGGGAGAGGGGAGGAGCAGGTGAGGTGGTGGGAATGCTGAGTGTGACAGGAGGCGTGGGATCCCCAAAGGGATTCCTGGCACATCATGTAGGACCTGCCCCAGAGGGGAATTTCCTCCTCCTCCTCCCCTTGAAATTCTCTTTCCTGTGGCATCAGGCTGATCTGAAGCAACCCCAGATCAGGTGGAATCGTGGAGCAGATCCCAGGTGTTCCCAGAACAAATAATGGGATTTTTATTTCCAGTTTAGCAGTCCTGTTCTCATCTTAAACAGGGTGGGGTGTGAGGGTCCCTTCCCACCGGGCACTGCTGGGAGCAGGAGGAGCAGCAGAAAGGGAAGAAAACCATCACTTAGCAAAAAAACACCCCCCGCCCCCCAATACCCAGAAGAAAATAGTGTTATTGATATTATTGCTAAGTTTGAGTTAAATGCTGTTGAAACTGTCTGGTGTCTCAAAGGGTGACTGTCCAAACATACCTGCTGAGTGAACCCCACCCTCCCTACATGTGTTTTTATATCTCTCTCTCTATATATATAAATATATATAAATTAATTAAAAAATTCCCAAGCTAGACTGTTGCATTTGCCAATACAATGGGGAATAACAGGAATAAACCTTGGGCTTATCAAAAACTGTGATTTTTTTTTTTAAAAACTTTTTTTTCTTTTTTAATTTTTTCATGGTTTTATTTTTTTTGCAGAAGCAAACCCAGCCCTTGTGCTGGTGGCTGGGGCTGTGTGTGTGTGTGTTGGGGGAGGCTCTTTTCCCTGTACATAGATTTTTTTCCCCCCCCTCTCGTGGTCCCTCTCCCCGCGCCGGCCGCATGTGTGATCCGGGCCCGGCTCCCACGGCTTCTGCATGGCAGGGAGCTCTTC
The DNA here is from genome assembly GCA_035583135.1 of Lophotriccus pileatus. Taxonomy (NCBI): domain Eukaryota; kingdom Metazoa; phylum Chordata; class Aves; order Passeriformes; family Tyrannidae; genus Lophotriccus; species Lophotriccus pileatus. The sequence continues at coordinate 1,452,091 of JAWWES010000082.1, forward strand.
CCAGCCCTCCTCCCCTCCTGCCAGCCCTGCCCTGCACACACAGCCTCGGGCTGGCCCTGCTTTTGGTTTGGGTCGAAGAGTTGGGGGGAGGGAAAAAGGTTTCCAGAAAGAGGCTGCCGAGAACTCGTCCCTTCTTTGTGCGTTTTCGATTGAAATTTAACGACTTCAATCCGTGGATTTTTAAGGAACCCCCGGAATGCTCATGGATGAACCTTGAGCTCGGGGGAGGTTGGATTTGATGATCCTGCAGGGCTTTCCCAGCCTGGATTTGGTGGTTCTTTCCCAACCTTGATCCAGTGATTATTTCCCAACCTTGACTCGGTGATTCTTTTCCAACCTTGATTTGATGATTCCGTCCCAGCCTTGATTTGGTTTTTCTTTCCCTACCTGAATTTGGTGATTCTTTTCCAACCTTGGCTCAATACCTTTTTTTCCCAACCCTGATCTGGTGACTCCAAGAGCTGCCCCAGGTTTACCTAAAGCAGCCCCAACAACATCCAAAATCACTGAACTTCCCCTCAAAAAATAAAGCGTCTTGGCCGCAAAAACTCGGATTTCTGTAGAAACAGCAACTCAGGCTTGAGCTCTGCCCCTAAGGAAAGACCCTGGGAACCCCCTCTGGACACGAAGGAAGCGGAAAGGCCCCTCCTCACCCCGTAGGTCCCGACCTGTGCTTTTTTGGGGGGGACAAAACCCCCCTAAAACCAAGCGCGTTTATTCCTCGGAGCAACGGCCCCCCCCCCGTCACTGTGATGGCAATGTGAGAGCGCAGGTAGCCTTTGTTAACGTGTGTCTGTCCTTTTTACAAAACAAACAAACAGAAAAAAAAAACACCCAACAAAGAACCCCTTCCCTTCCCCCCTTTAGGATGAACTTTGTAGTGTTCCTGTCTCCTTTGTATTCTTATTTTTTTTTTGAGTTGCATCTTATTTATATCCGGCGCAGTGTAGGCATGGGATTGCATGTCGGTTTTCTACGCGGGCACCACGACGTTCTGACTGTGTATTATATAAAAATCATTTTTACCTTTTTAAACAGGAGAAAAACAAAAGCATAAAAAAGCAAAAAAAAAAACCAACCCACCCAAAACCAAACAACAACCCCCAACGAAGCATTGTGTGGAATTTCTATACTGCAAAGCCAAACACTACATGGACGTCCTTTCTCTCTCTCTCTCTCTCCTCGTTTGTGTTATTTATTTCCCCAGGCGGTTTTGGGGTGGGCGGGGGGGGCGTGGTGTGCGTTGCCTTATGTGGGCTTGACCAATTTTATCAAAATAAAGGCCTGAAGGGGTTAAAAAATCCGTTGGTTGTTTTTCTTGGGGCAGCGGGGATGTTGGAGGGCACGGGGATGAAGCCGACCTCTGGAATCTCTTGGTCCGACCCCCTGCCCAGGCAGGGTCAGCTGGAGCAGGGACACCTCCAGGTGGCTTTGGAGTGTCTCCCTCCATGGGCAGCTCTTCCAGTGCTCTCCACCCTCCATGGGAAGAGGTTGGGGTGGAACTTCCAGCATCTTCAGAACCCAGCTTTTATTGGCTCTCCAGGCAGGCTGAGGTTCCACAAGACAAACCCAGCCTAAAAGCTTTCATTTCTCGTTCTGAGGAGACCCAGGGAGACAGGGAGGTTCTTGAGGAAAAGGGGCCCCGGTGCACTGGCCAAGAAAATTCCCAAGCTGGGCTCTCCCAGCCTTTGGGGGTCTCTTACACATCCCCAAGGGAAAACCTCCAGCAGAGGAACAAGAACACACACCTGACCAAGGAGAAACCTAGTATTTATTACCCAACGTTCCAGAACAAAGACTCTCCTTAAAGTACTTTTTTGGGGGTTTTTTTGGAGTTTTTAATCATTTTTAACGAGCAACTTTGCACCGAGGCTGCTCCCCGCGTCCTCCTCACGCTGCTGCCAGCTTTGCTCGGCGGCAGCCCTCCCGAAAGGAGAACAACATTCACACCTTGAGGTGGGGAAAACATTCCTGGGTGGGGGCCAGCCACGCTACACCCGACTCCAGCGATCCCAGCTGCTGCAGGGGGGGCTTCCAGCGCATCGTTTTCCCGGTGGGGAGCGGACAAGCGGGGTCTGCAGCAGCTCAGGCTCCTGGTCACACTCAACTGCCTCCCCCCTGCCCTTCCCAGGGGGTTCCTGTGGCGTGGGAAGGGAGGGGGTGTCCAGGGGGAGGTGCTGTGAGGGCGCTGGGGGAGGTGCTGACGGTTCTTCCTGCGGAATTCCAGAGCGGGAGCGGGGTTCGGGGAAGCGGGAGCGGGGCCGGCTCCACCCAGGGCTGGATTAGTCTTGCTGGACTCGGAACGTCTCGTAGTCCTCGGGGATGGTGTCTGGGGAGGGGGAGATGAGAGCAGAGGGGGAGGTGAGGGGCAGGGACAGCGGTCACAGGGGAGGGAGGAACAACCTGAAGGCAAAACGAGCCCAGGGTCTGCCCTCGGCTCTCGGAACCCACCGTTGCAGCGGTAGCGCAGGTTGGACCAGATGATGTTCTCCTGGGAGAAGCAGAAGACTCCGAGGCGTCCCCCTCGCATGGTGGTGTCCAGGACGACGCCCGTGTCTGCCACGACCTCGGGGCCCTCGTAGAAACGGGCTCTGGGGGACAACAAGGCTGTGAACGCGAGCCCTCCCCGGGCAACGTGGCTGCCCCAGCCCTGGAAGCAACCTGGGACAGGGGGAGGTGTCCCTGCCCACGTCCCTGGATGAGCTTCAGGGGCTCTTCCAACCCAACCCATTCCACGAGGCTGATTTTCCCCGTGGAATTTGGACACTGTCCCTCCTCTCCCTTTTGTGTCCAACCCCCTCCCCCCGAGCCGAGCAGAGGGAACTCACTGCAGACCCTCACCTGATGTACCCGACCTGCGGCCGGTGCTGCAGGAACCAGCGATAGGAGGTCTTGTCCTTCCAGCCGGAATTCCGAGGGTCTTTCCAGAGCAGTTTGACCTGGTCCGTGGTGTCTCCCGTGTGCCAGAGGGAATTCCGGAGGTACTCGCCTGGGCCCGTTTTGGACTTCACAGCCTGGGAGGGGGGAGAGGCTGAGCAGCGAGCGGGTGAAGGGCTGGAGTGGCCGCGGCTGCTTCTCCCACCGCGCGCGGGAAAAGAGGCAACAAAAAAAACACACCCTCCCCTGGAATTGTTTTTCCCGCGGTTTCTTTACCTTCAGTTGAATTCCAGGTTCTGCTACCGCTCGGAAGGGGTTTGCCTGCCAGTAGGTCTGTTCCATCTGCTTCCACATGACCACGTAGAAGCTGGAGCTGTCCTGGTACCCAAATATGAACCCGGCGTAGTCGTCGTCCGTGGCCGTGTTGACGTGGAACGTGCCCTCAAAGTCCACCCCGTTGAACGCCGTGTAACCTGGTGGGGAAACAACCACCCTGAGAGCCAGGACAAAGAGGCTGATCCGGTTTTTTTGCTATGGATTCAGGCTGGGGGATGGATTTTGCCCGGTGAAATCTGAGGGTTTCTTCGCTGCGCGAAGTGTTTCGGAGGAGGCGGAGGGGAATCGGTAAAGTCGCGGCTGGAAAACTCAGCTGCACTGAGGGGGAATTTCCCAACAGGACAAAGGGAATTCCTCACCTACAGCCAGGCCAGGATCGCTGTTCATGGTCTGGACAATCTCCATGCCCTGAGGAAGAGAGGGATGTTGACTCATTAGTGCCGTTCCAAACGTACCAACCTCCCTCCCGCTCAGTGACCGGCACTCCGGGATTCCGGCACCACAAATCCTGCGAAGTCTCCTCAGGAAAACTGCACCCCAGCTGTCCCCCCTGCGCTGGGGAGCTCTCCTACCTGGTTGAGGACGATCCAGTTGGGGTCAATCTGCGCATCCCCCTCGGGGTCCAGCACCACGGTCTGGAAAGCCCTGAAGTCGGTCAGCGTCACCTCGGCGTTCTCGGGGCACACGTCGATCCTGTCGATCACCATGTCCCTGTCGAAGTCGTCCTCGCACAGGTTCCCCACGCCGTCCCCTGGGGGCACAAGGGCAGGAGCAACGAGCTTCCCACGGGTTCTGCTGCCCCTGGTTTGCTCAGCTTTGGTGCTCGGAGCGCTGGGACACCCCGAGGCTGCGGCAGAGAAACTCGGAGGCTCCTCCTGCTGCCAGCAGAGAAACCCCTGAAACCACAGACACTTCTGGAGGAGAGCACTTCCCAGATTGTCCCAGCATTCCCCTGATTGTCAGGGCTGTGGAATCTGAGCCTGTCCCAGCACCAGGTCGAGCTCTGAATCCCTGCGGATCTCCGGAGCCACCGGGAGAATCCATTCCCTCACCGTCCGAGTCCTCCTGGCCGGGGTTGGGGACCAGCCTGCAGTTGTCGGGGCCCGGGGGTTTCAGGTCTGGGATTCCATCATCATCGTCATCATCATCACATTCATCCCCCAGCCCGTCGTTGTCCGTGTCCACCTGGGAGCTGTTGGGCACTGTGGGGCAGTTATCCCGGGAATCCTGGTGGCCATCCCCGTCACTGGTGGAGACAAGGGCAGGGAGAGGTTACCCACTGCCAGGTGCTTCAGAACATGCACGGGAAAACCCTTCCACTGGCCACTTCTTTTTGGGGGGAGGGTTCTGAAGGAAGTTCCACCTCTCTTAACCTCCTAATCTTTTTTACTGGATGAGGCCAAGCCAGGCTGTCCCTTTTTCTCCCTCCCTGCCCCCGGGATTCCACACAGACTGACGGGATTTTCACAGCAGGGTCTCACCTGTCCTGGTTGGTGTCACAGACGTCTCCCACCAGATCGTGATCCGTGTCTTTCTGCCGAAGTAAAGGGAGGATAATTTAAACTTCTCCTGGATGGAGAGGTGGAATGGGCAAGGGAGAGAACACGGGGGGAGCTGACAAGGCTGGGAAGGTTCCTGCAGGATCTACAAGCTGCTGTGGCCGAACAGGGGAAGGAAGGGAGAGCCCAGAGTGCAAAACTTCCTCACTGAACTGATGTTTGCTCTCTTTTGTGCTGCAGGGTGGCAGCCAGAAAACAAAACCTGGGATGTTTCCGTACCTGGTCTGGGTTGCTGAGGGTTGGGCAGCTGTCACAGGCATCTCCCACACCGTCCCCATCCCCATCCCTCTGGTCAGGGTTAGGAACCCTCCTGCAGTTGTCCATCGTGTTTCTGATCCCTGGGAAAGAGGCAGAGCAGACCCATAAAAAAACGAGTTCAGTGTCTGTGAACATTCTGCTCCAAGGCTGATTCCAAAGGCAGCCAGGTTTGGTTTCCCCCTGGAGGACACACAGAACCAGGAGCTGCTGATGGCTCAGATATTCCCAAATTTCTCTGTTTAAAGTGCTGCACAGCACGGTGTGGTGTCAGGGTTAGGGGGCTGGTGCCCGGGGGCCTTCCCTCATCCTCCCCTGCCGCCCTCACCGTCCCCGTCCATGTCGTCGTCGCACTCGTCGCCCTTCCCGTCGCCGTCGATGTCCTTCTGGTCGTTGTTCTTCACCTGGCGACAGTTGTCACAGGCGTCCCCGAAGTTGTCCTTGTCGCTGTTGCGCTGGTCCGTGTTGCGGGTGTACACGCAGTTGTCCTGTGGGGACACACGGTGGAAGGTTTGGGACCAGCTCCCAGGCCATTCCCTGGGGTCCCGTCCCTGCTCCCCACCCAGCAGAGAACACCCAGATTTCAAAGCCAAAGGTCACCCCGTGACCTTTTGGGCATTTTGCAAATTCACACTGAAGGTGTTGCTGCTTTGCAGGACCCCCCTGGTGCCTTCAGAGCAGGGACAAAGCTCAGCACCAGAACCCCCAACCTCAGCGTTCGGAATCCCGTCTCCGTCGGCATCGTCGTCGCAGGCGTCTCCAATCCCATCCCTGTCCGCGTCCTCCTGCCCGGAGTTGGGCACGGTCACGCAGTTGTCCTGCAGGGAGAGCACGAAGGGCCTGCTGGCACCCACTTCCCGAAGTGGGAATCGCCCAGAATTCCCTGATTTCCCCAGTGATTGGGGAAGGGGGGTGGGTCTCACCTTGCGGCACTTCTTGTCGGAGCAGCGCTGCTTCTCGTCGGGGACGCCGTCGATGTCCGTGTCCTTCCCGCACACGTAGCCGTTCCCTGCCCACCCCACGAGGCACTGCAAGGCAGCACACGCACGGTGTGAGGCCCGGGGGAGTCCCCTGATGGCCTCATGCCTCCAAAATTGAGGGTTTTCTCCATGAGAACCGGCACAAAACACCACAAATCCAGGCGAGAATGTTTCTGGTGTGAAGGCCTTTCCAAGGGGCTCGTCCCTGCTCGGCTCTGGGGAGTTTCATCTGTAGGGCTTTGGGCAAAAATGAGCACCCCAGACAAGCAGGGCTGGGTCTGAGGGGTCGGGAGCTCTTGGGGGAGCACGAGGAGAGCAGCTCAGGAGACAGGGAAGGGCCGGGATGCTTTGGGAAGGCAGGTTCTCCAGGAGAGGGCAGTGGCAGACCCCGGAGAGCAAGCACGGGGTGGGGGGGGGAGAGGGACAGACCCCAAGGGCAGGGAGGGTTGGGGACACACCCCATGCTCGGGGTGGGGGGATCAGATCCCAGCTGCAGGAGGGTGGGACCTGACCCCCTATTGCTGGGAGGTGGGACAAGACCCCGGTGGTGAGGGCGTCGGACCAGACCCCAATCTCGGGGAGGGATGGACCTGCCCCCAAATTCAGGGGGGTCAGAGCAGACCCCAACCAGGACCAGACCCCAATCCCAGACTCCAGTCTCTGGGAGGATGAACCAGACCCCAATTGCAGTGGAGTTGGGGCCAGCCCCCAGTTGTGGCAGGGCTGGACCTGACCCCAAACTCGGAGAGGGTCAAACCAAACCCCAGTCCTGGGAAGGTTCGTGTCATACCCCAGCCTTGGGGGGTCAGACAGAGCTCAATTTTGGGGGGCTCAGCCCTCACCTGGCAGGACAGGGAGCCGTCCCTCTCCACGATGCACTCGGCCTTCTCGTGGCAGGGGCTGATCTCTCCGTTGGGGCAGCGCCGCTGTCCCCCCTGGCTCCGGCAGCCGCTCACCTGGTCCCCCACGAAGCCGGGCTTGCAGGCCCCGCACTTGTAGGATCCCTGCGGGAAAAGCCAGCGGGGAGTTCACTCCCACAGCCCTTCCTCAGCCCCTGGAATTGCCCCTGGGAAGGGACGTCCATGTGGGGCTCCGGGGATGTCACGGAATCAGGGAACAACTCCTTCCCAATATCCCATCCAACCCCGCCCTCTGGCAGTTTGAAGCCATTCCCTGTGTCCTGTCCCTCCATCCCTCGTCCCAGCTCCCTCTCCAGCTCTCCTGGAGCCCCTTCAGGAGCTCTGAGGTCTCACTGGAGCCTTCCCTTCTCCAGGTTGGAGAATCCCAGCTCTCCCAGAGCGGGGGGGGCTCCAGCCCTGAGCATTTACCCGGGTGTTGATGCAGATGGAGTTGGGGACACAGTTGGTGGCAGCCCCGGTCTCACACTCGTTGATGTCAGTGCACACCTGCCCAGGAAGAGCCAAACAGGCGTTAAATCCCCTCCCGAGGGCACATCCCAGAATTTGGGCACGACCAGGAGCGCAAGCAAAGCCCTCTGGCACACACACCTTACTAGCCCAGGGCTAGCAAGTTTTCCTCCTGACCAGCTCGAGGCAGATCCCAGCAATGCCCCTTCCCCTTTTCCAGAGGGGGTTTAAACCCACTTTGGGCTGAGCTGGCAGAACATCCTCCCTGTGGATGTTCAGCAGGGGCTCCATCTCCAAACAATCCACGCCTGTGCACCCCCGAGGGTGGGATTGTGTTCCTGTGCTCACACAGAGCCCAGGCTGGCGGGTTTTTGACCCTGATCTGTCAGGAGCTGTCAGGGAAGCTGGGGGTGAGAGGAGGGGGGTGGCAGTAGCTGCGTGAACTCTTCTGTGTCCCGGCAGGGAAGGGACACACAAGGAAAGCCACGGAATGTTCTGCCCAGCCTCAGGCAAGGCCTTGCAGCGGAGGTGGCTTTGGGGCTGAGGTGTCAGGACATCCTGGGAATGTCTCTCCCTCTCCCTGCATCCCACTGAGGTGTGGGATGACGGGATCACGCACTGCTGCATCCCTGGGCAACCCCCCCAGCCCCTTCCCGGAGGCTCCACACGGAGCGTCACCTCACGTTTCGTTTCCCTCCCGTTCCTCCGAGACCTTCTGAAGGGCAGGGACGGAGGGAAGAGAGAGCCACCGACTCCCGAGGGCCACGGGGAGGGTTTGTGGGCCTTACCTGCTTGTTGGCCCTGGCCTGAGCCAGCCCAACGCCCTCCAGCAGCTGCCCGGTGAAGCCGGGCGGGCAGGGGTCGCAGCGGAAGCCGGGGGTGGTGTTAATGCACTGGACTTTCGGGAAGCAGGGGTTTGCGTTGCACTGAAACAAGAGACAGGGGTTGGCCAGGGCTGGGAGGCGGCTCCAAAGCTGGGGTTGGTTTGGGGGTGAGAGTTTTTCAGCTCTAAAGGAGGAGGCAAAACCGCGCCGGGCGTTCCTCGGCCGCTTCTCCCCCCCCCCAAAAATAACTGTGCAGGCAAGTCAAGCAGAGCGACTGTCAGCGCTGATCCTCCTTCAGGTGGCACCAGTTGCCCAGGCAGGGGCTGTCCTGGCTTCTCACTTCCCTCCCTGGGATCCTTGGAGAGCTGGACAGTTCCTTTACCCTGCGGAATTTCAGCTCCCGGAGGAACCGCGAGGCTGTTCCTTAAAAACCACGGGACAAACCTGCAGCACCCCCAAGGCACTCGTTTGTTTCCCACTCTGGGAAGCCAAAACTGTCTTTCCCAACTCGCTGTGAGCCCTTCATTTTCTCCAGCACCTCATTGTTTTCCCTGGATTCTCCCTGGCAGGCAGATCCCACGAATACGGTGTTTCCCATACTTGGGACTGTCAGATTTATCATCAGTCCCAGAATCTCTCACCCACCCCTTTTTAAATGGAAATGCAGCAGGGATGAGAGAGCTCTGCCCGGTGGAACAATCAGGGAGCTCAGGAACATGGCTTGGGAGCCACAGGAATGTCCTTTGGACACGTGGAATGAGTGAGCAGAGCTTTGCACACACACACGGAGCCTAAACTTGATGGAATGCCACAATTCCTAAAAAAAACCCCAAACCCTAAACCCCACACAGCATCTGCACAGGGAGGTTTGATTTAAGGGCAGAAATAAAGCAATCCAAGCAGTGTGGTGAGATTTGCTGCTTCCAGGACTGCTCGGGAAGGATTTGAATCCTATTCCACACCTAATAAATCTTATCTCCAACAACTCCTCAGCTCGGACTGCTCTGGCCTTCCAAACTCACCTTTCCTGGCACAGACCAAAGAGTTTATTCTGGTGGAGAAAGAAATCCCAAGCTGGCCTGGCTGCAAACCCTCCCCCCCTCATGGACAGGGCTTGGGGAGGGGGAGATCCAGAACCCCTTCCAGACGGAGAACATCCCTGCGGGATTTCAGCTCCCGGAGGAACCGCCGGGACTTTTCCCCCTCAAACCACGAGACATTCCAAGAGAACTGGGGCAGTTCTGGGGCTCCCAGCCCGGGTTTTTACCTCGTTGATGTCGGTGCAGTGGGTCCCGTTCCCGGAGTAGCCGGAGGGGCAGGGCCCGCAGCGGAAGCCGGTGCCGGTCTCGGTGCAGGGAACTCCCGGGAAACAGGGATTTGGGAGGCACCTGTTGAACTGGGTGACGGTGATGACGGGGCCTGTCACCTCGGGGTGCATCCCTGCGGGATGAGGGGGGTGGTAAGGGCAGAGCCAGAGGGGTGAGGGGGGATTTTGGGAGCGTCCCAGCGCTCCACGCACGGAACGTCCCTCCCCGTCCTTCCCAAGGGAAGGGATGGAAATCACAGAACCCTGGGTTAGGTTGGAAGGGACCTTAAAGGATTTCTGAGTCAGAGCAGGCAAAAAAAGCCAATAAGAAGCCACAGAAGGCACAGAATTATGGACTGGTTTGGGCTTGGAAGGACATCAAAGCTCATCCAGTCCCACCCCCGGCCGTGGGCAGGGACACCTCCCAGGTTGCTTCCACCAGACCAGGTTGCTCCCAGCCCCTTCCAACCCGGCCTTGGACACTTCCAAAGCCTCAGCTCCCAGCCCAGAGCTCTGCTTGTGCCACTCTCCACGTCTCCAGCCCCTCTGGAGTTCCGCAGAAACGAGTTCCCTGCCTGGTCCCTGCCCCTCGCTGGCGGGGTGGGCTCAGCCCTTTGGCTCCAGGAGAACCCCCAGAGGCTTCAGTTTGGGCACTGCTGGGCTGGCAGCCAAAGCCCTGCTGCATTTTGGGGCCAAATAGCAGGGTTTTGGTCCTCAGTCCTCACTGCCTGGCTGGAAAACTTCACTGATTCAAGACTGGGAGTTTTTGCTCCTGTTTTGTCCAACTTGAAAGTTCAATATAAAAAAAAAAAAAAACAACAAAACCTGAAATAAAACAACGAACAACTGTCTGCCAGCAGCAAAACCTTCACTAAAAAGGAAAAGATCTGCCCTGCTCAGGTTTCTCTTCCCGAGAAATAAGAGAGGAGCCCCCCAACTGCTGAGAGGGATGTTGTTCAGGGCTCAGACTCTCCAAGGAAGGAGCACGGGAGGACACGCAGAAAAGCAGGACAGCAAGTGAGGGAGGCAGAAATCAAGTAACAGAGAGAAAGGTCAGGACAGTTTTATGAGGAAATGATTAAAGCAATTGCAGGGGAGGGATGTGTTTCTGTCCTGCAGCTCCCAGAAGCTTTGGGTAATCTCTTTTCCAGCAGAACCCCCGATCCTCTTTCCAAAGGCAGGAGTGGCTCTGGCTCCACCCTCTGAGCGTTTCCAGGAGCTTTCTGCGAGCCAGACACGCAGGGGGGAGCTCCAGCTTTGCCTTCTCCGAGGAAAAACACGTTTACAGGGGAGCAGAGGGCACGGTTTATAGGGGGGGAAATTTATATGGGGGAAATAATTTATATGGGGGAAATTTATAGGGGGGAAATTTATGATTGCTCAGCCTGGAGAAGGGAAGCTTTGGGGTGACCTGAGTGGAGCCTTCCAGGACCTGAAGGGGCTGACAAGGAACATGGAGAGGGACTTGGGATAGGGGATGGAGGGACAGGACACAGGGAATGGCAGGGATAGATGGGATACTGGGAAGGAATTCCTCCCTGGGAGGGTGGGGAGGGGCTGGGATGGATTTCCCAGAGAAGCT
>JAWWES010000082.1:1463276-1478321 GCA_035583135.1 Lophotriccus pileatus
CGCCGGTGGGGGGGGGGCCCCCCCCCCCCCCCCCCCCCCCCCCCCGCACCTCCCGCGCGTCACCGCTCCGGGCCTGGCGCGCGCGGCGGCCGCGGCCGCACCGACCCCCCCTTTCCCTCACCCCCCTTTCTCCCTTCCTCGACTCGCCCCTCGAGCGAGCCCCGCCGGGACTCCCCCCCCTCACGACCACCACCAGCACCACCCCTCCTCCTCCTCACCCACACACCCACCACACGACCGGCCCCCCCGGCCGCTCCGCCGCCTCCGCGGGGGGACCCGCCCCGAGCGCCGGGTTCGTTTGTGTGTCTGTCTGTCTCTCCTCTCTGTCTCTCCGCCTCTCTCTCTCTCTCTCTGTGTGTGTGCGGGGTGTGTGTGGTGTGTGCGCGGCCGCGGGGGGGGCGGCGCGGCCTGGTGCGCGCGGCGGATCCCGCCGCTCGCGTATCGCGGCCGGCCGGCGCTCGCTGAGGGGAGAGCGGAGCGGATCGGAGGGGAGGAGGAGGAGGAGGAGCCCGCCCCGGCTCCTCCAACACCGCCGCCATGAGCGTGGAGGCGTACGGCCCCAGCTCGCAGACCCTCACCTTCCTGGACACCGAGGAGGCCGAGCTGCTCGGCGCCGACACTCAGGGCTCCGAGTTCGAGTTCACCGACTTCACCCTCCCCAGCCAGACCCAGACGCCGCCGGGGCCCGGCCAGGCGGGGCCGCAGCAAGGCCAAGGCCCCCCCGGCGCGGGGCAGGGCCCGCCGGGGCCGCTGGACGCGCAGGTGAGGAGGGTTTTTTTGGGGGGGTTTGAGGTGTGTGTGTAGGGGGGGAAGGTCCGGAAGGGGCCCGGGTTGGGGTCGGGGTTGGGCGGGGAGCGGGAGCCGCGTGTGGAGCGGGAATGGATCCCGCCTCCGTCGCGACATAAGTCGAGTGAAACGACCGCAAAAGCTGCGTGTTATTTCAGGTTTGGATTTTTTTCCTTTTTTTTTTCTTCTTAATTTTTATTTTTCCGCCTTAAACGTGGCTTTGGTTACCGAAAGTTGGGCGCTGAGGGAGTTCGGCCTTAATTTTTTTTTTTCATTTTTTTTTTACTTCTCGTGGCTAAAATACGTTTTCACTTTTTTAAATTCATGGGTTTCGCTCGCTATTGTGGTCGCGTTTATCGTCCTTGTCCCCCTTTTCTGCCTCCCCTGTTCGCTTGGGCTTTGCGTTGGAGGGACAGTCGATGTTGGCCTGAGGTTTAAGTTCTGCTTCCTCGTGACTTAAAAAACAGGTTTTAGGGCCTGTATTTTTTTTCTTTCTTTGTTATAGCTTGGTATTAAAAAACCCATGATGTTCGTTTAGCAGTTCCCAAAAGCGAAGAGAGGGAGGGAATTTGTGGTATATTTTATATTACGTGCTCACAAGAAGACGTTGTCACTGCTACACCTTCTCTGTGCCTGCGGTAAAAGCGACAAAAACCCCGAAAAACTCGCCCGTATTTTTTAAAAACTCGAAACTTTTCTGCGTTTTAAAGATCGAGGAAAGCTCAGTTCCATTACATTCCTGTCCCATTATTAACAATTAAATGCTCGCACATTATCCACGTGTTAAGGGCCGAGTTTAAAGAGGAGTTGGAAGTTTTAGGTAAGTTTTTTTATCGTGGTGGAGCCGGTTTGGGTTTTTTTTTTGCCTTTTACTCGCCAAACCTGCAGCAAAGCAGCACGGAGGATCCACAGGTGTTGCAGGGCAGGACTGGAGGGTTTTTTTTCTCCTGTCCTGGGGGGTTTATCCCGGGACAAATTGAGTCACTTCTGGTGTCTGAAAGTGCTCGGTGACATCCTGGGTGGTGTCACAGGATGTGCTCAGGGCAGCGTGTTCAGAAGGGCTTTTTGTTTGTTTTCTTGTAGGTTCACTTTTGGGTGGAATTTCTCCACTTTTGAGCGTTGCAAGATCAGAGTTATTTAGTACCAGTGGTAAAATCCGACTATACATGAATTGATTTTAAAATTTTTAATGAAACTCTCAGGTTTTAAAGCTTTTAATGGCTTGTGATCGCCCCAGAACTCCCCAGGAGAGAACATGTGGCCAGAAAAAGGAGAAAAACCACCCCAAAATAAGCCTCATAAGCTAAAAGACCAGACAAGAGGATTAATAATTGGTCTCTCTCTTTTTTTTTTTTTAATGTCTAAACACGTTTGAAAAACCTTTGAAGTGAAAAGGGAAAGAGGAAAAAAAAAAGCTCTGGAGAGCACATTCAGGTGCTGGTTTGGCAGAAAGGAAAGGGATTTCGTGGTTGTTTTTTACCTTTTAATCCGTGTATTTTATATTTCTGCAAACTCTGGTCATCCCGGTCCTCGCTTTGACTTCAGAAATGTGTTATTTTTGGGGGGAGGATGGACCTATGGCAGCAAGGCCTCTGAGAAGTGCAGTAAGAACCGTTCCCTCCTGAGCTGGAGTCAAACAAACCCCCTGGATCTGCTCAGACCTGCCCTTTCAGAGGCCTCACGGGGTGATAAGATCAGAAATGAGGTGGTTTGTTGTTTGGTTTGGTTTTTTTTTAAAGGTTCTGGGGAAAATTTTGCTGCCTTCACCAAATAGCTGAAGCTCGTTGTGCCTTTTGGCAGGGGGCTTATTAAATAACAGCAGCTTCCAAACTGATCACGTTTTGCTTAATTAAATATTATTCCTGTGATTATAATTAAAGCTAATTAAGTAAATACATGAAGCTGCTGAAGGTGTAAACTTCTACTCTGGCGTTTAAAAAAAGTAGTTGAGCAGTGCAGGGCACCTGATTTTTATTTTTTTTTGTGGGCAATATGATGGATTAGTCAATAAAAATTTAGTTTCACAAAGTATATTTAATTAATAGTTTGAGAGCCTGTTAAAATTGATTAGTGTCCAATCGGCAGAAGATAAAGAGCAGGCATTCTCTGCTGGTTTTTCTTCAGGAAACTGTCTTCTCATTGTTCACCTGTAATTAAATATAAGAATGGACTTGCCTGAATATTTGAAGGTAAATTTAAAGGGTGTCCCATCCCTGGAAGGGTCCAGGGCCAGGCTGGAGCAACCTGTTCCAGTGGAAGGTATCCCTGCCCGAGTCAGGGGGTGGCATTGTTGATCTTTAAGGGTTTTTTGCAACCCAACCCCACCTGTAATTCCCTGAAACTCTCCTTTCTGCCTGGTTGTTCGCTCCTGAGCTGAGGATTGTCCCTGGTGTGGCTGTGGGAGCCGAGGCTGGGGCAGCCCTGAGGGTTTTCCTTTTTTTGGTCTAGACTACGGAGGCTGGGTTTAATTTCCAGCCTTAACAAAGCCCTTTTTGTCTCAGCAAAATGACTTCTTGTTGCTCAGGTCCCATCTGGAAGCTCAGCCAGGGTGGGGTGTGGGGGGGAAGAGTTCTCACTAAGAGCCACTTCCTCCTTTTGAAAGGGAAAGCAGGGCAGCCTTGGGAGGGATTAGCAGACCCCACGGTGAGAACTTCAGGCCTCCAAAGCCAAGAATCCTCAAACAACCACCTGGGTTATCCAGCCAGGTCCAGAAATGTGTGTCTTCCTAAGCAGGATTCAGGGAGAAGGTCATTTCTGAAGTCTTTTTCCAGCCAAACACCTCCCAAAGTGCGATGAGTTTTCCTGTTGCGGCTTGAAAGGCGCCACTCGAAAGTGGGCAGTGCTGCAGGTGGATCCAGGTGTGCTCACCTGGGCTGGCTGGGGGGGTGAGCCAGCAGGGATCAGGCTGGGAACGTTCTCTTCCTGCTCCTCTGGGGGAGAATCCTGGGATGCTTTGAGTTGGAAGGGACCTCCGAGCCCGTCCAGTTCCACCTCCCGCTATCCCAGGCTGCTCCTTGGACACTTCCAGGAATGGGGCAGCCAGAGCAAAGAGCAGCATAATGTGCTTTACTCTCCTGCAGCTCCATCCCTTGGACTTTGCTGTCCCCCAGCCACTATTCCAGAGGCCAGGAAGGGATCAGGGAAGTGCCAGGATCTCTGTGGCACTTCGGAGCTGCTGAACTTGCTGGGCCAGAAGTTGCAGCCAACAACTCGGAAAATAGAGAAGTTCCCCCTCCTCCCTCCCTCACACACACACACACAAAACAGTTGCTGGTGCCAGATTTTTAATCCTGTGCACATAAAGTGACATCACAGGAGGGTTGGGAACAATCACTTCCTCCTTGGGAGCCTGCCAAGGCCTCTGGCTGCCGCTGGATCCTCGCAGGACAGGTGACATCAGTGACACCAGTGACATCATCCCTGCCCAGCTGAGGGCAGGAGCTCCCCGGGGGGATCACCAGCACAGTCACCTCGTGCACAACTATAAGGAACTTGCAGTTATTTCTTTATTTTCTGCCTTAAAAAGCGAAAAAAAAAAGGGGAAGAAACCCCACTTTTTTACAGTTGTATTCCGGTTCAGGAATCCCAGGTTTTTTGGAGCACCCAGGAAATGTATTGAATGTATTAAAATGACAAGTTAAGTTTTGTCAGCTGATGTGCATTGACAGTGTGTTGTGGCTCTTTGGAACAGAGAAATGGACCTGCTTTGGGTGCAGAAAAAAGAATAGAAAAATGCAGCTGCTTTTTTAGAGCAGAAAAAGCCTGGGAGTTGTGCTGCTGAGAAATTCAGATGGACTTAAAGCTTTGGAATTCCACCTGTTCTGTGAAGTGGCACTATCCATTTCAGATGGAATATCAGTTGGAGTGGGTATTTCTCTTCTCACATCCCTGGAGATGATGTTGCATCAAACTGCATCAAATCTCAGTGCAACCCAGTTGTTAAAATACTGACTGATTTTTATCCTGCTATTTGCAGATAAATCTTGTCCAACCAAATAATGCTTCTGAAACGTTGGGAGGTGTTTGTACACCCAAATTTGCTGTGATGGGGAAATTACCTCAGCACTCATTCCATGTTAATGTTGTGCAATCCCTGCTGTCACTGGGGTGATCCCTTTCCCACCTTCTTCCATCAAAATTAATGTGGATTATGACATACTCAGCCCTCCTCGGGTTTTGGGGGGATCTCAGCTGAACAAATCAAAGAATCAAGTGGCTGAGCCCAGTTTTTTGGGGGGTGTTGAAGGTGCTGAAGCTCCTCGTTGTGCTGTAGGTGTGGAATGCAGCCAGAACACCTGGGAGGCCCAGTGACATCCACACCCCTTTTGCTCCTTCCTGCTGGGAAATGTGCTCAAAAAAAAGGAGTTATTTTTACCAGGAGAAAAGCTTTGGGGGGGTGGGAGGGGAGTGTGCAAAAGTTGCTGACACAGCACTAAATGGTGCAGAATTCCCTGCTTCTGGCATTGGTGTGTCCACAACAACAGGAATAGGTGGGGAAAGTTCAGTACAGCAAAGATCCTGAAATGAGAAAAAAAAAGAAAAAGGAGGAAAAAAAAAAACAAACCCAATGCCAGTGTTTGATCCGGGGCTGGAATTGTTTGAATGGAATTCTGTTATGTAAGGCTGTGGAAAAATGGAACTGCAGCAAAGCCAATCTCCTTTTGTCAACTTTTTTCCCTCCCCTCCCCACTTATCAGCTGGAGTTTAAATAATCCTGTGAAGCAGGAGCTAATGGGGCAGGTATTGATTAGGAGTTATGTAAGGCCGTGGAAAAATGGAACTGCAGCAAAGCAACCTCCTCTTGTCAACTTATCAGTCGGAGTTTAGATATTTTTAAATATAGGTATTGAGTCCATAATGTGTGTTTTTCCAGCTCTTAGCAGCGTTTTTCCTCCCTGTTGAGGATTTTAAAGGGAACCCAAGCCTTTGCTTGGGGGAGTAGGGGATGGTTTTCCTTGGCTTTGTGGTGTGGGGGCAGAACTGAAGCTCTGAGCTGTGTTCCAGGTGAATGGTCCCGATGGGATCCTGCAGAACGGAGCTGTGGATGAGAACGTGGCCAAGACCAGCCAGCTCCTGGCAGAGCTCAACTTTGAGGAGGATGAGGAAGACACCTACTACACCAAGGATCTCCCTGTGCACGCCTGCAGGTAAAAAACAAGCTTTATTCCCAGAGGGAAGGAGCATTTTCGGGGGAGTGAAAGGGGAATTTAGGATCCTCTGAGCTCCTGGACGGACTCAGAGCTGCCCCATCTGCTCCTGGTCAGCTCTGACCCACCCTGGGGAATAAACACAAGGCTCAGCCAAGCCAGGGATGGCAGTGGTGGGAAGGTCAGCTCTGAACTGCCTGGGGGAATAAACACAAGGCTGAGCCAAGCCAGGGATGGCAGTGCTGGGAAGCATTAAAATATTTGTGCTCGTTTTCGGTGCTTTCACCACCCCTCACGTTCCCCAGTTTTCACTTCCCCTTATTTTTGTGCACCACTGAGTGGCTTAGATCTGATGTTTGGATTTTCCTGGGAGCAAGCAGCCAATCACTTCCTGGGTGTTTTTTTTCCCCTGTGAATGGCAGTTACTGTGGGATCCACGACCCTGCCTGTGTGGTTTACTGCAACACCAGCAAGAAGTGGTTCTGTAACGGGCGTGGGAACACGTCGGGCAGGTAAGTGGTGAAATGAGGGGAATACCAGGGACAGTTCTGGGTTCAGGGGGGTTGTTTGCAAGTGTTGTGGTGGCTGGGACTTACTTGGGGGATAACCAAAGTCTAGTCACTTAAAAGTGAGGAATTTTTGCCACCATTTGCTGTTCTTTCACTCTCGTCCACCTTAAAACATCTGCGCGCTGAGAAACCAGTGGCCTTGGGTGAGAAGAGCAGTAACTGAGCAGATAAATTCAGTCAGGGCTAAAGGTGATGCTCCCATTAATTGCACCTCCTCTTTGGTTTCAGCCACATTGTGAATCACCTGGTGAGAGCCAAGTGCAAAGAGGTGACCCTGCACAAGGATGGACCTCTGGGGGAGACCGTCTTGGAGTGCTACAACTGTGGGTGTCGGAACGTGTTTCTCCTCGGCTTCATCCCAGCCAAGGCAGACTCGGTGGTTGTTTTGCTGTGCAGGTGAGAGAAGGCCTTTGCTGCCACCTCTGTGCCAAGGCTGTTGCATAACCTGCTTTCTAAAGGGCAACTCCTGCCTTCCCTTTGCACCAAAATACGTTTCATGCTCTTGTTTTGCCACCCCTTTTCCATGTGGACTTCAGGGTTGCGAGCAGGTAACGCAGTAAAGGGAAGTTCTGTTGTGCTGGGCAAATATCTTAGTTTTATAGAAGAATATTTCTCCCAAATGAAGGATTCCTTAGTGGGAAAAACTTGGTTTTCCCCTTTTTTACTTGAGATTTTTTCAGCATTGGAAGAGTAACAGACCAGTCCAGTGACTCTTCCACAGGGTGTTTTCTCTCTCAGCTCATGGAACCATCTGAGACAACAGTAAATCAGGGATTGTTCTCTGACAGGTTCAGTCAGGTTTTATAACTGTATTTTTAATTCAGTGCTGTCACTTGCCTTGTATTTGACAGTAGGCAGTGTGTGTCTGTGGAATGAGTCCTGCTTGTTTAAACAGCAGATGGGAAGTAATCCCATTTTCTGGTATTATGTGTATGATCTTAATGGGCTGTAACCACTCCCAGGGGTGTCATATTTAACATTTTAGATGCAGACATTTTCAGCCCTAGAAACACCCAACCAACACTCCTTACAGCACTGACCCTTCCCAGTGTTGAAACAGCAAATGCAAGAACTAAAAAACTGATTTTCACAGCGGGCTTGGGGGTGGTTTGCTTTTTTCCCCCCCACTTTTAAGCAAGGTTTGAGTTGTTTCACATGTATAATTAATGCTTTCCTGCCCGTTTTGGTTGTGCAGGCAGCCTTGTGCCAGCCAGAGCAGCCTGAAGGATATCAACTGGGACAGCTCCCAGTGGCAGCCCCTCATCCAGGACCGCTGCTTCCTCTCCTGGCTGGTGAAGATCCCGTCGGAGCAGGAGCAGCTCCGGGCCCGGCAGATCACGGCCCAGCAGATCAACAAGCTGGAGGAGCTCTGGAAGGTACCTGCAGAGCAGGACAGAGCTGGCTGGGCTTAACCATGGCGTGGAATGCCTTGCTGTAGCTTTCACCCCTTGGGACAACTCCCCGTGGTACCAAGGCGCAGTATCACGAGTCCCTTTGTCACAATTTTTATCCTTCAGGCTTAGAAATGAAACACCCTGTGCTTTAAATTTTAGGAAAATCCATCTGCCACCCTGGAGGACCTGGAAAAGCCTGGTGTCGATGAAGAACCGCAGCATGTCCTGCTTAGATATGAAGATGCTTATCAATACCAAAATATATTTGGTCCTCTGGTCAAGCTTGAGGCAGATTATGACAAGAAACTCAAGGAGTCTCAGGTAATTTACTGTGAAATTTGCCTGTTTGAGGGGGTTTCTGACCAGTCCTCTGGTGTCAAACTCATGGTTAGGGCACAGAAGGAAGCCTGAAGTGGAATAAATATCTTAATTACTGGGGTGTAACAGCACTGTACTATCAGCAGTAGTGGGAGGGGAAAGAAAAATCCTCCAACTGAGGTTTTTTTTCCTTGAAACACTTGGGAGCTTCCATCTTTTCTGGGTTACAAGTTTTTCTTCAGGTGCTGATTAGGGCTTTGTCTCTCACAGCTCGCTTTTGTAGAAGAGAATCAACCTCCTGCAGGTGGTGGGAGCTCAGTCCATGGCAGTAAATACAGATTTCTGTGACACTGGAACCCAAGTTTTGGTATTTTGAAGCACAGTTGGCAAACAGCTCTTTTTTTTTTCTTTCACCCTTAGACCCAAGATAACATCACAGTCAGATGGGACCTGGGCTTGAACAAGAAGAGAATTGCTTACTTCACTTTGCCAAAGACTGACTCAGGTAATGACAACTGGATTGTTTTGGGGGTGGGTTTTTATACCTGGTGAAAAAAATCAGGAGAACTGTGAGGGTCTGACCTGGGACAGCAGGTAGTTCTTGAAGGGTTTTTGTGGTGGGAAATGGTTGCTGAGAGCACTTTTTTTCCCCTTTCCTTTGTAGACATGAGGCTCATGCAAGGAGATGAGATCTGCCTGAGGTACAAAGGAGATCTGGCCCCGCTGTGGAAAGGAATTGGTCATGTTATCAAAGTTCCTGATAGTATCCTTTACTTAGAGAGCCCTCAGCCTGAGGCTGCAGCCTCTCCAAAAAGCCGTTAAATACATCCAGAAGTAATTCTGAGCTGATTCCAATTTATCCTGGGGGATCTTGCTGTCAAAGAGCAGAATTGGGGAAAATAAACTTCAAATTGTTGCTATAGATTACTACTTAACGAGGTTCTACAGATTATGGTGATGAGATTGCCATCGAGCTGAGGAGCAGCGTGGGAGCCCCTGTGGAAGTTACCCACAACTTCCAAGTGGATTTTGTGTGGAAATCTACTTCCTTTGACAGGTATTGGGAAAGCACTTCGAAACCTGCCACGTGGTTGGTGCAGCTTCTGCGTGTGGGGTGGGGTGGTTTTTTTGTCTCTTTGCCTTCAGTGAGTGGTTTTGGTCCAAAAAAAGTGGTATTTGACACCAGCAGTCAGAAATCTCAGTGTGTGGAGTGTGGGAACACCTGCTTCATAGAGCAGCTAGGTTTTGGCTAGAAATGGAATTATCTGAATGTCTTAAAATGGCCAGTTTTTCTCGTTTTGAAGGCGCTCTTAAGGTTTGTTGTAAATGCATCAAAGGGGGGGAATTTACCTTCTGTTTAGTAATACTTGAAATGTGAGAAGGAAACCAGTTTTGTAGCTCAGCTTCCTCTGTAGGTGCCTGGTTTCAGTTGGCATTCCTGAGCTTGGAATTGCTTGAACTGGTGAAAATTTCAAGGCATTTGGGCTCTTCAGCCATGCCTGCACTGCATTTTATAGGTTGGCTTATTATCCTGTTATTAGGATATTAGAATTTCCTATTATTAGTATATCCTATTATTAGTAGTAATATGTCCCACTGTTTATTAGGGGTGCAGATTTTCCTCAAATCTTACCCCTAAAATTACTGTCCCAGGTTTTGTCCCTCGACACATTCTTCTGGTTTCTTTAAATCTGTGCCTGCTGCACCTTTGCGTGGGACACGCGTGGATGGCCGATTTGAGGTCACACTGATGTCCCTGAGTCCTTTTCCTGCCCTTCCCTCCTTTCAGAATGCAGAGTGCTCTCAAAACCTTCGCTGTGGACGAGACCTCGGTGTCTGGGTACATCTACCACAAGCTGCTGGGCCATGAGGTGGAAGATGTCATTATTAAATGCCAGTTGCCAAAGCGCTTCACAGCACAAGGACTTCCTGATCTCAACCATTCTCAGGTAACCCCCTCTCCTCTTTGCTGCACGCACGAAATACGCTGAAGGATTTATGAGCAGAGGTTAAACCACTTCACCATCCCATGCACTGAATGCTCAATTAGCAATGAACCCCGTTTTTGTAGGTTTATGCCGTGAAAACAGTCCTGCAGCGTCCTCTGAGCCTTATTCAGGGTCCCCCTGGCACTGGGAAAACAGTGACATCAGCCACCATCGTGTATCATCTGGCCAGGCAGGGCAATGGGTAAGAACTGCTCTCTCCAGATCTTTATGTATGAGGTTACTTTATTAATGGCAAGAGTCACCTTGATTTTAAAAAAACAAAACTCCTTTGTATCATCAACAGCCCTTTCCTAGAACCGTATATTTCTGGGAGCACTTGGGCTTTTGGTTCAGCAAATACCCTTCCCCAGCATGTTTTTTACTACAAATCTGATGGAAAAAAAACCAAACCAACCAATCTTGCAGCTTCTTGAGGCCTTGTTTGGTGGTGTTTCCCCAGGCCCGTGCTGGTGTGTGCTCCCAGTAACATCGCTGTGGACCAGCTCACCGAGAAGATCCACCAGACCGGGCTCAAGGTGGTTCGTCTGTGTGCAAAGAGTCGGGAGGCAATTGACTCTCCCGTGTCCTTCCTGGCACTGCACAACCAGATCAGGAACATGGACAGGTAAGGAATGAGCAGAACTCCCCCCTGGTTTTAGGGACACAACTTGGGGGGTGTTGTTGTGGCTCAGTTATTTGCTTGACAGACGTGTGTCACGATTAGTTAAAAATGACTTTCACTGTAATCCTACAAACAATCAAGGCCTAAAGCAAAATTCCTGGGTTTTTTTGTTTGGTTTTTTTTTTTTTTCCTTTTGCAGCATGCCAGAGCTTCAGAAACTGCAGCAGCTTAAGGATGAAACTGGAGAGCTCTCATCTGCTGATGAGAAACGTTACCGGGCGCTGAAACGAACCGCGGAGCGGGAGCTGCTGATGGTGAGGCCCCCTGGGCTCTGCTCCCGCCTGAGCCTGAGCTGCAGGTTGCTGGTGGAGCTCAGAGGACCCCTGGGGGGTTCCTGGGCTGGTTTTGAGCGCTCTCTCCTGTGTCTGTGTCCCAGAACGCGGATGTGATCTGCTGCACCTGTGTGGGGGCCGGGGATCCCAGGCTGGCCAAGATGCAGTTCCGCTCCATCCTGATCGACGAGAGCACCCAGGCCACCGAGCCCGAGTGCATGGTGCCCGTCGTGCTGGGAGCAAAGCAGGTGAGCCCCTTGGCTTCCAGCACAGCAGCAGGCTGGAAAGCCAGCAGGCAGCACCAAGCACTGACATTCCCAGTGTAGGCATGCAAAGTTCTTCCCTTTCCTGAAAGACAAACCTAAAGGACTCTTGTTTTGTGCTGGTCCTGTCAGTTTTCTGTTTCCATGGCGTAATCTTTGCCTGGAACATTTTCTGCTGTTGGAACAATCTGGAGGCTGAATAAGCTTTTATTTCGAAATGATCAGCTGGAAAGGGAGGTGACACTAAAGGTTCCTACGCCTTAGGTGAGATCTGAGGCTTATCACAGGCCAAACTGATAAGCTCCTGATATATCAGGCAGTGGTTGAAGCTGACAGAGTTTAGGGTTTAGGTTGGATATTCAGGAGAAGTTATTCCCTCGGAGGATGGGGAGGCCCTGGCACAGGTTGGGCAGAGAAGCTGTGGCTGCCCCATCCCTGGAAGTGTCCAAGGCCATGTTGGAGCAACCTGGGCTAGTGGAAGGTGTCCCTGCCCATGGCAGGGGGTGGAACTGGATGGGCTTTAAGGTCCTTCCAGCCCAAACCACACTGTGATTCTGTATCTTATAGCAGGATATTGCCATTGTTTTAAGCAAGAAAATAAACCTTCTCTGCACACTCTCCTTTCCCACAGCTTATTCTGGTGGGTGACCACTGCCAGCTGGGGCCTGTGGTGATGTGCAAGAAGGCTGCCAAGGCTGGGCTGTCCCAGTCCCTGTTTGAGAGGCTGGTGGTGCTGGGGATCCGGCCCATCCGGCTGCAGGTGCAGTACCGGATGCATCCTGCCCTCAGCGCCTTCCCTTCCAACATCTTCTACGAGGGCTCGCTCCAGAACGGGGTCACTGCAGGTGAGCAGCCCAGAAGCCGCCGTTCCCTCTCCCTGAGGCTCACAGGCAGGCTTCTTTAATCTGCCTCGTTCCTTTTGAGTGGAAACAATCTCAACTGCGCTGGGTTTTGAGCATTTAAGGGGCTTTGATACGGAAACATCCCACGTTTCTTTGTTCGCTTTTGTTTCACCTGCTGCTTTCCTGCTCCCTCAGCCGACCGTGTGAAGAAAGGCTTTGATTTCCAGTGGCCACAGCCTGATAAACCCATGTTCTTCTACGTCACCCAAGGCCAGGAGGAGATTGCCAGCTCGGGCACCTCTTACCTAAACAGGTAAATAAAACTGCCCTCTGACATGTGTGCTGGGACGCCGGGAGTCAGGGCTGTCGATTCCCTGCAGCACTTCTGAGGTAATAAAACCTCGGGGTGCAATTAATGAAGAGTTAAAATGGCTCGTGGGGCCTCCTGAACAAAAAGCTGCCGTGCAGGATCGTGCAGGCTGAGCTGTAGATCGCAGTTGCTTTGCCCTGGGCTCCCTTGACGGTGAACCGGGAGAGAAAAAAGGGCACCCAAGTGGGAGCAGTTCAGAGCTGGAGTGGGTTTGAATCGCTCTGTGGAGGAGTTTGTCTTCCTTCGCTGGTTGTATGAGGTTGTGTAAGGGATGATGAAGTGCCTGATCTGTGGGATGAATAAACTGACTGCAGCTACAGCAGGAAATGCTGATCCAGTTGCATTTTGAAGCCAGAATTCTTGCAGGTCCTGAAGCAGAGCCCCAACTCTTGGATTTTAGTGGTGGTGCAGAAGGGATGGCAATTTAATTTTCTTTTTTCCCTACCCCTTTTTTCTGCCCATTCCACCTTCTTTGTCAAAGGAGGAGCTTAAACCACTTTGTTCTTCTTGGTTGTCCATGTTTGTTCGTGTGCCTGGAAGGGAAACCAGACCAAGCTCTGAAAAGTAGCTGCTGAGATATTTTTAATCTCAGTCTGCTTCCTGAGCAGCATGTGCAAGACTGGAGACAGCAGAGCAGATTGTGCACAAACAAACAGCACAATAGTTGGCTGATTGGCATTAAAAACATTCCTGTACTTGAAGCTTTAAGGTGAAGCACCTGAGGGATCTGTTTGTGTGGCGGTTTGGGAGGGTTTTGATGGTCTGGGTTGTAAAAGTGTTTTGGAACAATGGCCACTTGGAGTTTTGCTGCTCCAAGCAGTCCAGTTGTGTCATTCTGAGAAGGTGGAGGTGCACCTAAGGAGAAATTTGTGTCATTCTGAGACCTTTGAGTTGTTGGTTTTGGCCCATGTTCCTCTGGGTGAGATCAGGAGGTGACAGTGAGAAACATTCCTGCAAAGCTTGAGCTGGGTTAGTTGTTTGAGCAGTGCAGAATTGATCTTTTTATTGAAGTGACCTCACAGCATCCAGATTCAAGGCTTTTAGCCCCTAATTAAGCTGCAAAAAATCAGACCTAATGTGTTGACCCTCCTTGGATAATCCAATCTCTCTCCCTCCAGGACCGAAGCTGCCAACGTGGAGAAAATCACCACGAAGCTGCTGAAGGCTGGGGCCAAACCAGACCAGATTGGCATCATCACTCCTTACGAGGGGCAGCGCTCCTACCTGGTGCAGTACATGCAGTTCAGTGGCTCCCTGCACACAAAGCTCTACCAGGTACAAATGGAAGCCCCAGGAAAGCCTCACAGGATTTTCATTTTCAACCTGTGTTGGATTGTTGAACTTTTCAGTTGGTTGTGGTTAAAAGAGAGCAGGGAGAGGAGTTTGGGAGGTGCTTTCAGGTGCCAGTGGGAGCAGCTGAACAGGTAAAAGGAGGAAGCCCTGCTGAGGTCTGTGTTGAAAGGAAGGGTCCTGAGGCACAGGAGGGAGAGGTCACTGGGGCTCCAGCTGTGGAAATGTTTGTGTTTTGGATGAGGAGACACACCAAGCTGCATAATTGCTGATGGTCATACTATTTATTTGCTTGGGAACATGTCCTGCCATCAGTGGGACTCCTCTACCAAACATCAGAACTAGTTGCTGCAAACAAGGCAATTATATGTTTAATACAGGCTTGTTTTGCAACGTTGGGATCTCGCTCAGTGTTTTCACTGAAGGGAAACTTGGTGGAGATAACTTCTCCTTGTGCCAGGAATGATCTGTCCCTGTGATTCAGGTTTCTGGGGGCTGGGAGCAGCAGTGCTAATTTGGACCTCTCTTCCTATGGGGTTTAGGAGTGCTCAGAATTCTGCCTGGCAGCGTCCCAGTAAAGTTTGGGGGAAATGGGAGGACCATCCAGCAGTGAACAGGAGAGTAATTTTTCCTAAACTGAGGCACTCTGTTCTCCAGGGAAACTATTTAATGACCAGTGGAATTACCAAATCACTCCTCGTTCCAACAGTAACATTTTTGTCAGGTGATGGCAGGCTGTGGTGCGTGGCCAGCACGTCCTGGCGGTGCCCTTTGGTAGCAGAACTGTTTGGCTTCCGTGATTTACGTGTTGTCCTCCCTTTCAGGAAGTGGAAATTGCGAGTGTGGATGCCTTCCAGGGCCGGGAGAAGGACTTTATTATCCTTTCCTGCGTGAGGGCCAACGAACACCAGGGAATTGGGTTCCTCAATGACCCCAGGAGGCTCAACGTGGCCCTCACCAGAGCCAGGTAAAGTGGAGGGAGCCTGCAGGAAAGATGGACAGAGGCTTTGGACAGGGTACAAGGATTGGCTTTGCTGGCTGTTTAGATGGGATATTGGGAAGGAATCCTTCCCTGGGAGGGTGGGGAGGCCCTGGCACAGGTTACCCAGAGAAGCTGTGGCTGC
>JAWWES010000082.1:1478630-1488856 GCA_035583135.1 Lophotriccus pileatus
GGAGGGTGGGGAGGCCCTGGCACAGGTTGCCCAGAGAAGCTGTGGCTGCCCCATCCCTGGAAGTGTCCCAGGCCAGGATGGAGCAACCTGGGACAGTGGAAAATGTCCCTGCCTGGAGGGGGTGGAATAAAATGACCTTTAAGGTCCCTTCCCACCCAAGCCATTCTGTGCCATCTTTGTTCACCTCAGCCCAGGCAGTGTTCCCATTTGGCCTCAGGAGTTTTCAGACTGTCCTTCCCCTCTGTTCTCAGGACAGACCCCTTCCCTGCTTCTTTACCCCTTCCAACAACCATTTTTTGGACCACTTTGCTTCTGATGGATTTGATTCCAGGAAAGATGATGTGGAATCCAACCTGATGCTGGTTGGCTCCCTTGTTTTGTGGGAGCTTTGAAACCCAGTAGAAGGTGGTGGTTGGTGGAACCACCCTGAAGGAGGAAGTTTGTGGCTGTTGAGAAACTGGCTGCAGCAACCCTCCTTCCAGTTGTTTTGTCATCCTGGGGAAAACATCTGCTGTAAACAAACCAGCTGCACCTCCTGCTGTCAGCTGCTGCAGCTGAGAGATGGATTTTGGAGGCTGCTCCCACATCATCAGAGTGTCATTTGATTACGGTATCGATCGATTTTTAACCGACTTCATTTGCACAGGTATGGAGTCATCATTGTTGGCAACCCCAAAGCCCTGTCCAAGCAGCCACTCTGGAATCACCTCCTGAATTACTACAAGGAGCAGAAGGTGCTGGTGGAGGGACCACTGAACAACCTCCGGGAGAGCCTCATGCAGTTCAGCAAACCCCGGAAACTCGTCAACACCATCAACCCCGTGAGTGACACCCCTCCCCCTCGGCTGGCTGGGACAGGGGCACCTGTTGATTAATTAGGAATTGCAGATGGGTGGGGTGAACAGTTACCAGCACAGTCTCACACCCCCAGGACTCTCTGGGGCCTGGAGAAGCTTGTCAGCCATCACAGGACAGCGGTGTGAATAGAACAAGGGGAAAAACTGTCAGCAGAGCCTTAAAATAGATTGATAACTCATCAAATGTTTCATACTTGGAGAGAAGCTGCCTCTAAAATCCTACTCCTTGTGGTCAAGCTGCAGCTGAAGTAATAACCAGAAGGTTTTTGGTGTCTTGGGACTAATTCACTTCCTCAGTGCTGGCAAACTCGACGTGATCTCTGGGGTTTTGCTGGGTTTTTGTTTCCCTGAGGTTGCAGTGCCGAGTTTCGAAGGCAAAGGCTTTGTCTGACTCCCCTAATCCTTGCAGGGTGCCCGTTTCATGACCACTGCCATGTATGATGCACGTGAGGCCATTATTCCAGGATCTGTCTACGACAGGAGCAGTCAAGGTAAAGGAAATGATCAAAATTAGCACCTTTATAGATTGATTTTTGTGTGTGTGTGTGTGGTTTTCCCCCCCACCAACTGGTCCTTGGGGTGTGGTGTTTTACCCACTTGAAACTTTTAAATGTCAGAAGAGCCACTGCAGAAAAATATGGAATTTAAGGACTGAAGTGTTGACAATCTGCCTGGATTTTGCTCTGTGTACATAGAACCCCTGCCAGTCTAACTCAATGTCTGCAGAGCAGGTGAAAAATGAGGGGAACAGGGAGTGTGTGTGAAGCATTTCAGGAATCTCTGATGGTTCTGTGAAAGAGTAGCCACAGGGATGAACATATGTTAGATGAGCTTGTGGAATTTTCAGGTGTGGAATAAACAGTGAACCAGGAATACTGGTGGGTCCTTGGCCTGTCCTTTCCATTTCTGCCTCATCCCTCTCCCGACTCCTCCCCTCTCTGTTACAAGCAGGGCCGTGAATCCGTTTTTTTAAATACTCAGGGTGCCTGACATCACTTCTCCTCCTCCTCCTCCTCCTCTGCAGGGCGCCCATCCAACATGTACTTCCAGACCCACGACCAGATCGGGATGATCAGCGCCGGCCCCAGCCACGTCACCGCCATGAACATTCCCATCCCCTTCAACCTGGTGATGCCCCCGATGCCACCCCCGGGGTACTTCGGCCAGGCCAACGGCCCTGCTGCAGGTACAGGGGGTGGGAGGGGGCCAAACACCCCCTGGAGGGGGTCAGGTCTTGCTTAGAAAGCCCTCTTCTCACCACTGGGATCCCTCTTGCAGGGCGCGGGGCTCCCAAAGGAAAGACGGGGCGCGGCGGGCGCCAGAAAAACCGCTTCGGGATCCCTGGGACGAGTCAGTCCAACCTTCCCAACAGTCAAGCCAGCCAAGACGTGGTGTCCCAGCCTTTCTCCCAGGGCCCCCTGACTCAGGGCTATATCTCCATGAGTCAGCCTTCACAGATGAGTCAGCCTGGGCTCTCCCAACCGGAATTATCACAGGTAAGCAGGACTGAGGGGGTGGGCTGGACTGGGCTGACCTTTCCCTGGGCTTTGTGTCCCTGTCTGTGTGCAGGCACCTCCTTGTTCTGGCACTGGGGGAAATGAAACTGAAACCATTTCATGCTCCTGCACTATGTGACTCTCAGAGTAAATGCTGCGTGTCCAGACCCCAGTTTAGAGCCACAAAACCCCCCTTTTTTACACAAATTCCGCACCAAACCAGATTGTAAAAACCCTCAGACTTCAACCTGGGCCCCCGGGAGCAGCTGGGGGTGGCGTGGAGGTTTACACAGCCCTTCCTTTCCTTTCCTTTCCAGGACAGTTACCTTGGTGATGAGTTTAAATCCCAGATTGACGTGGCGCTGTCACAGGACTCAACTTACCAGGGTGAACGTGCATATCAACATGGTGGAGTGACGGGACTGTCACAGTATTAGAGTGTAAGAACCTCGGGGGGTCCCTCCTCTGCTTCCTCCCCCTCCTTCAAGCTCCTGAGCCGTTTGTGTGGGCAGTGCTGTCCCTAATACAGCCCCTCTTGTTTTGTTTTTTGTCTCCTCTCTTGCAGGTTGAGGAAGAAGAGCTAAGCTTGCGTGGAGCTTAGTTCATCAGCATTTTATTCTGGGTAATAAAAAAAATAAAATAAAATGGATACCTGTTTTCCACTGCTAAAACTGAAGCACCACTGTGTGAGAGCAACAGGAGAAAGAAACCAACCAACGGAGAGGAGAGAGAGAGAGAAAGGAGCGCGCGAGAGAGCCCACTGCTATAGCTCACTGAGACAAGGAGACTGACCGCAGAGGAGAGAGAGCCCTGACGGACCTGCTGGCGCCTCACTGGGAAGGAACTCACCCCAAAATGAGTGGTCAGCTGAGTCCCTGCTCCCCCAGTCACCCACGCTCGAGAGAAGGGCCTTAAAAAAGCAGGTTTCACTTCATTCCATCCTTCTCTTGGCGAGCAGGGCATTACTTTTCAGAGCAGAAGCGGGGAGAGGAAAACCCTCATCTCAGAGTTGTTCTCGTTTCTAAGGGGTACTATATTTTAGCAGTGGCTGTTTACATTTTAGAAGCAGAGTATCTGAGAGAGAAAGGAAGAGAGAGAGAGGGAGAGGGAGGGAGAGTCCCTGACTCGGTGACAGCAAGCCAAGCAGAAATCCAGCAGGATCCAGCTGATGCTCAACTCTGAGATGCAGGTTTTGTTGTCCAACACTGGCTCTGAAATCTTAGTGTCATCGTGTCGCCCACATTCTGAACGGGTCTTTCGTGACGAGGTGGTTTTAAAGAGATCCTTTCAAAAGGAGCGCTGAGTTGTTTATTATTATTTTTTTTTTTCCTCGTTTCGTTTGGTTTTTTAAAAGAGGTTTGTCTCTGAATTCTTAGTGGTGGACCTGGGAGATCCTTGTTCTGAGAGAGAAAAAAAAAAAAACCAACAAAAAAATTACAAAAAAAAAAAGTTTCAAACGAAATTAGAGCACCAAACCTTGAGAACTTTTCAGTGTGATTTCAAAAGTGGCAGCAATCAGCCTCTTCTTCCTACATTGGCTAGCAGTTAAGAGAGAGAGGAGCCTGCGCGCTCGGGCAGGAGGAGGGTTTCGAGGTGTTTTCTCTATGCTTCAATTGGCAACTGTCTGGACTCTACTCTGTGACACACACACAAAAAAAACCCTAAAAAAACACAAGCCTTTCTGTCAGACGATGAACTTTGCGCTTGAAAAGGGGCTGGGTTTTCCTGTGCCCTTCGGCCCCTGGAGGGGGAGATGCAAAAACAGACCTGCTTTTTTTTACTGCCGCGGATTTGAGGGGGGAGAAGTTAGCGGAAACTTGAGGATTCCTGTTGGTTCCGAAGGAAAGGCTCCACGTCTCCAGGTGGGACTCGTGGGCAAAGCAGGCAGTTGGTGGAAGGTGGCCTCTGAGGAGCTGGGTTTGGTTAGAGATAATGGGTCAGGCTTTTTTGGCGTGGCTTTGTCGGTGAGGAGGGCAGGGAGGTGACAGAGCCGGGTGTTGGCCAGGCCAGCCCGGAGCAGCTTTTTTTTCAGGTAGTCGGATGCGGCCGTGCCATCCGTGCTGGCTGGAAGTCAGGACTGAAAACAGCACATAAAGAGAAGCCATCCAATTTCTGAGTTGTGCCCACGTCTTAACGAGTCGTATGGGAACACTGGGAGCGTTTTATTTCTGTCTAAACCTTTCTAGAAGCAGCAATTCCTACAGAGACCCGTTTTGACCAGACCCCTAAATTAGACTGACCTCTACCTCCCAATTGGCCGAGAACAGTAGAGAGTGATCCACTAACCTGGGTGGTTTTCAAGTTGGAGTTAAGTTAGCTTTATACTCAAAGGGCTCCAAGTGTTTCTAGTCTTTTTTTCTCTTTTTTTTTTGGGTTGGGGGGGGGAACTCAAAAATACCTCTCATATGAATGTACTTCGACCCCACTCTTTTGTACCTGGGGGGGGCAGCTCTTCCTGTAGATTGTACCCCACTCCCATGACCTGTTCTCGCTGTAGTTGCCCCTGAGCGCCTCCCCCAGCCCAGTGCAGCCCTGGTGTGACCCCCCCAGCCCACAAGTACCGTGCCCACGACCCCGGGCCACGCTTTCACCCTCCCCGTTCGCTCCCGCCGCCACCGAGGTCCGACAACTCCGAAAAACCAACCAAACCCACCCACAAAACCCCCCCCATTCTTTTCTCATCAACAGCCACCAAGAGTTTAGACTTCTAAAAACCACAAAAAAAAGGTGAAAGAATGGAGACACAGGCCACCTTCCTTCCTTGTGGGATGGACTGTTTTATTTATTAACATTTGCCGAAGGGCTTTTTAATTATTTTTTTGTTTTCCTTCCGTAGGCTGCGTAGCTGGCGTAGACTTTTTCTGATAGGTTTGAGCTGGACCCCTCTGTGCAACGCTATCCATGAGTGATGTAGCCCCCCCAACCCCACCACCACCCCCTTTCCTCTCCCCTAGCCCCTTTATTTCACTGCTGGGAATGCTTGGCCTCTGCTTTGTGCTGGTTTTTTCCTTTGTAGCAGTTTAAACTCTTTTGAGTTTTACAAATCCAGACATCAGTGCTAGCACGGTGTTTGAAAAAAAAAAAACAAAACAAAAAAAAACCCAAAAAAACAAAACTCTTCTTCGATTTTTTCTTTTCTGTTTTCTTTTTGTTTTCTTTTTTTTTTTTTCCGGTCTCAGTTTGTTTTAAAACCTGTTTGTCATCAAATAAAATATGAAAATAAACAGCTCTTGCATTCAAGGTGGCCCCTTAAGTTTCAATGAGGAAACCATGCAACGTTCATTAAAGCTTAGTCTGATTGTATAAACTTCAAGTTTATTACTTTTTTTTTTAAACACAGACTAGTACAAAAGTGTTTGGGGGGGGTGCATAGCATGGGGAGGGGTGGGGGGAGCAACTCAACTGGGAAAACTGGGAAATGCCCCAACCCTCTGCCCTGGGGGGGTACAGGGTGGGAGCCCCGGGATTTGGGAAAGGCTGGACCTGGAGTAAACATGAACATGGCTTTTACCTGTGTCCCAGGGCGGGGGGGGCCTCAGCAAAGCTGCTCCTGGGACCACCCTGGGGGGGTTTTAGGCCAGGTCTTGGCACCACCCTGTGCATGAACTCCTTGTGGCTCCTCCAGGGTGGCTCCCTGGCCACAGGAGGGGGACATTTGCCCTTGGTGGTGTTGGAGAAGCAGGTGAGGAGCCCCCTCCTGGCCCCAGCACAGGTACAGAACGACTAATACTTGAAGGTTTTTTGTTTTTCCTCTTGATCTTAAATCTGGGATTACCCTCCCCGGAGTTCAGCCCTACTCTGAGCCCTTGGAACATTTCCAGTGGCTGGAATGGGTTTCAGCTGGAGCAGAGCAGGGCTGGGCTGGCCCTGGAAGCTCTCAGGGAACACCTGGGTGGGGAAAGATTAGTAAAGCTACACCTAAAAGTACTCGAGCTGCTCCAGTCTTGGTCTTCAGCTGCACATTTCAGGGGGTGTTGTTAAGCCAGAAAAAAACAAACATCACCACAAGGGACCCCCAACAGTGGTTAAACCCTCAGTGCTTCCCCCCTGGGAGGGAGGGGAAGGAGGTGCTAAAAAACTTCATCAGACCTCGAAGACACAACTTCGGTACAGAAACAGCAAAGGAAAGCAAAGGGAGGCCACAGGGGCAGGTTCACAGTTAAAAAAAAAAAGAGCAAAAATTCAAGTCTAACTCGGATTCCTGTTCTGTTCCCACCCCTTACCCTAAAAAAAACCCAACCAAACAACCCCAAAAGTGGCGTCAGGAAAGTCCCACCTGAAGGGCTTTAAATACACACTCAGGATTTAAACCTGGAGCTGCTGCAAGGCTCGGAGCCCACGCGCTGGGAAGCGGAAGAAAAGTGGTCAGAGGGGGAGAAGGGGCAGGTTGGGGTCTCTGCCGACCCCGGGGCTGCTCCTTAGGGGTGTTAAATACCACTGCAGGGGCCTGGGGCTGACAGAGAGCAACAGGTCAGCTGAAAATAACCCCAAAAGGCCTGAGAGCTCTGCCCGTGCTTGGTGCTCGGCTGCCACCTGGGGGGGACATGGGGACAGAGGGACACCCAGGGACAGAAGGACACCCAGGGACAGAGGGACACCCGGGGACAGAGGCCACGCTGGGCTCATCCATTTGCAAATGAGGTAAATTAATACTGACTCGCAGCGGGCTGGGAGGGGAGAAGATGCCACCGACCCCTCCTGCCCGTGCCCACCCTCCACCACAAACCCCCCTCCCTCCTCGGCCACAACATCCATCCTGCAGCTCCCAGGGGATGTTTTTTGGGGGGGCAAAACCATGGGCCACGTAAGCCCTGCCCTCCCAAACCACCCCATCTCACCCTGAAAGCGGCTCAGGGCTGAGCTCCCGCAGCAAGGGAGGAACCCACGTGTGTCCCACACCAGGCTCTGCCTCCCCACCCCGAGGGAAGGGATTTGGTCACACAGAGCTCGTCCACGTCACCTCCTGCCCTCACAGCCCCATTTCACCCACAAAAGCCGTTTGTGCCCCCAAAAAAGCTGCTGAGCCGAGGAGCCCGAAGCACCAGCAGCTCATGGGGGGGTCTGGGATTCACAGCCTGGTGCCACCACTCCCTGTGGAGCAGGGAATGGGTAACCAGCAGCAGGCCTGATCATAATCCCATCCCAGCACCCAGGTAGTCCTAAACCACAACTCCAGCCCGAAATCACAACTAACTCCAGCCCTAAACCACAGCTCCAGCCCTAAACCCCAGCTCCAGTCCTAAATCACAACTCCAGCCCTAAATCACAATTAACTCCAGCCCTAAACCCCAACTCCAGCCCTAAACCCCAGCTCCAGTCCTAAACCACAACTCCAGCCCTAAATCACAACTCCAGCCCTAAATCACAATTAATCCAGCCCTAAATCCCAACTCCAAACCTAAACCCCAACTCCAGCCACGATCCCTTTGCGCCACCCCAAAGACCTCTCCGACACCCAACGGGGGAAACTCCCCAAACACCAGCACGGAGCGGACTGAACCCTCCTGGGGCTCGTTCCACCCACCCCCTGCTCCCCCTCTACCTGCAGCCACACTCGTCCACCACCATGTCCTCGTAGTGCCGCAGCACCACGTTGTCGCTGTTGTCGTAGTAGAGGATGGAGATGGGGGAGAGCCTGACGGGGACGCAGCAGGGCTGGGGGGTGCCCTGGGGGTCCAGCGAGTGCACCATGGTCTGCAGCACGGCGTGGTTGGTGCTGTTGAGCTCGGCAGTCAGCGGGAAGGGGCACTCCCCGCCGCAGTAGTTGGCCAGGTAGCCCTGGGGGGCGATGATCCAGTTCTCCCAGCCCACGTCGCTGAAGCTGATGTAGAGACGCCGCGCCTTGCACAGCTTGCTGGGGGTCAGCGCGGGGGGCCCGGCGCTCCTCCTGCTCCGGGGGGCCTGGCACTGCCTGCCCAGGGTCACCACCAGCAGGGAGGCCTCCGGGAAGGAGTCAATCCCCGAGCAGAGGCTCCTAAAAGCTTCATCACCCGCCGAGATCTCCAGGATCAACCCCAAGCTCCCGCCGCTCGCCCGCCCGTCCTTTGCCGCCGCGCTCAGGTCGAAGAGGAGAGACTTGTGCAGCTGAGCGAAGGATTGTTCCACCAGCACCCCCTGCCTGGGCTGGGCCACCCCGGGGAGGGACGCCTGGAGGAGCCTCAGCTCAAAGACCTGCCCCCGGAGGGAGGGGTGGTAGGAGTTGTGGTGGAATTTGATCTCCAGCTGGGCCATGGTCAAGCGCTCGCCCTCCTCCAGCACGGAGAGGTTGAAGAAGAGGCGCTTCCGCAGGCACAGCCACCCCTGGGGATGCTCCTCGGGGAGGAGGGGGCCTGACAAAGAAGGAGAAATAGAGGTGGGGGTGGTTGGACCCTCGGGCCGGGCAGGATCGGCCTCCCAGGGCTCCAATTCCAGCCCTTGGCTGCACAGCAAGAGGAAGATGGGGTTGGCAGAGTTGGATGGAGATGGTGAGGCCGCAGGGAGGGCGATCAGCCCCCTGGCAGGGCCTTCAGGAAGGGCTGGAGGCACAGACTGGGCTCCAGCCTGAGGCACTGGGATGCTACAGCCACTCCAGCATGTGCTCTGACTGCTACTTTACAGCTCAACTTGTTCTTTTTCCCCAGCTACAACTACCTCCCCCAGGCCAGGGAGGGGTTTGGGATGGAGGGGAAAGGAGGGCAAAACAGCAGCGAGTCTGGGGTTTATCCAGCCCTTTGGTTTCCACGGGAAAAACGGAGCCACAGGAGAAAGGAGCTCTTGTGGTGCCTCGAGACCTCAGAAGGACCGAAGAGTCCCCAGTGAACTGAGAAGGGCTCTGAGGGGTTGAGCAACCAGATGAGCTGTGGGGGCAGCCAGATGTGCTGTGGGGGCAGCCAGATGTGCCACAGGGTCAGCCAGAGGTGTGGGATCAACGAGGAGAAGGAGGGACAGGGCCAAAGGGCTGAGCATCCCCTCCCTGCTGGTCCCACCCTGTGCCCACAGAGCCACATCCCCCTGCCCAGGTGAGGAGTCACCTCCATGAGCCCAACAGGCCAATCCAGACACCTGGGATCCACCCAGCACCTCTGGGTGGCTTTAGGGGAATCCAGGGCAGAGCCTGACACAGCCCCAACACCCTCACCCCTAAATTGGGAATAATCCCCTGCAACACCCTCGGGGACCGCAGTTCCCTCAGCAGGGATTTCTCCTGGAAACCAGCTCTGGGCACTGCCCTGTCCCAGAAAGGAAAGGAAGGAATGAGGCAAAGCCTCCCATCCCAGAGAACGAGGGGCCTCCAAAAGCCCCAGCCCAGGGCGTGTCTGTACCTTGCTCGGCGAGGACTCGGATGATGTTCCCGGGGACATTAAATTCCTCCACCCTACAGGCGTCCACGGGCTCTTTGTCCGGCGGGGGCGGCGTCTTTCTCTTCTGGAAGATCCTCCAGAGCACGGGAGGCACCGGGACGGGGGTTTTCGGGCTGGGTTTGGTGCTCAGGCCCAAGGATTTCAGCAGCAAACCTTCCTGCACGCTCAGCTCCATCCCTGGGACGGGGCTCAGCAAAGCCCAGGCCAGGCTGGGGAGAAGCCACCACATTGCTCTGCTCTGCTCCTCCAGACAAAGGAGCAGCAGCTCCGGAGACCCGGCCAGGGGAAGGGGTGTTGATTGCCTGATTGGAGCCTTTGATCTGCTTTAGTGCTCAATTAGCACAGAGGGATTCCTGGGATTGGGCTGTGAGTCCCTCCAGGCTCCCCCAGGACCTGTTAACCCTTCGCTGCTGCTCCCACAGCCTCTCCCACATCTCCACGCCGTCCAGGACATCCGTGGTGGCAGGGAAGGGGCTGCTCTTCCCATGGAAAAACCACCTGTGGTGGCAGGGAAGGGGCTGCTCTTCCCACAC
>JAWWES010000082.1:1488956-1555668 GCA_035583135.1 Lophotriccus pileatus
GTGGTGGCAGGGAAGGGGCTGCTCTTCCCATGGAAAAACCACCTGTGGTGGCAGGGAAGGGGCTGCTCTTCCCACACGAAGCTGCTGGGAAGCCCCACGTGCTGCAGACATTCCCCAACCCTCTCCTGGATCCAGAGGCAGACACGGAGAAGGGTCTCCCCTTCCTCCTTCCCCCCAAAATCAGCTCTTTTTGGATAAAATCACAGCACCCAACGCTTCTCTCTCAAAGACCACCAACTCCCAGCACCTCAAACCATCCAAGTCTCGCTTCATCCCGCCCTCAGGACACACAGCCCTCCCCAAAACCTGGGGACCCTCCAAGGCTGGAGCTGCCTGGAAAACCAACACAGAGAGCAAGTGGGCAGTGCTGGGGTGGGAGAGTCCAGGGACCCCCAGCAGGGACTGGCTTCTGAAGCAACTCTAAGACCTACACAGGCTTTTTAAGTGAATTAAGTCTCCTGGCCCCCACCTGGCAGGGCAGGGGCTGGAATAACATCCCAGGGCTGGTTTTCCAGGGAGAGCTGCCCGTGGGACCCCTGGATGTTTCCCCCCCGCCAAGTTTGACACCAAACCCTTCAGGGGGTGCTGAGGAAGGGTCGGTGGGAGGGTCCAACAAGAGGGTCAGGGGGAAATCCCAGCAGGACCGAGAAGGGCCGAGGGAGGAGCGGCAGCAGCAACACCAGGGGACCCAAAGCCAGCTCCAAATCCTACCTGGCCCAGCCAAAGCCACCAGTCTCCCAACTGAGGGGGGGGACACAGGAAACCCCCCCAAACACCAGGTGAAGCCTGGTCACAGCCCCGGGGAGGGGTCTGGTCCTGTCAGTGGCATCAGCTCCCCGGCTCCGGGCAGGGGACGATGGAAGGGGGGCAGGGATGGAGTTCTCCTCGGGCCTTTCCTTCGCTGGCTCCCAGTGCAGGGTCCTGCTCAGTCCCAGGTCCTGGCAGCTGCCACGGCCACGCCAGCCTCACAACCTCTTGTCCTTCACGAGCCCGTTCCTGAGGTGCAGCCTGGGGGGGGAGCAGAGCACTGGGTGAGCCCCGTCCCCACTCCCACCATCCCACCCCACTGTCCTGTTTGCCCCCACTCAGCCAGAGCTGCTCTGTGGGATCAGGAGATGCCCACCATTCCCCTGCCCACTCACCCTTCCTTCAGAGCCTTGGGCAGTTGGGTTCCAGCCTCCTTCTTCCCGGCCCTGGGGGCTCTCCCGGCGTCCTCCACGTCGTACTCGCGCACGTCGTTCACCTCCTGCATCTGCCCCATCAGCACCTTGGCCACGAACAGCACGATGTACTGGGGAGGGAAAAGGCACCCTCAGGCACAGATCCCAAAGTTCTTCCCCCTGGGATGTGGCTCAGACCCACAGAATTCCCTGCTGAATTCCCTGCGGCTCCCCTTCCCCCGATTTCGTCCCGTGGGATGATGGAATCAGGGATGATGGAATCAGGGATGGTGGAATCAGGGATGAAGGAATCAGAGATGAAGGAATCAGGCTCTGCCTGGTGTGATCCCCTCCATGCCCTCCCCAGGTTGCCAGGACGTTCACACCCCTCTCAAACTCCAGCCTGTCCCTGTCCCTGTTATCGCTCCCCCCACTCACCAGGAACCAGTAGATGTTCATCAGGGTGAGGATGAGGAGCAGAGCGTTGAAGAAGAAGTAGAAGGGGATGTTTGGGACCGACTGGAGGCTGGAGTAGCAGGTGGCATAGAGCACCTTGAGGGGGAACCAGTAGAGGCGGAACCAGAACCTGCCGGGGCAGAGGAGCAGGGTGGGTTTAGTGGCCCCCAGGAGAGGAGAGATCCCAGCCCAGCTCTCCTAGTCCTGTGCACCCCCAGTTTACAGTTTATCCCCCAAAAACCTTGCCCCAAACTGAGCCTTTTGTTGTTTTCGGAGCAGCCCAGAACGAGGAGGGACAACCTGCTGGTTATTCATCCCCACCCTTCATCCTTTTGTTTTCCTCCTGCCTTGCCCCAGGAGGAGCAGCGAGGCTGGAATCTGGGACAGCTCCAACCTCCCTTTTGCTGCTAGTTAAGAACAGCTTCTTGCTGCTCAGCAGGAAAGATGGAAGCAGCTCCTCCTCCCCCGGGGTCATTTGTCACGCTGGGAGCACGAATTTCACAGGCACTTGGGTGGTGACAGACGGCCAGGGTGACTACAGAGGGATTCCAAGCCCAGCCAAGTGACTACAGAGGGATTCCAAGCCCAGCATGGGGCCAAGCTCTGCGGGAACCTCCTCCCAGAGGGCCCCCCTTCCCATCACACCAACCCCGGGGCGCCCAGGGGGATCCCAAAATCCGGGCAGGAGGGGCAAACCCACCAGCTGACGCTGAAGGTGAGGCAGCCCACGTTGGAGATGATGTCGTTGAGCCTGTGGTAGACCCCCCCTCGGTGCTTGAAGTACACGTTGAGCTTGGTGAACTCCAGCTGCACGTCACTGACGTCGTGCAGGAACAGCACCAGGATGCCCACGTTGTGGTACCTGCAGGGAAAAGGGGTGGGAGGGGTGGGTTTGGCACCCACAGCCTATCTCATGATGGGGGGAAGGTTCAAGGGGGCAATCCAGAGAGCCAGAGGAGCTCAGGAGCTCTGGGATGGCTCAGGAGGGCGGAGGAAGGGGAGAATCCACCCCAAGCCAGCTCTGAGCCCACCATTGATTCCCTGAGCAGCCCAAAGAGCCAGACACAAGGAAAGGCAGGAAAGGGGGTGAATCCACACCCAGAGAGGCCTCACCTGAAGGAGGGGCCTCACCTGAAGGCGTAGGAGGAGGCGATGAGCGTGAGGGTCACCACGTGGTGCAGCAGCATCACCACCGAGTCCTTGCGCCACGTGTCCATGTAGGCCGTGGCGTAGATGGAGTGGCCGTAGAAGCTGCCCTGCAGCAGGTAAGCGATGGCAATGTCTGTGGGCACCTCCATGCCCTTCTTCCAGCCTGGGGGAAGGGGGAACAGGGATGTCCAGGTGACCTCCAGGGCGTGCAGAGCCCGGGGAGCCCCCGCACATCATCGGGCGCAGGGGCTGGATGGGGGATTCAGCCTCCCCCAAACTCTGCCCCTGGCATCAAACCCCCCTGTTGGCCTGAGAGAGGAGCCTTGATTTGGGGTCCCTGCCCACGGCAGAGGGTGATTTCGAGGCCCTTTCCACCCCATGACTCAATTCCCTCCTGATTAATCTGATCAATCCCCTCCAGCCCCTGCTGAATCTCCCTGAAAGAAAAGGTCAGAGCCAGCCCCTCATGCCCTTTCTGCACCCACAGCATCAGAGAACAGGGAATTTAGGGGCTGCCTTCTCCCTCTCTCACCCCAGCTCCCATTCCCAGCCCACCCCTGGCTCTGGCTGTACCGTAAAAGACAGATGGGGGGTCGTGGAAGAAGGGGTAGTCGGTGCAGAAGAGCAGGTAAGCGCCGTAGGACCAGGACAAGGTGTAGAAAAGCAGCTTCCAGGCACTCTCGGGCATCTTGGCAGCATCTTTCGGCTGCAGGTTGCACCATTCCCCAAAAGGCTGCAGGGACAGGGTGGGGAAACCATCAGAA
The DNA here is from genome assembly GCA_035583135.1 of Lophotriccus pileatus. Classification (NCBI taxonomy): domain Eukaryota; kingdom Metazoa; phylum Chordata; class Aves; order Passeriformes; family Tyrannidae; genus Lophotriccus; species Lophotriccus pileatus. The sequence continues at coordinate 1,492,486 of JAWWES010000082.1, forward strand.
AGGGCAGGAGGGAGCTCAGGGCAGAGATTCCCCCACTCTCCCAGAGATCTGAGCCCCCTGTGCCGCTCCAAGGGCAGGCATCCCGTTTTTCTGGCCTTCCTTACGGCAGGAATGAGGTCAAAGGGGGCTGGGAGAGAGCCTGAAACAAACAGGGGGGGAAAAAACCAGGCTGGAGATCCTTCCTGGAGCCTGGCACAGTGTGCATCCCACAGCCCAGGCGCTGCTCCAGCCTCCAGGAGCCTCCAGAGCCGCTTTGGCAGAGCAGAAATAACCAATAAAATAACACAATAACCAATAAAAGGACAATAAAGCCCCACCAGCACGGGGAAACCCGGGAGAGGAAGCTGTAACAACACAATCCTGGGCAGATGGACCTCGGAAAAAGCTTCCAGAGAAGAGCCTTGGGCCGGGGAGGGAAAGGCTGAACAGTCCCAGTGTCGTGGGACGGGAGCGGAGCAGCCGCCCCTGCCCTCGGTGTGCCCCCCCCCTGCTCCCAGGGGCTCCAGGCACGGATGTTTTCCCCCTCTGTGGCAGCTGAGCAATGCCAGGCTCCATCCCTGCTTCTCCTCACAGCGCTGACAGCCCCCCTGCACAGCCCCTGAGGGGAGCAGGGGAGCCCCAGCCCAGGGAAGGGCTGCTCCGAGGGAACGCTGATAACACCCTGACCCCCCCAGTCCAGCTGGGAGCTCCTCAGGGAGAGCCAGATAAGCTGGAGAGGGAAACAAAATGCCTGGAAAGTAACTGTACCCTGCCCCAGGTCAGCACTTTCTGCAGCCCCTCGATGCCCCAGGGCTAAATTAAGGCCCCAGCTGTCCCCAGGCAGTGGCTGCTCTGCCCTTTAGCCCCTCTCGGGGTCTAATTTTCAGAGGGCTCCACTCCGAGCTTCGGGCCAGCCTCAAAGTGCTTTGTTCCAGGCTCTGAATCTCCCAGCACTGCTCAGGCCTGGGAGCAGCAGCCCCAGGAGCCTCCAGCCAGAGGCATCTCCCATTCAGAGCCTGGCCCTGGCTGAGAGCAGGAACCGCTGCCAAGGGCTCTTCCAGCGGGAGAAACGGGAGGAGAAAGGGGAGGAAGCTCGAAGGGTGAATAAATAATGCAGAGACAGAAAGTCCCGAGCCCAGAAAGCATCAATTATTTGTGTCTCCACACGGTGGAAGGAGCTGGGATACGGGGACAGCTCCCACCGTGCCGTGGCAGAGCCACCAGAGCTTCAGGGATGCTGAGCACGGCCCCAGGTCCCTGTTTATCCTGGAAAGGTTTGGGTTGGGAAGGGACTCCAAAGATCCAGGGTGGGAAAAGAACCAGCAGCACACGGGAACGTCCCTGGGGAGGCCTCACCTCGACCTGGGCCGGGAGCAGGGAGGGGGAAGCACAAGGAGCAGCCCCGGGGGTGGAGATGAGCGAGGTGGGCGCTGTCCTCCCGTCACCCGGCTGCCGTTGCCATGGCAACGGCGCAGAGATGCCTGTTGCTAAGGGTGACGGGGGCTGCGAGTCGGGAACAGCGGATCTGGCTCGGGCTGAAAGAGCCCAGGGCTCTTGGAACGGGGTTCTGCTTAAAGGGCAGCCTCCTCTTCTTCCCCCGCAAACCTCCCCAGGCACCTTCTGGGGGCAATTAACGGTTAATTGGGGGCTGAGCCCGTCCCTGCGGGAGCGGGGGAAGGACGTGCAGCCAGAGGGGTTCGGAGCCGCAAAGAGGTGGAAGCCGTGGCTGCCCACAGCTCGAGTGTCAAAAAAAAACACCCCCAAAAAACCCACTCGTAGCAAGAAGCGAATGGGTTTTCTCCCCCTTTTCACCGCCAGTTAGTCCCTTCGAACCCACAGCCCGCAGGACGCGGGTCCTCCCCCTCCCAATGGGCTGGGAATTGAGGGAATTGGCTGAGGAATCCCAGCCCTGCCAGGTCTGGCCCCAGGCACAGCGAGTCCCGCAGAGGGACACAAAGGGACGCTGGCACGGGGCAGCCTCGGTGCTGGGAACTGGCAGCTCCACAGCGGCTTTGACTCCATGCAGATGATGATGATGGTGATGATGAGCAAAGCAAGAGCTCCCATTCAACCCCCGGCCACAACCGGCACCCCAGACTGGCTTGGGTGGGAAGGGACCTCGAAGATCATCCCATTCCACCCCCTCCCACCAGCCCAGGTTGCTCCAGCCTGGCCTTGGACACTTCCAGGGATGGGGCAGCCACAGCTGCTCTGGGAAATCCATCCCAGTGCCTCCCCATCCTCCCAGGGAGGAATTCCTTCCTAATTCCTCATCTATCCCTGCCCTTCCTCAGGAAAACCCCAGGAAAATGTCACCATTCTCTAAAGCCAAAGAGAGGGCTCTGCATGGCCTGTGCACAGCCTGTCACCCCACTACGAGAAGGGAAGGAGCCGAGCACGGGGTGAAAGAGCTCCAGCTCCCATCACCCCATCCCTGCACCGCTTCCCACAGGCCTCAGTTTCCCAGACAACGCTTTCCAGGGAGACACGTGGAAAAGGGCACCAAAAAACCCCCAAAAAACGTGACCAGGCATCACTTCTCCCCTCGTTCTCGCCCCTAAAGAGAGAAAAGCAGCAGCAGACTCTCCCTGAGGACCCTCCGAGCTGTGGGACCCCCCAGCACAGCCCCGTGGATGGGGGAGGAAGGGAAGAAAGGGCCCATTGTTGTGGCTTTTGTCCCGTTTGGAGTTTCCAGCGAGGGGAGGGAGCGGCGGAGCCTCCTCCTCCTCCTCCCACCCCATCCCCCAGGCACGGGGTCTCTGCCCTGGGATGGTGTTGGGACAGTTCCCTCCAGGGATTTCAATCCCAAGCAGCAGAGGTGGCTCGAGGGCTGGGGAGCCTCTGCCTGGGATGGGCTGGAAGAGCCGGAATCCAGAAGGGTGCCCCGAGTTTTGGGTTCACTCAGCCTGCTCAGGGAAGGTCCTGTTTCAGCAGAGCTTGGCCTGGGTGCCCTGCAGGGTGTGTTTAACTAACACAGACACAGGGGCTCAGGTTGCTGCTTTTTAATCAAACTCCTCAGGGCTGGCTGGTGTCACGCAGGGGACACACCAAGGGCACCGGGGACCGATGGAGCTCCCACACCAAGGGGGGCAGAACCCAAGGATGTCCCAGGGGTGGGAGCACTCCCCTTAATCTTAATTTCTGGGGGTGGTTTGCAGCCCCACTGAGCTCCTGCAGATCCACCATCCTGTTTGTGCACCCAGAATTCAACTGAGATCCTCAGGCCAGGCCAGATCCATCCCTCAGGTCTCTGCAGGGACACCCACATCCCCAGCAGAGCTGACTCTGGGGGTCCTTCCCTGCCTAGTAATCCACATTTCCTCAGCTCACTGGGATCTTCCTGCCCCAAAACAACCCCTCTCTGTGCTTGCACCGGGGTTTCCAAGGAGAAGCAGCAACAGGACAAAAACCCACAGGTGGAAATCCACCCTTTTCTTCTTCCTCAACCCCCCCTGTGGGACCTGGGGGCAAACTCTGCTGGGAGAAAGAGCACAAAGAGGGTGCAGAGGAGGAAAAGGCTCCAAATCTGCACAGGGAAGAGGAGTCCTGAGCTGGAGAGGAGTTCCCTCCCAGGGTTTTCTCTCCCCACTGGAATGACCCCACTCTGGCACTGCCCCTATGGGGCCACAAGGTACCCACTGATTTCCTGACGGGTTTTAGGGGAGAGCCACAACTTCCATCCTTTCCCATGGAAATTCCAGCAGCCAGAAAGCCAGGAAAAGCTCCCCATCCTTTGGAGACAGGTGTATGGAGGGGGAGAGTTGCCTCTGCCCTTGCACTGGGAGAAAGCTGATGCCACTGGAACCCCACTCAGCATCTCATCAGGATCACACACGCAGATGGAGCCACAGGAACCCGCTCCTGGCTCTTCTGCAGTTACAAGTGTGACCCATTTCCCAAGGGAACGACAGCCCAGGAGCTGCCACGACCCTCCCAGAGCACCCAGTGGGCCCCACCACCCCCAGGAGCTGCTTGCCAGGCTCTGGAAGGGCCTCAGGATGGGAGGAACTGGAGCAGAAAGGGAATTGTCACCAAAAAACTACCTCAGACCTCGGTCAATCCAGCATTCCCAGGCACTGGATGCTGCCCATCCCAGCCAGGGGTGTGGGGAATGAGGGGGAAATTCAGCCTGACACGACCCTCCCAGCACATTCCTCCCCTCAAACCACCTCAACAGCTTCAAGTGACTCCAGAGGGCTCCGACTGGACCCACCTGACATTCGTGGGTGACCAAAGGAGGAGCCTCTCTGAGGGCAGAAGGGCTGGGATAACTCGGGACAGGGATGCAGGGAACAGCTCAGCCAGGGAATGAGGCCTGTCCTGGAGCTGCTCCAGGCCTTGTGTCACCCTGCTCGTGGGCAGGTGGGAAAAGGGTCTCCCCAGGGCTGTCCCCCCACCCCAAATCCTCCATCTCCTCAGCTCTAAAGCCCTCTCGAGGCCGGGGCAGCCTCGGAGCAGAGCCCTGAGCATCCCTCCAGGAAAGCAGCGTGGAAGGAACGGGCTGGGACGAGCCACTGGAGGGAGGGGGAGCTCTGCCCTCCCCCCGCGTGTTTTCCACGGCAAGAAATAAAGCAGAGCTGCCCTTCCTGCTCAGGGACGTCCTGCCTCGGCCTGTCCCTCACAGAGGGCCGTGTTGGAGAGGGGACAAAGACCAGCCAACCCCTCAGGAGGCTGGGAGAGCCGGCCGGGAGCATCCCTGCATCCCCACGCTCGCAGGAAGGTCAGCCCGGCACTGCAGCACCGAGCCAGCCATCCCTCCCTCCCTCCCTCCCTCCCTCCCTCCGCCGCCGGGCAGGGAAGGACATTTTCCATGCAAACCACGGGGGAAACGCGCCCCTCTCCTTCCCCCAGGAAGGCAAACGAGCCGGGAATAGCCTGGAAGAAATAACCCTGTCGGGGTGCAGTGACGGGGACGTGGAAGTGGGGGGAGGGTGGCTCTCCCGGGGGCGCGGGGGGTGCTCGTTCCCTCCGGGATTCAGCCCCGGGGGAAGGCAGGGAACAAGCCGGGAATAACCTGGAAGGAATAACTCTCAGCCATGTCGGGATTCAGGGATGGGAATGTGGAGGGAGGAGACGGGGGGGCAGAAGCGGGTCGAGGAGAGGGGGGGATGCTCGTTCTTCCAGGATACAGCCGCGGGGGAAGGCAGGGAATAACCTGGAAGAAATAACCCTCAACCTTGTCGGGATGCTGCGCTGGGGACGCGGAGGGGAAGGGAGCGCCGGGGGGGCTCTCCCGGTGCCGGGGGGGGCTCTCTCGATGCCGGGAGGAGGATGCTCGTTCCTCCGGGATGCAGCCCCGGGGAGGACGGAGGAGGAGCGGGGCGCGTTTCCCACCCCCCAAACCGCGGCGAACCCCACCGGTCCCAGATCCCCCCCACCCCACATCCCCATCCGCGTCCCCCACGGCCAGGACTGACCCGAAAGATGCTGCGGGAGCAGGCGCAGCGCAGCGCGGTCCAGCCCAGCGCGCAGAGCCCGCACAGCAGCACCTCCGCCCAGCCCAGGTGAGCGTTCTCGGCCCAGGTTCTCCTCGCCAGCTCCCAACCGCAATCCCCGCAGCTCCGGGCGGCCGAGGCCAGGCTGCCGTAACCCCGGCGGAGCAGGGTCCCGTAGCCGGGCATGGGCTCCGGAGGCGGCATCGCTGCCACGGCCGCGCTCGCCGCCCGCGGCCCCCGCGCAGGCTCCGGCGGGCGGGACCGCGGCCCCCCCCGCGCCGGTACCGGGCTAGAAGAGCCGCCCCCCGGCACGGCCCGGCCCTCTCCGGGCTCTGCCGGGGCTCCCCGAGGGGGCAGAGGCTCCGGTAAGCGGCGCTGGAGGGGGTTCTTGGAGGTGACGGGTTTGGGGTTGGGGTTTTTTTTGGTGTGTGTGTGTCCCGACAACGCGGCCGCTCCGCCGGAGGACGGGCTGGAGTCGCTCCAGGAGCGAGGAACGGGCAGAAAGAGCGATGTTTCGGTCTCAAAGAGGTGATGGAACGCTGGAGAAGCGCCCCGGGGGCACCTTTGGGGCGGTCGTGGGGGTGGAAGGTCCCCCCGGAACCGACCGACAACAACTGAGCTGCTCCGGGTTCAAAATCCTGGACTAAACCTTCAATTCCCTGACCAAACCTTAAAAATCTCGTACCTAACCTTAAAAATCCCAGACCAAACCTTAAAAATCTCACACCAAACCTTCTCCTTTCAACTTTTTTTCACCCCCCATCATGTTTTGTGTTTGTTTTTTTTTTTTTTTTTTCTCATTAAATACACGAATGGAAACATTTCTCCAGGTTATTTTTCCCCTCCCTCGGAGCACCAGCCCTGGAGGAGCAGCAGATCCACCTCCCTCCCTCCCAGAGGTGACCAGACGTGTCCCATGGGCTCAGTTTAAAGGTCTGGAATAATGAGGTGAACCTGTAAGATGCAAACACCAAAGGTCACCTCCATCATCATCATCATCACAGGCACCACCGAGCTGTGACTGGAACCAGCTGGCAGGGAAAGAAGACAAGCTAGAAATGAGCTTTAATCTCATTTAAAGCCATCCATGTTCCCCCTGGAACCTCTCACTGCTCTGGGGCAGCAGTGGGAAAACACAAACTGGTCCCCCCCAAGGTCCCACCGTGTCTCCCCCTCCAGCTCCTGCTCTGCCACTTGCTTTTATTGTTTACATTTTTAAGTCAATTTATCATGGCCCATCAAGTGGGGAAGGGCTGCCCTGAGCACACAAGCCCCTTTCAGGTCTCCCTCAGACAGCTCCACAAAGGGAACATTCATCCCCGTGAATAAACCCCTGACTGAAAGGAGCTGCAGAGCCAAGGGAGGGCACAAAGGGCCCTTTCACAGCCAGGGGGGCACCAAGGAAGCGCCCGTGGGACACACATTCCCAGGGCAAACCCCAATTCCCAGGGTGATCCCGATATCCCAGGGCAGCAGGGCCCAGCTGAGGGTCCCCTGGGTGGGATACAGAGGCCACACAATCCCAGGGTCGTATCCCAGGACACACGTCCCGGCTCCAGGACACACCGAAGGCTCAGCCTGAGCCTATTACGGCAGGATTAGATTTATTTTGGGAGTTTTTCCCCCCCATCCCCAGGGGTAAAAGCCCTACAAGCCAGGGATCCTTCTCCCAGGGGTGGTCAGGTGGACTGGAGGAAGATCCACAACTCAGGATTGATCCAGGGGCTGAGTGTGGATGCTCAAAACTGACCTTCCCACCTTCAAGCCCTCGGTGCAGGGCTTGGTCCTGCAGTGGAATCCCCCGAATTCCACAAATTAGGGGGGCACAGAGATCCAGGGAAGGCTTTATTAGGAATGTTCAAGGTACCAGCATGGCACCCTCTCGATCTGCACAGGAGTTGACCCAGAGTTCAGGGCCCAGGGGAGGTTTTGAGCCCCCAAATCGGGGTGCTGGACAGGTACAGCCCCACCCCTGCTGGGCCACCACTGAAGCCAGGCTGATTTTCCCACATTCCAGAGGGTGTTTTCTATGTTCCAGGGAACAGGAACCCCCGTGCCCAGGGCTGGGCCCTCAGGCACTGGGTGCATATTGCAGGGCCAGCCGGTCGAAGTCGTTCTCCTGCAAAACAGGCCAAAAGAAAGCAATAAATCCAAACTTCACTTAATGCAGAGTTTTTTTCCCTTCCCCTCTCCCCCAAAATTCTATTTAATCTCTGATTCTGTACCTTGGCCTGGTACTCCTTGATGAAGGGGTGGTTTTTGTGAGCATCTTTCAGCTGCGACAAGTAACGATTCGTGACCTGGCGGGGACAGAAAAGCCAAGTCAAAACATTCACAAAACGGGAGGAAAAGCCCAAAGTGCAACTAATCACCCAAATCACCCACTCCCCACTCCCAGAACTATTCCCTTTTATCCTGCTGGGAACACACAGAACTCCCAAAATTCTCAGATCCAGAGGGAACAGGCAACGATTCCAGCCTCACCTCCGGAGCCTTTCCCAGGTGCTGCGAGAGGACCACGAGGTTCAGGAGGGTCTCAGGGTGGCCACTGTCCTGCAAACAACAACATTCCTGGGATTGACAGCAACAACCTGTTCCCTGTAGGAACCAGCTCTGCCCAACCCCCTGCCCTGGGAGAGGGAGCAGGGATAGGCCCCAGGATGGACAAGGGATGGAGGGACAGGAGCAGGGAATGCTGCCAGAGGGAGGGTTGGTTGGGATACTGGGGAGGAATTCCTCACTGGGAGGGTGGCCAGGGGCTGGGATGGATTTTCCAGGGAAGTTGTGACTGCCCCTGGATCCCTGGAAGTGCCCAAGGCCGGCTTGGGGCAACCTGGGATAGCGGGAAGTGTCCCTGCCCGTGGCAGGGGGTGGGACTGCATGACCTTCAAGGTTCTTCCCAACCCAAACCATCCTGGGATTCCACCCAAAACCATCCCAAGGTTCCAACCTCAAGCCAACACCCCCCTGAGAGGCAGGAAAAGCAGGCAGTACCTTATCCAGAGCCTCCTGGAGAACTCCCTCGGCATCCTCCCACTTCCCCTGGGCCATGTAACAGGCGGCCTGCCCGTTCAGCAGCAGCAGGGTGGGGGAACACTTGTCTGCCATCTCTTGGAAAATGTAATAAGCGTCTTGTAGCTTCTCCCCACCCTGCAAAGGGAGCAGACAAAACACCCCCAGGCTGCCAAGAAGCCCCTAAAACCTTCATGTCCAAGGTTTGAGCTTCATACCAGAGCACCAACAGGCCCCTGGGATCTCCTGCACCGAATCTTAAATATTAAGAACGACTTAAATGATCAAACGAGCCAGGCTGTGCTAAAAACTCAGCTCTGGGTGTTCTGCTGAAACCAGGAGGTGGAAGAGCCCCCAGGATTGGGAGCTGTGGTGGTTTCTGGGGGGCTGAGGGGCAGCAATCCCCGTCCCAGGTACCCACCACGGCCAGGTTCACCCAGGCAGTTGCCAGCTGGGTCAGAGTTGCATCTTCATCCTGCTCCTGCATCTTCTTCAGCTCCTTCCTGCAGGAATTGGGAGCCACACAAGAGAGAGAAAAACAACTTCAGACACAACCAAAGGCTTGTGGTTCCTCCTCCTGGCTGGGAATGTGACCAACCCCTCAATATCCCCTCAACAATCCATGAAACACCTCCCTGCTTCACTTCCTTAGAGATCCCAACCCTGCCCTGCCCAAGGGCAGACCCAAACCTCGAGGTCCAGCTCTGCCCTTGGCCATTCCCAGCTCTGGTTTTGGCAGAGGAGCCCCCCCAGCCCTGGCTGTGCCACTGCAGGATCTCCCCTCCCTCCAGGCCCTCCCCACACAAACACCACCCAGACAGCAAAAGGGAGACAAACCCACCGGGCCAGGTCGAGCCTGTCGAGCTTCAGGAGGATCTGGATCATCATGGCCATGCTGGAAGGGACCAGAGAACGGGGATTTCCAGGGCTGGACTCCAGCATCCCGCTGGGATCCAGCTCAGGGTGTTCTAGGATTGGGTTTCCCTATCCCTGGGAGCGTTCCAGGCCAGGCTGACCACCCTGCTTGGTGATTTTTCAGGTCTTTCCAAGCCAAATCACTGTGTGATTCCCTGCCCTGAGCCCAGGAGCCTCCTCCCAGCTCCCTGCCTGCCACAGTGCCCATCTCAGCAGGCAGAACCCACGTGGATCCATCCTGGCTCTCCCCTTCCCAGGGGAGCAGCAACCCAGCGCCACACTGCCCTCCCTGCAGGACGGGGAGGCCCTGCAGCCCCCCACTCACCACTCCAGGCTGTCCCCCTGGTGCAGGGCCCTCAGAGCAGCGTCAGGGTTCTGCTCGTGGCAGTAGATGGAGGCTGCCATCAGCAGGAAGGTGGTGTTGGCCACGTCCACGCTCTTGGCCATCTTCCTGTCCAGCTCAGCCACGATGGAGTCCCTGTGGGGAGCACGGGAGGGGTTAAAACAGCCCTGACAGCTGGTATATTATATTGTATTAATTATATTATATTTTAGGGGCTGATCTCTCTTACCTCTGGCTCTCGTTTGCCAGGTACTCTGCCAGCATCCTCACTGCCTGGAGCTCGGGGCTGGCATTGCCTTTGATCTCATCCAGGACAACCCCGTATTTCCTCTGGGAAAGGCGACAAAGCCCAGCCCATGAGTCCCTTGTTTTCCACAAACAATTGTTCCTCAGTCAGGACAACAAAACCCCCCCGGGAAAGGCGGATTTCTGCTTTATATCCCACCAAACACCCCCAGTGCCAGGATGAGGCTCCTCGGGGGTGTTCCCGGGGCTGTCCCATCCCTGGAAGCGTCCGAGGAGCAGCCTGGGATGGCGGGAATGTCCCCACCCAAACCGCTCCAGGATTCCATGCCTGATCCCACAATCCCGGCCTGCGGAGCGCCCCCCGCGCCTCACCTGGGCGATGTAGGCTCGGAACAGGAACACGTCCCTCTCCACCTCCTTCTCGGGGCTGGACGGCTGGAAACGGGAACGTCTGAGGGGTCTGTCCGTGCACAGCCCCCACAGAGCCCCTCACACCTCCCCCCCCACCCGCGGGAGCCCCATCTCCCCTCAGGGACCCTCAACCCCCTCCCGGGCCGGGCCGAGGGACCCTCAGCGCTCCCCAACCCCGGCTCCGCCCGGCCCTCCCAGAGCCCCCGCCGACCTTGGCGCGCTGCGCCTCGTTGATGGCGGCCTGGAAGGCGCCGATGTAGAAGCTGTTGCGGAGGTCGAACAGCTCGTCCGCGTCCCCGCCCGGCGTCGCCCCGGCCCCGGCCGCCATCGCTCCCTCACACACGTACCCGGAAGCGCCCGCCCCGCGCGCGGGCCGCCGGGAGCCACCGTCGCCATGGCGACAGCCAATAGGAGAGCGAGGAGCTCGCCGTCGCCATGGCGACCACCAATAGGAGGGCGAGGAGCCTCCCGTCGCCATGGCGACCGCCAATAGGAGCTGCGAACGTCATCGCTGCGACGGGCAGAGAACCCCTAACAGCGCTGTGTGGGCGGGGCTGAGGGGAGGTGACCAATGGGCGGTGGAGGAGGCGGTGACGCCATCGGGGCGCGCCGGAAGCGGGGCGCTCACGTGGCGGGGCCATGGCGGCGTTCCGGGCGCTCGGGCTCTCGCCGTGGCTGGCGGAGCAGGCGCGGCAGGTCGGGCTCACCCGGCCCACGCCCGTGCAGGCCGCCTGCATCCCCGCCGTGCTGCAGGGTGAGTCCGCGGCCGACCCTCCCAGCCCCCGCAGCGGTCCATCGCGGGTGACATCCCCCCCCCTCCACCCCCGGGAACGGCCCCTCGCGCCCCCCGTCCTGCCCCGGGGATGGTCCCCGAGGCCTCCCGTCCCCTCACGGTGCCCGTCCCTCCCTCAGGCCGGGACTGCATGGGCTGCGCCAAGACGGGCAGCGGGAAGACGGCGGCGTTTGTGCTGCCCGTGCTGCAGGCGCTCTCCGAGGACCCCTACGGCATCTTCTGCCTCGTGCTGACCCCCACCAGGTACCGAGGCACCCCCGCGGCGGGATGAGCCGCCTCTACCTCCCTCCTTCCCTCCTTCTATCCCTCCTTCTCTCCCTCCCTCCGCAGGGAACTCGCGCAGCAGATCGCGGAGCAGTTCCGAGTGCTGGGGAAGCCCCTGGGCCTCAAGGACTGCGTGGTCGTGGGCGGCCTCGGTGAGTCCCGGGTGGGGGTTCGGTGGGAAAGAGGGAGATTTCGTGGAGTTCTGGAATAACCTGAGCCGGAGGGGAATCCACGGGGATCATCAGTGCAGCTCAGGACACCCCGACAATCCCCCCCTGTCCCTCAGAGCGTTGTGCAAACGCTCCTGGAGCTCAACGGGCTGTGCCCACTGCCCTGGAGAGCCCGTATTTTATAAAAATAAGATAATATAAAAAAAAATCTATTATATAATATTACATATAACGTATATATTATGTATGTTATATATAATGCCTTATATTATTCTAATTATTATTTCTCTACACACATATACAATATATACTGTATGGAATGTATACAACATGTTGCTATGTAATATAAGTTTTATATTTATATATATATATAAATATAAATATAAAATATAAAATATAGATTATGTAATAAATTCCTATTATATGTAAATCTATAAAATTATATAAATATTATATATTAAATATATATTATATGTTAAATATATATTATATGTTAAATATATATTATATGTTAAATATATATTATATATTAAAAAAAATATATATATAAATATACACAATATATCCGTGTACAATATCCAGCCCCAGATTCCCTGTTTTCCCCCCAGACATGGTGGCCCAGGCCCTGGAGCTGGCCAGGAAGCCCCACGTGGTGGTGGCCACGCCGGGCCGGCTGGCGGATCACCTGCGCAGCTCCAGCACCTTCAGCCTCAGGAAGCTCAAATTCCTGGTAAGACCCTTTCCCCGGGGAAGGGGGTTGTTTTTTGGGGTGCCCCGAGGCTGGCTGAGCTGAGGGGGGGTCGTGCCCAGGTGCTGGACGAGGCTGACAGGCTGCTGGAGCAGGGCTGTGCCGACTTCAGCGCCGACCTGGAGCTGATCCTGGAGAGCGTCCCGGCCCGGCGCCAGACCCTGCTGTTCAGTGCCACCCTCACGGCCACCCTGAGCCAGCTCAGGGGCCTGGCTGCCAACCAGCCCTTCTTCTGGGAGGCAGAGTCTGAGTGAGTCCTGGGGAGCTCCTGAGGGGGCTGGGGGGGCTCAGCCTGGAGGGAAAGGGGGATCGGGGGGGACCTTCTGGCTCTGCAACTCCCTGCCAAGAGAGGGTTGGGCTCTGCTCCCAGGGAACAACAGGACAAGAGGGAATGGCCTCCAGCTGGGCCAGGGGAGGGTCAGGTTGGACATCAGGAGGAATTTCCCCATGGAAAAGGTGGTCAGGCCTTGGCAGGGGCTGCCCAGGGAGGTTTGGAGTCCCCACCCCTGGAGGTGCCCAGGGAAGGCCTGGAGGTGGCACTGAGTGCTCTGGGCTGTGGGACAAGGTGGGGATGGGGCACAGGGGGGATCCATGGGCTGGGAGGGCTTTTCCAACCTCAGGGATCCTGGGATTCTGTTGCCCCTCACTTGGTGCTCCCCCCGGGCAGGGTGAGGACGGTGGAGGAGCTGGACCAGCGGTACCTGCTGGTGCCCGAGGCAGTGAAAGATGCCTACCTGGTGCACCTGATCCAGACATTCCAGGATGAGCACGAGGACTGGTCCATCATTATCTTCACTAAAACCTGCAAGTGAGTGGAGTTGCTCCTTGTGGCTGCTTTGCTGTGTCTTCACATCTGGCACAAGTTGCCCCATCCTTGGGAGTGTCCAAGGCCAGGTTATTCCAACCTGGTCCAGTGAAAGGTGTTCCTGCCTGTCCCAGCTCTGTCCTGATCCCTTTCCTTGGCACATCCCGATTGTTTTCCCGCTTTCCTTCCTTCAAGGGACTGCCAGGTCTTGAACATGATGCTCAGGAAGTACAACTTCCCATCTGTAGCTCTGCATTCCATGATGAAACAGGTGAGGGATGGGCACATCTGGGAAGGTGGCTGCTTCCAGCTGCCTCCCTGAGCCGGGAGACTCCCAAGTCCTGCAGCTCCCGTGGATCCAAACCCCTCACACAGACCTTTCTCCCCGCAGAGGCAGCGATTTGCAGCTTTAGCCAAGTTCAAATCCAGCATCTTCAAGATCCTCATTGCCACTGATGTCGCTGCCAGGTACAGCAGGGGCTCTGTTCCCAAAGATCCACAAGCTCTGTGGGGTTTGGGATGAGTTCAGCAAGAGGAGACCCTCCAATCCCCTACACTTGGGTGGGACAGGGGTGTTCACAACCCCTCTGAGCTGTTTCTGGAGCCTGTGTGTGTGTGAAGTGGCTCTGACCGGGAGTGGGTGTGTTTTTAGGAGGAAGAATTCCAGGGTGTTCCCTGGAATTCCTGAACTGCTGGAGAGTTGTGTGAGGAAAGAGTTTGTCCTACAGTCAGCCCACAGAGCCCACGTTCATGGAATATGGGGCTGCTGGAGAAAGCAGAGAGCAGGGATTAAACTGCAGACACCCCTGGGACAGTGGAAGGGGGGGTGGAACCTTTTAAGGTCCCTCCCAACCCAAACCGCTGTGGGATTTTATAGTTCTATGATATTGAAACTGTTTTCTCAACCTCTGCTCTCTTCCCCCTGCGTTCCAGAGGGTTGGACATTCCCACAGTGCAGGTTGTGATCAACCACAACACTCCAGGGCTGCCCAAAATCTACATCCACCGGGTGGGCCGGACAGCGCGCGCGGGTGAGCGGGAGAGCTTCCCCCTGGTGTCCCTGTCCCTGCCTCCAGGGAGGGGCTGGGCCCTGCCTGGGGTCAGGAGGTGTCCCAGCAGCACCTCAGGGTTCTCAGGCAGCGCCAGATCTTCTGGGATCACCGGAATCCTGCCTTGGGATGGCAGGGATGGATCTGAGCCGCGCCGAGAGCGAACGGGCTCTCCGGAGCAAATAACCCCCCCCCAGGCTGACTCAGGGGGGTGGGAGGGTGGGTTTGGAACGGGGTGGGTTCCTCCTCTGCCTGTCAGGATTCACCTCTCCCCGTGTTTGCCCCACCCAGGCCGGAAGGGGATCGCCATCACCCTGGTGACGCAGTACGACATCCACCTGGTGCACGCCATCGAGCAGGAGATCAGTGAGTGGGGTCTGGGCGTCCTCTGCGAGGTGGGACCACGCATTTCAGCCCCCACAACAACCTGAGCATCAAAAAGGTTCCTCTGCCCTGTGGGACAAAGGCTTGGGAAGGAGCAGGAGCACCTGAATTCCCGATTCAGCTCCTGAGCGCATCAGGCAGGAGCTGTTTGTCCTCCTGCTGTTGCTGGTGGAGCTCTCTCTGTTAAAGCAGCTCCTTCCTCCTTGCCAAGGGGATCAAAAGGAACAGGTTGCTTCAGGTTCAGGCGTCCTGGGTTTTTTTTGGGAAGTAGAGCCAATAAATGCAGCATCTTGTGCTGTGGGGAGCCACAGAGGGGAGTGACCTGGCAACAATTCCCCTGATAGAGGAGCCACAGTGGGGTTTTTTTAATGGTTGAGGATCTGCCCCTGGAGTGCTTTAACCCACCCAGTGGTGTGTAAATGTCTCCCCCTGGTTCAGAGCTGCAGCTGAAGGAGTTCTCTGTGGAGGAGCAGCACGTGCTGGACATCCTCACCCAAGTGAACGTCACCAGGAGGGAGTGTGAAATCGTGAGTGGGGGCTGGAGATCCTGGACAGATCCCTGCAGGGAACACTTGGGGTGCTGTGGGGCTGTGTCAGTCCCTGACTGCCCTGCTGTGTTCTCCCTTTGCCAGGAGCTGGAGGGAACGGATTTTGATGAGAAGAAGGAAATAAATAAGAGGAAGCAGATGATCCTTGAGGGGAAGGTGAGAGAGTGGCTGCTCCTCCAGCTTTGAGCTGGTTCAGAGTCACGGGTGTGGGAAGGGAAGGACAGTTCCCTTCCAGCTCTCACCCCTTCTGGGTGCTCAGGATTTATTTTAAAGGGTGTATTAAATATTTTGATGTTAAAAAGTGCCCTGGAGGAGGGTCAGGGTTTTCCAGCCCCCTTTAGTCGTGGGCACCCGGGAAAGGCCGAGGGGCCGGTGCTGTCACCGACTGTCCTGCCCTTTGCCACGCTGCAGGATCCAGACCTGGAGGCCAAAAGGAAGGCAGAGCTGGCCAAGATCAAGAAGAAAAACAAGGTATGCCGGGAGAAGGTGCAGCAGACCCTGGAGAGGAGGAAGCAGCTGCAGCTGAGGAGGAAACTGCAGAAGAAGATGGAGCGGCGGAACAAGCGGAAGGCGACGGAGGAGCAGTGACATCCCCGGGCCTGGCCTGGCCTGGCCTGGTCATGCTGCTGCTTTGGGAGTGTTGGGATCTGGCACCTTTTAATGTGGCTATTTCTGACTGAAATCAGTGTTGGGGAGAATCCCAGAATGGATTGGTTGGCTTGGAAAGACCTTAAAGATCAACAAGTCCCCCTCCCCTGCCACGGGCAGGGACACCTCCCACTATCCCAGGTTGCTCCAGCCTGGCCTGGGACACTTCCAGGGATGGGGCAGCCACAGCTTCTCTGGAAAATCCATTCCAGGGCCTCCCCACCCTCCCAGGGAGGAGTTTCTTTCTCCTGCACAGTCCTGGCTGGGCCATTCCTGGCAGGCTGGATCATCCCCCTGGGGAATCTTTCAAGCAGATGTTTCCCTTCCTCCACCAGAGGGGAGGCCAGACCTGGATTCTTGGGGACATAAAGCTCCTCTGTCTGTCCCCCTTCATCTCCCTTCCCAGGGCTGTGATTGCCACTCACACTTGTTTGGATCAACAGATTCTCCCCTGAGCCAGAGGCTAAAAATACTGTGACAAAATGAGCTCAGCCTCTTATCTGTGCCACAGCCTGGAGTTTTCCAAGAGGAAAATTCCTGGAGCACGTGTGGGGAGGTTGAGCTGTGGGGCTGATCCTGGGTTTTTCTTGGAATGACCCTGCTTTGTACATCTAATTGATATTCCTGCCTGTGATTTTGGTTTTTTCCCTGCCTTGGCTCAGGCTCCAGCCCTGGGTTTTATCCACAGGGATAGCAGAGTCCTGGTTTGGAGATCAGGGCCCTGTTTTCCTGGATGGTCAGTGAGTTCCAAGGCAGTTTCTGCACAGAAGATCCCCAGGAGAGGGATTCTCCTGTTCCTTGTTCCATCCAAGAGAACAAAGTGAGTTTTCTGGGGCTCCCTGTGTGTGTTTGGGGCAGGGGGTTGGTTGTGCCAGAGGGGGCTGAGCTTTCCTTAAAAACCAGCTGAGTTTCCCCAGGGGGACAGAAAAACCCCCGAGTTTGGCCAGCCCTGTCCCAGCTTTGCTCCTCAGTGCCTTTTCTGTGGCTGAAAATCTGTTATTTCTGTCCCCTGGCTTAAAAAAAATTAGTCTGTGGCCAGAGGCCAAATAAATATTGCAACACCTGAGTGGGAGCTGGATTTTGGGGGGGTGTGGGGGGATTGTGGGGCCTCAGGTGTTCCAAAGGGCTCCTGCTCTTCCATCTCCCCACCTTGCCAGGCAATTCTGTCTCCACAATTGGCTGGTTTGGGTGCATTTAAGGAAATATTTCCACTCCCGAGTGCTGGAAGGGGCAGCAAAGCTCGGATCTCCCCAGGGAATAAAAAAATGCAGCTGCACTGGGGACATTTTGGGGCTGGGATTGGGTTTCTCTCTGCTGAGACAGCAGTGCTGGTGTCCAGCTGCTCTCAGGTGTCCCCTGGCAGGGCTTTAAAGCTGCCCAAAATCCCCTCACCCTCCCCCTCAGTGCCCCCTGTGCTGCTGCTCTTTGCAAACACAAACTCAGCTCCTCTGAACGCCCTAAAAAGCTGCTCCAGCAGCTTTTCCCCCACCCAGGAATGGCCTTTCCCCACCCTGTGCAGGGTTTGCCAGCAGGTGGCAGCTGGGGAGCTCTGGAGACACCTTTTCTCCTGGATCCCATCCTTGTTCCCAGGGAAATGCGATCTTCCCAGCCGGTTTTTGCTGATGAATCCTCCCTTTCCCACGGCATTCCCTGAGCCCTGTTATCCCAGGGATTCCAGAGGTGATTTCATCCTCTTCTCCTTCCCACCTGGCACCTTCCTAGACCTGCAGTGGCCTCCAAGGACATGGAATTTGATTCCCTCTCCTCGGCAGAGCCAAGATGCTCCAGGAGGGACCCGACTGACCCAGGCGTGGCTCCTTCGGGTCCCCTCTTGCTGGAGCTGCCACATCTCCCCTCTGGAGCATTCCTGCTCTTTCCACTCCCAGCTGCTGGTTTTTGGGAGCTGAGGGAGGGTTTTTGGGAGCTGAGGGAGGGGGGCAGGGCTTGTGTGCACACACGATGACGTCCGTTCTCCTTCTCCCTCGGAGCAGAGGCCACGCCTAATAACCGTAATAATTATCAAATTACTCCAGGACAGGGGGTTTTGGGGGGCTGTACGTGCTCAGGAACGCTCTCCCAGCCACACACTTCGCTTGCCTTCCTCTGGAGCACGTGGAAATGCTGTCCCAGGGCGTGCATGTGTGTGTGTGTGAGGTGGGGGGGTGCCACACGCACGGCCTGTGCTCCTTGTGCTGTCAAGTGTAAACAGACCATTTTCTGCACTAAAAATAACCCTCTCCTCCGAGGAAGGGAGCAGCTGATCTCTGCAGCCCAGATGCAGGAGCTCAGAAGGCTTAGGTCACCTACTTTTCATTAGTGGCATTATTTAATTACGAATTCCCCCCCCCCAAGTTTCCGTCCTTCGGAGGTCGGGAACAAAAGGGGGGGCCTCGTTGCTTCGCCTCCATCAGGGGCTTGTTTCAGTGTGTTCTCACAAAACCCCAGAGCTCTGAGCCGGTCTGTTCAGTGACTTTGATGTGAGAATGTCTAACACATCCCCCGGGGGCTCCCACGGCGGCTTTTTGGGGAGAAAATAAAGAAAAAGAGACTTTTGCCTCTTGTTTAAAATCACTCAACGGACTCAGAGAGTGGCCTGTGCTGAACCCTTCTCCTGCTGCCTCTCCAGGCACCTCGTAGGTGCTGGAATTAAAGTCCAGCAGGGGTCCAGGGAGGGTGATTATGTCCTTTGAGGAGGAGGAGGAGGAATCAAAGCTGGTCAGGGTCAGCCTGGAAGGGCTGTCCTGGCATCTCCCAGCCGGCTTTTCCATCAGACACATCCTTTTCCCGAGACTGTTCATCCCCCTCCCCGTTCCCCCCCTTTATTAATGTCCTGTCCAGGGTTTCTATGAATAATTAACATCTTAATCTGCCTGAAGAACGAGGTTTCCTGAGGTACCTGCAGTCAGGAGCATCTCCCCACCATCCCACCCCTCTCCCAGCCAGGAGTTCCCTGGGATGGAGCTGCTGAGAAGGAATTGTGGCTGGGACACCGAAGCAAACCAGCCCTGGCTCCTGGAGCTTGGGATTTTCCCCCTTTGGAGGCAGGAAAAGCATAACTGAGAAGGGTGAGGGGCTGGAAGGGGGATGTGTCAGGAAACCCCTTGGAAGTGCTGGGCAGGAGGGTGGGGCAGGCGGAATTAGCGCTCCTGGAGCGAGGCTGCCTCGTGGATTTAGAGCATCTGTGGAAATAGCTGGTGATAAATGGGTTTTCATCAGCTCAGGAGAAAGGGAAAGAGCCTCCCAGAGCCATCCATCATCACCCGGCCTCAGTAAAGGACTGGCAACAAAGGCTTGAGCTCGGGATGGATCTCAGCGAAAAGCCACTCTCCTGATTATTCTGGCAAGGAAAAGAAGGGCACCAACACCCAGGGGGAGAAGGGGAGCCACTGGGGAGGGTGGCCTTGGCTGCTGGTTCCTGATGGAGCAGCCAGGGATGGCCCTTCTGTCAGTCCCAGAAACTCTGAGCCACGCTTGGAGCTGGGATGAGTCGCAGATTCTTCCCCAGCTTTCTTTCTCTCATATCCCAAATCCCACCCTCCCCTTGGCAGTGAAAACCAAAGCAAACACACCTTGCTTGGAGCTGATCTCTATTTCAAAAGAAGGCTGCTCCTGGGGAAATAAAATATCAACACTGGCAGGGGGGTGGGAAGCAAATCAATCCCCAAAAAGCTTTTTGCCACCCAGTTACTTCCTCCCCTTCTTAAACACCCTGGAACAAACCTCACCACAGCAGCTCCAGCCCCAGACAGTTGTGAGAACACTTCATGCAGCAGAAACTAAAATAAAATAAAAACTAAACGCCCTCCTCCCCCAAAAAAACCCCCAAAACAAAAACCCTTCAAATCCAGAACAGAAAAGCCCTTCCCTGGCTAAGCAGGTCTGGAAACCTCCAGGTTTCCTCACGCTCTCTCTGGAAAGGGCAGGGCTTTGCACAGAGCCTCCACTCCAGCAGATTCCCAAGGTGCCAGCCCTGAATCCTGCCCCGACTTGCAGGCACAGCCTGGAGGCTGCAGGTCCCTCCGTGGTCAGCAGGCGAGGGAGGGCAGAGCCAGAGCCTCTCCTTGTCTCCACGGGGAACATTCCCAGGATTGCTGCTCCTTGCCTGACTTCCAGCGGCCAAGAGGCCGAAAAAAACCCCACCCACCCCAAAACATCCAAATCCAGGGCCACCCCTGGAAGGTCACAGGCACAGCTGCCAGGGGGACACAACAATCCAGCTTTTCCTGGGATCCCACAGGCCTTGCTCGATCCCTGTGACTGGACAACACCCAGGATAACTCCCAGGCTTCCCTCAGGGCACAGCCCCAGATCCTCCAAACTGCCTCCTGCCCTCCTTCCATCAGGGCAAGCCGGGACCCGTCCCCTTCCCAAGGAGAGCTGACGACTCCAGGGGCTGTTTCCAGATATAAAATGCCCCAAAAAAAGGAGCAACCAAGAGCAACTGCGAATTGCTCCATTTAATTTCAATTAACTGCAGCCCTCAGAGGCCAAGCCATGCCCTGGGGGGCCGTCCCTTTTCCCAAAACCTTTCTCTGCTCGGCTGGAAGTTTTAACTAGTCGTCAAATCCCACCGTGTGAAACTAACAGAGGCTTTAAAACCTTTTTGCTTTTTGCCTCTGGAGGGCGAGTTGAACAGTGGGGAAGGACACGAGGCCCCTTCTCTGCAGGGAGGGGGGCTCGGGATGCTCCTGACAGTGAGCAGAGTTCCTGTTGGAAAGGCTTTGGGCTCGGGAGGCAGAAGAAGAAGAAGAAGAAGAAGAAAAGGAGAGACTTTGGGTGTGTTAGAACCTCTCCTCCCTCCCTAGGTGGGGAAACAGGCGGCTGACTTGCAAAAGGCAAGTGGTATCCTCAAAAAAAAAAACCCCAAAAACTACTGGAAAAAAACAACAAAACCACAAAGGCTGCTCAGCCCCCCTTTCCCCTTAGAAAAGTGTAAAAACCCCTGAGGGGGGGACACAGTGTGGCAGGAGGGAGGGCAGCAGGAGGGCCGTGGGAGGGCTGGTGGTCCCCAGGCTGGTCCGGCGGCAGGTCCTGCCCAAGGAGGAGTCCTGGAGCTCCGTGGGATGGGGAAGGGAGGGAGGGGGAGAGCTGGTTCCAGCCCCTCTGCTCCTCCCAGGGCTCTCAGTGGCTCTCCACCAGCTTGGCCAGTCCCTGGCGGATCTCGCCCAGCTCGAAGATCTTCAGGTCCATGAGCTCGGCCGCCTTGGCCGCCTCTCCCTGCAGCTTCTCCCGCTCCGCCAGGCTCTCGGCCAGGCTCTGCTCCGCCAGGCGCAGCCGCTGCTCCAGCTCAGCGTTCCGGGCCTCCAGCTCCTGCCAGGGAGGGGGAACAGCACAGGGGTGGGCGTGGGGATGCTCTCCCCGAGGGATCTCCCCCTCCTGACCTGCAGCATCCCAGCGTGGGGCAAATCTGGGAGAAAATGTTCCCCCCACCCCTCCTCAACCCAGGCTTTAAATGTCCTGAAACCTCCCAGGAGCTGGGGGAGTTTTATTAGCCCAGAGCTTTTCCTTCTCCACCCCTTTTCCAAACCCCACCACGGACGTGCCTGGAAACTCTCTCCTCGTCCTGGGTTCGTCCTTCACCTCGTTTTTTTTAATGAGTTTATCCTGCCCTCCAGAAAACTGCAGGAGCTGCTGCTGGACAGGAGCATTCCTGCACTCTGTGAGGTGTTTTTTGCAGTGAACCCAACCTCTCAAGTGTTAATTAACCCACCCCTGCCCAGCCACATTTCCTTTTCTAGAGCGCCGCACGTGGCTCTTCAGGTTTGCAAAGCTCACGTGGACCATCCCCAGGCCTGATGGGGATGTCTGGAGATGGTTTTGCCACAAAACAGAGCCTGTGCAGGGGCTCTGGAGCTCGGAGACAAACACACAGGCAGTGCCCCAGATCCTGCTCCATCTGCATCCACGCCCGGGGCCGAGGAGCAGCTCGGCTCCCTCCTGCCAGCCAGGCTGTGCCAGAGCTCTGCTCCCCGTCCCAGCAGCCCTGAAGGACTTCAAAGGGATGGATCTCTGTGCTCTGGGATTGTTGGGGTGCCCCAGACCCGCCACCTTCACCTGCAGCTTCTGCAGCGTCTCCTCCCGCTCGCCCTCGGCTTCCCAGCGGCCGCACTTCTGGCTCTTCAGCATCTGGATCTCCTGGAACACGAGGAGGAGGAACAGCAGACGTGTCAGATCCCACCTCCCCTCCTTCTCCTGGTGGGAGCAGCTCCCTCGACCTCCAGATTTTCAGCCCTCCCTTTCTGAGCTCTTGCTGTACCTGCTGTCCCCCCTGAGAGCCCCTTTGGCCCCTGATCTGAGTGCCAGCAAAGCTCAGTGCCCTCCTCATCCCTGCTCCAGGGCACATCCCTGGCTCCTGGCATCCAGGAGCTGTTGGGTGAAAAAGCCTGTGCACACCTTGGCCTCAGCATTCTCCCTCCAGCCTGAGCAGGCAGGGGAAGGAGGGACAAAACTGTTCTGAGTGAGGATCAGGGAGCCCAAACCATCCCCCCCTCCCCACCCTGCTGAAGCAAGGCCAGCAGACAACCCACAGAGAAGTGAATCACAGAGATCCTCTCCACACCTCCCCTCCTCCACAGCCCCTGGAACGAAAACCCGCCCTTAAATCATTCATTCATTTAAATGCAGCGAGAGCTTGAGGCAATTACTACACCAGAGGCTAATTGCCACTGCAGAAGGCTGAGAGGGGAAGGGGGAAGAGAGCTCTGAGCCTTCCACTCCAGGCTACAGACACTGGGAAGCTCCCATTGCTTCCCCTCCCTCAGCTTTGCCTCCCTGGAGAAGGAACCAGCACGAGGGGCCTCTGACCCCAAACCAGCACTGACTGACAGTCCTCCCCTCCCCAGCCTCAGGCTCTGCCTTTTTTACCTCATCCTTAGCCTTGATGAGCAGCTCCAGCTCCTCCAGGGTCTGGCTCAGCTCCTCCTTGTTGTTCTCGCCCGAGGAATCGTGAGCGCCCTGCGACTCCAGCTCCGCCACCTGCCAGGCAGGGAAGGCTCCCTCAGGAATGTTGTGGCTCCTCAGCATCCCCCCCAGCCACGGGGTTTTGGCTCAGAAATCGCTCACCAGGGAGGATTGGTGTTTTTAAAGCTCAGCAAGAAGGGCTGCAGGGCCCCCTCCCTTTGCTGGGGCTGAGCCGCCGATGGGGAGCTCTGCAAACACCTCTCCAGTGATGGGGACCCTCACCCAGGCTGGGTTGGGTGCTGGGGTGCCCCAGGAGCAGCACTGGCTGCGTTGGGTCCCTGCCAACAGCCAGCTCTGCTCCCAAAATGCTCCCATTTAGGGGCAGTGATTCAGGTGTCTCACCCAGTCACAGCTTACCTGTGCTGCCCCTCAACCAAAGCTCCCAAAATCCTCCCTCCTGCTTCCCAGAAGAGCCAGACAGTCACAAAGCCACGCACAGACACCCACGGGAGGCCTCTGCCACACCCAGGGCAGGCTCCTGCTGCCCAGGAGGCAAAGCTGCCCCGTGCACAGCCCTTTCCCTGCCCAGCTCCAGCCCCGGGAATGAGCTCCAGGCACGGCAGGTCCTGCTGGGGGTGGCTGTTGGCTGCACAGCCCTTTCCCAGCTGGCCTAAAAGCCCTTCCCAAGTGCTCTGTGGTGCCTCCCTTCCAGCAAAACCCCCTTCCAGCCCTGTGTGACTGTCACCTCTCTGCCCTGCTGCACTCAGCTGGCCCGTGACCTCCCCGACATTCTGGAGGTCAAAGGATCCCCTTATTCCGACAGAACAAGGCTCGGCTTTCATGAGGTTGCAGCTCGGATTGGAGCTAATTAAAGCAGTCAGAGCAACCTTCAGCCTTCCTGTCAGCAGCCAGAGCCTTGCCCTGCTGCCTGGCTGGGTGGAGGGGGGCACAGTCTGGCTGGGAGCTGGGGCAGGAGGGGCTCCCGGCGCTCACCCGCTGCCGCAGCGACTCCGTCTCCTCCTGGTACGCCGAGAGCTGCTTCTTCCACTGGTCCACGTTGGCGTTGGCCTCGTGCAGGGCAGCCACCAGCTTGCTGTTGTTGTCCTGCAGGCTGAAGAACTCGGCTTCCCACTGCACCTCGCTGACGGAGCTGGGTGAGAGGGCAGGGGGTGAGTCCAAGGATCCTTCCCCCCCTTGCCCCCCAAGTGCCCAAAAAACGCTCCTGGAAGAGCTCAGCATCCCCCACAGGTTTCCATTCAGCCCTCCCAGATTTAAACTCGCCTTGAACAGCCCTGAATCTTGCACCTCTTTCCTTTAGGCCTGGGTAAGGTTTGATTTGAGGACACGGTGTGCTGGAAGCCGGGAGATTAATGGGGTGGGGGAGACGCAGGTCCTACAAAGGGGCTTTGCAAAGTGGGACTGTGAATCCACTTTAAAAATCCTTATTGGATCTGAGTTTGCTTTGAATAAAGCCCCATCAGCCCCTGGACTGCAAAGGACACTTGCTTTTGATTTAAAAATGTTCTAAGTGTTCAGCTGGGAGCTTGACGGGAGCCACGGGGCAGAATCCAGCCCCGCAGCCTTTTGAACAGACAAAGAGAGGAAGCAGCAGGGACTTCTGCTGGAACCATCAGGGGAATTAGCACAAATGTAGCCCTGGGCCAGCTGGAAAAGTGTGAACATCTTCTGGTATCACAAGCCAGCGATCTGATCTGCAGATAACTGGCACCGAGTCATCCGCGGAGCCGCCTCCTTCCCACGCTGCTGCCTCCAGCAGCACATTTCACCTCCCAGCTGGGATGGAATGGCTTCCTACCGGGAGAGAGGGGTTGGAGCAGCACTTGGGCACGGGGCAGGAGTGTGGGATGGGAGGGAACAGGGCAGGAGTCGGGAGCAGGGAGCTCTCACCCTTCCGAGAGCATCTTCTTC
Source organism: Lophotriccus pileatus (assembly GCA_035583135.1). Lineage (NCBI taxonomy): Eukaryota > Metazoa > Chordata > Aves > Passeriformes > Tyrannidae > Lophotriccus > Lophotriccus pileatus. The sequence goes on from JAWWES010000082.1 coordinate 1,517,065, forward strand.
AGCCGCTCCTTCTCCGTCGTGATCTCCACGTCGGCGCTTTGGCTCCGGAAGAGTTTGTCCTCTCCTGGCCCATTGGAGCTGATGATGGGGCTGGGAAGTACCTGGCAGGGGGGTGAAGAAGAGGGTGGTTATGGCCCACAAGGGCTCTGCAAGTTATTCCCAGCCTGGGAGGAATAAGAACTTCCCACGGGGCGAGTTCTCAGTGCCTGCCCTGCTGGGACAAACCTGGCTCTGCCCAAATCCAGGGAGAGCTGTGTTTGTCTGGACAAAGTGGAGGCAAAGCCCCTCAGGTGTGGCCCAGCAGCAGCAGCTGTGATTTTGGAAGCTCTGTGGGCACAGGGCTCTCTCTTGGTTGGTGCTCTGCCCTTCCAGCAGCTGCCACATCCTCCCTTTCCCTGTCCCCACACCCTGCCGGGGCAGTGATCCCAGGGCAGGGGGGCTCCCAGCTATTCCTCCCTCCTGCCCCGAGGGGAATGTATGGAATTCTCTCAGCTGAGAAATGCCAGCAGAGCCACAGCCCCTCACCCGGGTCCCAGCTGCTCAAACTGCCCTTTTCAGGGCCCTGCAGGATTCTTAAGAGGATTTTCTCGCCCCTTCTCAGGGCAGTGGAAAGGCTTAAACTCCCAACACAGACCTGCTGGGTTGATGGGGGTGCTAAACTGGGCTGGGGATGGCCCAAAGAGCTGCTGTCCCGGGAATTCCCCAGCCCTGGGAAACGGGAAGCAGAAGGAAACTGGTGCAGAGGCAGAAAAAGGAGGGAGGGCTGATTTAATTCCAGGAGACAGAGCCGCTCTCTGCTCGCTCGCAAACAGGCACACGATCAATTATTCAGGGGTGACAAGTGTTGGAGGCTCTGCTGCTGCACAGGGGGGGAATGGGCAGCGGGACAGCAGCAGGAGGGGCCATGGGAAGGCAGGGAAGGTGTCCCTGTCACCCCCCTGGCTGTGGGATGGCCGCAGGCAGGCTCAGAGGGCAGCAGGGCGAGGAGGAACAGGCAGGGTGGGGGCAGTTTTAGCACTGCTGAGTCAAGGCAGAGGAAGGAACAGAGCCTTAGGCTGGTTCCCTGCTCTGGGTTTGACCTTCCCTCTCTGACCTCCCCATCCCTTCTGCCTCCACAGCATGGGGGACTGTTGTGACACCTGAGGAGTTCTGCCTGGAGTGAGCAGGATAAGAGGGAATATCTCTGGGATAAAGACCCCAAAACTTCGGTTCTGCTCTGAACACTCCACTCCCTTCTTCCCTTCCCTCCCCACAGGATGGGGCTTGGAAGTGAGCAGATTTTCCCCCCCAATCTTTGCACCCCACAAGACATTCCCAGTCTCTGCAAGAGCCACTGCCTGCACCTCCCCCTGCCTTCCCTGCAGGCCAAGGTATTGTTCACACTCCTCCTCCTCCACCCCATCTGTGCCCAGCCCAGGGAACACCACGTCCTGCAGCCAGCCCACCTCTCCCCTCCCGCTGCCAGCAGTGCAGGGCCACCTCTGCAGAGACCTCCTTGGGAGGGCACATCTCATTTTATTGTCTTTATTCTATTTTATTTACTTTCTTCCACCCCGGTGTTGCTGGAGTGGGTTCAGCTACACGGAGGGGCGGGAGAAAGGCAGTGGGAAAACACGTGAGGGAGATCTGTGATGGGCTCCAGCTGCCTGGCTTGGTCTCCTGGGGGGGAAGGAAAATCGAGTGGCTGAGTGCTGTCAGTCACACACAGCTCTGGCTGAGGGGAGGGATCCCAAGGGGAGCTTTCCCAGCACCATGAGAGAAATCACGGACAGCACCCACACCAGGCACTCGGGGAGGATCTTCCTGAGCCCCAGGAGAAGAATAAAACCAGGTGGAAAACCCCACATCCCCCTCTCCTGCCTCTTCCCAAGCATTACCTGGTGGGATGTGATGTTCAGGGCGGGGTTGGTCAGCTCGGTTTTATCCTGGGACTTCTCCCTGGCCAAACGAGCCGCTTCTTTCACTTCCAGGAACTTCTCTGCGAACTGGAGGAGGGGGAGAGGGGGGGAAAGTCAAAATGTGGAACGACTCGAGCTGATGCCTGGGTTGCTTCATCCAACAAGCCCTTTTTTTTTAACCCAGATGTTCCCTGCAGGGTCTCAGGGCCCTCCCAGGAGTCAGAGCAGGTTACCTGCGAGAGGTGCTGCTCCGAGGCAAAGCCCAGCCCGTACACGGTGTTGGCTCGGCTGTCGGCCCATTGCCCAAATTTCTGAGATGTCTTGGTGAAGGTCATGTTGGGGGTGATGGTGCTGTTGATGATTGCCTGGGGAGAGAGGGGAAAGCTCCAGGTGGGCGGCAGAATCACCGGGATGACGGAGCGGTTTGGGTCGGAAGCGGACCTTAAACATCATCCCATTAAAGATCACCCTATTAAAGATCATCCCATTAAAGGTCGTCCCATTCCAACCCCTTTCCATGTGAGGGGGGGGTTGTTGCCACTCAGATCACCACCATCCCTGTGAGCTCTGGGAATTGAGGGCAGGAATCTCTGCCTTTTCATCTGTTAAAACAAGAGTTCACTTCAGGCTTTCGAAAAGTCTTCCCGGCTTGACGATGTGAACCAATCTTTTAATCACCTTTTCTACCAAAAAAAAAACAGGGGGGGGAAAAAAATAGAAAGAGCCTCAGTATCAGCAGCTTCCTCCATTGCTGGAAAAGATGATAAGAGACAGCAGGTCTCTGGGGCCTCGACAGCTTTCTGCTGTTCTCCATTTTCATGGCAAGCGAGTAGAGGGGGGGTGGAAAGGGCTTAACCAGCGCTCAGGACTGGGTGTTACGAAACTCCCCCTCAGGACTGGGTGTTATGAAACCCTCTCTGCCGGGCAGAGGAGCAGCAGAAAGCCTGGGAAGACTCCTGTGCCATCACAGGGCTTGGAGAACCAGGCAGGAGAACGCCCGTTTTCCGCCGGCGAGGATCCCGGCGGCGTCTGCCTCCAAACACAGGGAGGGAATGAGCATGAGGAAAACCAACCCCGAGCCCAAGGACAGCAGGAGAGGCTGTGGGAGGGGCAGAGGGCCTGCTGTGCCCCCACCTTGGTGCCCCCCACGCTGATGATGCGGTACACGTTGCGCGTGGCATCGTAGAAGTAGGAGACGGTCAGGGCGTGTTTGCTGGCCGGGATCCAGTTCCGCTTGGTGGCCGGGTCGATCTGGAAAACGTGGGCCCTGGTGCTGAAGATGGGCTGCTCCCTGCAAGACAGGAGCACAGGGCTGTCAGGGCAGTGTCAGCCAGTGTCACCCCTCTCGCTCCAGCAGCCGTGCCCCGAGCCGGTGGGTTTTATATTCCCCGTCCACCCAGGATGGGAGCAGGAAAATTGTAAGTTCAAGGCACAAATAGCCCCCCAAAATCTCCTATTTGGGGCACACCTGGTGCTCCTCCCTGGGGCAGGGTTGTGAGGAGGGGCTGTGTCGTTTCCAGCCCGACCTGGAGCTTTCTCAGCCCCTCACTCATCCCCTCGGCAGCTCCACCAGCAAAAGGGTTTCTCTGGCTGCTGTTTGAACTGTACTTTGTAGGACACCTCCAAGCTGGAACTCCAGGGGAATGGGTGGATGGATGGAGGGATGGATGGGTGTGTTTGGGATGTGAGCACACAAAACAAAAGCCCTTCCCCTCAGCACGGCTCTTCCTCCCTTGACTCACGCCTGGGAAGCACATCCTGCAGCCAGGGGTCACATCCCAGCATCAAAGCCAGTCCCAGAAGGGACCAAAGGAAACACTTCACCCTCCCAACAGTGCAGCTGCTGCAGGGAAAGCCCTGAACCCTCCCCACGGTCTGAGCTGGGCAGAGGAGCTCAACCTTGGGGTGTAACCTGAGTGTTCCAGGAGGGAATGTTTCCATGTCACAACAACCCGGGGTCTCTGCTGAACCCCAAGTGGTCCCTGCCACACTCCTGCCCCAACCCTGTGAAATCTGAGGTGCTGGAAACGACCCCCCTCAACCCTCCTGAGAGCACAGACCACGGTCCTGCCACGTGGAGCTCCCCAAAATCCATTTGCTTCTCATTCCCAGCCCTCCCAGGAATGGGGTGTCCCATCCACCCAAGCACAAACGTGCCCGGGGTGCATTTCTGGCCCCACCACCAAAACCCAGCAGGGGATATTTGATTCCCTTCCCACCTCCCAGAAGAGAGGGAGGGAAGAACAACCATTACCTAGTTGTTGACATTTGTTAGTAAGGGTGTTAGTTAGCTGGTGGAGTTAGTTTGTGTCTCTCCTCCCACAGCTCCTCCTCAGGTGTCTCTCCTAGAGGGTCTGGGGCTCCTTTTTGGTGTTGCCTCCACAGGGATTCATTTCCTAGTGATGGAAAAGTTCGGCTGTTATTCGTTTCCCAGGCCCAGCACAGACACAGGGGTTTTGTCCATCCCAAAATTCCCACAGCTTGGAAATCCGTGCTGATTCCCCATCACTGAACACGTGGGGTGCTTTTTCCCCCCTCTCCCTGTGGGAGAGATGGTTGGGTGAGCTGTGCCACTGGAGTAAATCCCTTTGGCTGCCCATCCAGGAGGGCTGTTCACAGATCCCATTCCTGAGCTCACTGCCCCTCTGGCAGCACCCAGAGCCACAGAATCCAGGAATCCCCTGGCAGGGGGGTTGGAACGAGCTGATTTTTAAGACCCTCCCAACCCAAACCATTCTATGTTTCTGTTAAAGTCTTTGTGTTTTTTTTCCTGTTTTTTTTTTTCCAGTCCTTTTTTTCTTGGAATCCATCAAAGGATACAAATTGTATCCAGCCGGTACAAGAATTCCTTTGTGCGGGATCCTGTTCTGCAAACCTGCCTTTCAATCCTCGCCCGTCTGACAAGGTTAAGGCAAAGGCTCCAGAACAAAAGCTGCCTCGGAATGGGAGTGGTGGAGCAGAGCAAAGCCCAGACAGAGAGAGGGAGCAGCGGCAGCGACGCAAACCCGGAGAGAGGAGAAGCCGGGAGAGCCCAAAAACCCCGGGGCACGACTCGGAGTCACAGCTGGTTCGGGAAATGGGAGGATTCAGAATCCCGGAGTGGTTTGGGTGGGAGGGGACCTTGAAGATCATCCCGTCCCACCCCCTTCCACACCTTCCACGTTGCTCCAACCTGGACCCTCCCAAGGATGGAGCGGCCACACGAGCAACCTGTGCCAGGGCCTGCCCACCCTCCCAGGCGGGAATTCCTTCCCAAAATCCCACCTGACCCTCCTGGCTGGCAGTTCAGCAGCAAAGAAGCACGGCAGGGTTTGCCAGAGCCCAGTGGCTCAGGCAGGGAGGGACAGAGGGACACGGAGGGGGTGCCCAGCACGGGGACACCACGGGAGGAGAGACAGCCGGACCTGTCAGCACGAGGAGCATCCCCCTGCTCCGCCACCAAAAAAAAAAAAGCATTTAAAAATAGCCCTGGAAGTACCTGCGATTGGAGCTGTCATGTTCTCTCTCCCGTTACAACCCTCCTCTCTCTCTCTCTCCCCCGCGGTTTTAAAAGAGCGGCGCTGGAATCGCCAAACCCCCCTCCCATCCCGACATCCCGAAACGCTGACTCCTCTTTTCCTGCTCCCAGCTGGGAGTCCCCCCCTCCCCTGCAACAATCCAGCAAGGCTGGAGCGTGTAAATAAAACCACTTACATCCCCCCGGGGCTGTCCCTCGCAGATAATTAAGGAAAAACCAAAAGCGAGCGGCTGAAAGGACAAAGATCTGGCTGAGACACAAGACGCGCTCAGCAAGTGCCTGATGGCAACTGGAAAGGGTCCAGGTCTCATCCTTGCCAGCACTGGGGGGGGGGAGGAGGGGGGAGGGAAGGGCAAAATTCAATATCCCACGGTCCCTGAGAGCTTAAAAATGACTTGTCCCGGGTGGATTTCCCTCAACACTCCGGCAGCAGCGAAGCCAAGCAGTGGGGAAGGAAAAAGAGGAGGTGATTTGACTGGTTCCCCCCAAAGCTCCTGGCTCCAGCACACTGCCTGAGCAAAGACCCAGATGCCTCCTCCTGTGGTCTCTCCTTGCAGGGAAGCTGGAAGAAGGTCACAGAGGGGTTTTTGGGGAGCACACACGGATACAGGGGATGGATCAGTCGCTTCCCATTTGCCCCCCCCCCCGGTGTCTGACTCGGTGGTCATTTAGCAGAGGATGTAGAACTCCACTCTGGTCTCATTTCCACCTTGCTTCTTATATTATTTCCCCTCTCTGCAGCCTCCAAAAATTGATTTCTCCATGAATAGCTGCTCATTTCCCCACTGCCAGGAGAGCAGATCGTTACCTGTCCCTCTTGGTTTACGGGCTCAGCAGAGCAGGGTCGGGCCAGGGCGTGGGGCAGGAGGCTGACACAGGGCCAGGCCCCTGCAGAAAGCACAGCCCGTGCCAGGGAGGGACAGATGGCCCCGATTCAGTCCCTGCACCGGCACCAGAGCGGGCACAGGAGGTGCTGGAGGGTTTGTTCGTTCCCGGGAATTCTCCCCTCTCGGCCCCGCTGATGTGCCCATGGCGTTAATCAAACTCCATCCTGCTCCCACCTGCCCTCACCCTTTGGCTGCAGGACCAGGGAGAAGATCCTGGTGTTTGCTGGGCAGAGGTGATGCTTTTAGAGCCACCACTCCCCGAATTCCCCTGGAAGTTTCTGCCCCGCGATGGCCGAGCGGGATTCAAACCCAGGCACGAGTTTTGAGGGAGATTCGGTAGGTGAGGCCAAGTTCAAAGCACTCCAAGTGGCACAAACGGTGAATAGAATCGGGACAAAGTCTTTTGCTACTCCAGACAGCAGCTGGAACGTGCTGGGGAGGCTGAACTTGGTCCTCATTAGCTGCATCTGCCTTGGTGCTCCTGGATGGGGTTCAGCCAAGGGCATCTCTGGGAATCCACGTGCTGTTCCCCAGCCTGCACCTCCTCTCACTCTCTGCAGCTTCTCTTTGCAGGGACATCCATTTCCCTGTCAGGGAAAGGAGACTCTCTGCACTTGGATGCAGAGGACAATCACCTCAAACCCTCTGGCAGCCTGAAAACCCCCAAAGATGCCTCACAATCCATCACAAAGAACCTCAGCAGCAGAATCCCCGGGTTTTGGGGGGGATCAGAGCAAATTCCCAGCCCCAGGGACAGGAAGGGGTTTGGGGGTGGCACCTGCAGAGTGCAGGTACCCGGGAACCTTCTGCACTGGGGCACAGAGAGGGCCTGAGAACCCAACTCCTCCTCCTCTTCCAGGGCTGTCTGTCCTCGTTTCCTTTTATCTCCCCTCAGCAGCTTGAGCAGCTGCTGAGTGTCTGTCAGGAACCGAGCCTGGGAGGGCGGATTCCCGGCCCTTTTGCTGCTGAGACCGGGGAGGTTTTCGAGCCCCCTCTTTGCTGCAGCTCCGCCCTCGTTCCAGGCTGCCCAGGGATGGTTCCTCCCAGGGTCCAGGCGGGATGGAGGGAGGCCAGAGCCGGGCAGGGGAGGTGCAGCTCCAGGAACAGGAGCTGCCCAGGGGCTGCTTTGCCTTCCACCTCCCCCAGCTGCCAGGAGGGTCGATGGAGAGCAGCTGCCTCCTGGCCCGGGTGCAGATAAAGGGAGCCCTGGCTGAGCCTGTTCCCGTTCAAGGTCAGGCACACACAAGGTCGTTTAAAGGCACAACGCAGCTGAGAGGGATTTCTTTCCCTTAGGAAAACCAATCCCACCCTAAGGAGCGTCTTGGCTGCTCCATGAGGTGCTCCTGGGTGTCTCCAGCACCATCTGGGCATTCCCCCGCCTGGGACAGCGACTGTTCCTGCTGCTGCAGCTCTTTTGAGACACACAGGGCGCTGCTGGATGTCTGTGAAGGATTAAAAGTTAAAAAGAAAGCCCAAACACCCAGCAGAGCCAGACTGGAGCTCAGCAACTCTTTACACATCCCAGGAAACGTGTCCTGGAGTAACTGGAAGCAAGAAACTCCAACACCACATTCTGCCTCTGCCTCTCAATCCCACAGCACTTCCAGGCTGGATGGAACCAACTCCACTTGCCTCGGGGTCGGGTGTGATTCCCGACTGCCTGGATCCAGAGTCATGGAAATGCTGCTGGAAGCTGCTCAGTTATCCCTGTGTGACCAACTGAGGGAAAATCTGGATGGGAATTGTCACCTCTGGCTTAACAACAGTCCTGCTTCTCCACCACTGTAATTACACAGTGATGCCTAAAGCAGATGGTGCATCCCAACTTTTTCCATGGGAGCTGGAAAACCTCTAAAGAAACCCCAGGGCTTGCTGGGTGTTGCCTGCAGGAGATCCAAGAAGGATTCAGCCACAAAACTCCAACTTTAACGTGCTGCTTCCAAGCTCTCGGCTCGTTCAACCCTGCCTGGCAGCTCTGGAAGTTTTGCAGTAACTCTGCAGATCACAGGGAAAGTCTCAGGAAAACAGGGACACTGTGATTTAACCTGGATCAGCACATACTCTGCCAGCTTCAAAGGATTTCTGCCAGACTCACACTCCTGTCACTTTTGATTCCTCACTTCTACCTTTCCTGCTCCTTAAATCAGCGTTTTGACTGTTCAATCGTTTCATCCCGGGGTGGGGTGGGGGGGGGAGGGGATAAAATTCCAAGAAGAAAACTGATGAAAGGAAAACAAGTCCCCGAGAACGTATTTGTTTCTCCTGCGCTGCCCAAACCCCACGTTTGGAGGGAATCATCGGGCAGGATTCCTCCAGATCCACCTGGGCTTCCAAACAGCCCCGGAGACTTCGCTGCACCAGGAATTCACAGCGTGTCTGGTCCTAAAAGTCCCGCGATTGAGGCTCTCAATTGGGACAGGAATTAAATACCAGACTAAGCTCCTGTTTCCACGCCAAAACCCGCTGCCATTATTTCACCCTTGGAAAAAAAAATCTGAGGAGGGGAGGAGGGGGATCACAAACGAAATCACCGGGGGGGTTTTCCAGCTGTTTATCCAGCCAGAAACGCAAACAGCACCCACGTTCCCGAACGCCAAAGTCGCACCCACCGAACATAAATCCCTCATTTATTTTTTTTAACTTCTGGGAAAGTTTGCGAGCTCAACCCGGCTCCAGCCCTCCCAGTTCGGATTCCACACAACACACGGCTCAGCGGAGCTTTCCCTTCCCTTCCCCACGAGTTTATTTAAAGAAGTTGCAGCCACTCGCAACCCCCCCCACCCCCCGTGACTTTTCTAACCCATAAAATAAAATCCTAAACTTTAAAACCCGCAGCGTGGGGAAAGGGGGGATGGGAAAAAAAAGCCATTTAAACCTCCGATTAAAAAAAGCAGTTCAGCGGCCATAACCACCCCCCAAAAAAAAGAGCCAAGCCCAGAAGCACGAAGCGCCGCTCTCACCCCATCCCTGCCGGCCGTCGCGTCTCTCCCGCCCTCCCTCCTCCGGGAGGGGCTCGCCTTTCTTTTCTCCCTTCCTCTTTCTTTCTGTCTTTTTTTTTTCTCCGGATCCGGATGCTCTTTAAATTTCCTGCGGAATCTCAGCGGGCCGGCGGCGCGGGGGGGAGCGGAGCGTGCGGGGCGGGCAGGGCCGGCGGGACCCCCAGCCCCGCACCCCCAGCCCCGCACCCCGGCGCTGCCCCGGCGCTCCTCCTTCTTCTTCTTCTTCTTCTCCCAGGATCCCTCCTCGCCTCCGGCATGGGAGGGAAGGCAGGGAGCGGGCGGGATGAGGTGGTGCCTCGCCAAGCCTTTCGCCGGGTGAAGCGTCTCTTCCCCGCGAGTCACGCGTGGGCGCAGCCCCCGAGCTCTTTGTTCTCTCGCCGCTGCCTTCCCTACGAGCTCCCTCCCCGCACCGGCCGCCCCATCCCGCTCTCGCCTTCCCCCCTCCCAGCTCCTTCTCCCGACTTTATTCCCGGGGCCGGCTCGGCTGCTCCACCTGCCGGGCACGGCGGGGCTGCGGGGGGTTGCGGGGAGCCACGCAGGACACGGCTTCCCACTGCCAGAGGGGTGGGATAATGGGATGTTGGGAAGGGATTGCTCCCCGGAGCAGCTGTGGTTATCCCAGGGAGTGTCCAAGGCCAGGTTGGAGCAACCTGGGGTAGTGGGAGGCGTCCCTGCCCACGGCAGGGGGGTGGGATGAGATAATCGTTAAGGTCTGTCCAGCCCAAGCCATCCTGGGATTCTGGGATTCTGGGAATTGTGTTCTTTAGCCTTAGTTCAGGCTCTTCCATCATGGATATCACAGACATCGTGGATATCACAGACATCGTGGATATCACAGACATCATGGATATCACAGATATCAGGGCTCTTTGTTCTTCCCTCCCTAACCAAGCCATTTGTACGAGTGGAAAACTGGTGCAAATCATGAGCACACTGTTAGGAAATGGGAAAATATCCCCGGGAAAAGGGAGGCTGCAAGGGCTTGGAAGGGGAGGGGATCACTGGCCCCTCATGGGGTGTCCCTGTGGCCAGAGGAGCTGATGCCACCCTTGGCTGTGATCACTGGGCAGGAGTGAACCCTCTGTCCCCCTGGAACCCTCTAATCCCTGGAATCCTCTGCCCCCTGGAACCCTCTGCCCCCAGAACCCTTGGAGAGGGCTTGTGGAAGAGCCAGCAGAGAGAACAGCACACACTTTGCACTGAAGGAACAAAAGTGCTTCATGTGTTCATCGAAGGACACGGAGTGACTCGATCACAGCCATAAAATCTTGTGGTGGAAAGGAATTGGATCCAAGATGCTCTTGGCTGAGCTCCCAGGGCTGGGAACAGAGGCTGAGCAGGTCAGGCCGGGGATAAGACACATTTTTGATCCAGAGGGTTGAGCTGCACCCATGGCCTGACCTCTTGGGCACAGCCAGGCCAGGAAGGGATTCTTCCCATTTCACAGGGATTGGTTTGCTCAGGGAGGTTTGGAGTCCCCAGCCCTGGAGGTGCCTGAAGAAGGCCTGGTTGTGGCACTGAGTGCTCTGGGACAAGGTGGGGATGGGGCACAGGGTGCATCAATGACAGAAAGGACTCCAAATGCACCAAAGCCCGAATTAGGGCGCGGTGTCTCTCCCTGCAGCTTGTCCCTGGCTTCTCCTCGCAGATAATTCCGTGAGGGCTCCCAAATTGGGGTAATTAGATCAGCAGGAACTGAACTCCAACCCAGGGCTGGCAGCTTTGGGGGGGGAGGAGGGGGATTCTCTGAGATGGGGTTTTAGGTTCCGTGTCCCCAAAGAGGAGCAGGGCGGGTTTGATCCTTTCCCACGTTACCAGTTCCCCCCAGCTGGGCTGCAGAGGGAGTTTCCAGGATTCCTTGGCATGCAGGGACTGGGGGAACTCAGGTGAAGGGATCCTGGGAGGAAGGAGGCAGAGTGAGGCAGCACAGCCTCCCTGTGCCCAGGGATTTTGGGGATCAAGAACTCCTGGGATTTTCCCAACAAGAAAAGGGAAACTTGGGGAAAGAATGTCTTGGAAAATAAACCTGCTCAGCTTTCAAGGGCCTTTAACAGAGGGAGAAATCAGAGGATGAGAAAACAGAGGGAGGTGACTCAGGAGCTTCTGACAAAGCAGACACCAATCCTGCCACGGCCACTGACAAGTAATTTAACCTCCCGAGTAAAACGAGCAGAGCAGCGGCCCCGGGGGGCACGGCCAGACTTAATTAGTTGCTATTCGTAGATTACCCAGCGAGTCTGAAGGTGAAAGAGCCGAGTGCTAAGTATTATTAGCTGCTGAAGGTTTAATTTCTCTAATTGGGCAACCCCAGCGTCACCCAAAAGTGGATCAGTGGCCGTTTTGGGAAGACACCCTTTCAGAAGCTCCAAACCAAGAGGAAAAAGAGGAGAAGAGCAAATCCAGCCTTAAATCCAGACCCTCTCTGTCCACGGGTCTCTGCTTGCTGCCTCCTCAGGAGGTGGGGCTTGAAAATCCTCATCTCCCACTTACAGCACCGAGTGTATCTTCAAATAAATATAACATTTAAGCCACCAGCCTCGACAGGGGTTGAGGACAAAGGGGTGAAGGCAAAGGGATCCCACTCCTGGGCTGGGATCATCCCAACCTGCTCCTGGCCTTATTCCCACTGGCACGTACCAGAATGGATCCAGGGCTGGATTCTTTTTGACCTGTTTTCTTTTTGCCTCACGTGCATAAATCACTTCATAAATCACTCCTGGATTGCTTCCTGACTGTGTCTGCACAGCAGCAACACTTTGATGTCTGCTCAGCTCAGAACTGTCCCACTGATTGCCTAATTAAGCCCAAAATTTGCAAGACTAAAGACAACTCCGACTTTAAAAAGATACAAGGGGAGGTGAGAGACGTGGCACAAATAAAGCAATTTATCTGGCAGCTCGTTCTGAAGTCCCCCAATAAGAACACCCCATCACACCTCCCTGAAATAATTCACTGCCAAGCCCACTAAGGGTGATAAAAGCCATTTATAACAAATCAGCTCGTTTTAAAGCCTGTTCTTGGATGTATGTCCTGTACCTGCAGAAGAGCAGAGGCAGATTCAGCAGGACATGGGATGTTTCTGCTCTGGGGGGGGTGGGGAGGGACACCAAGAACTTCCAAAAGTTATTAAGGGAAAAAAAGGTGGTGGTGGGGAAGGGCTTGTAAGATTTTGTTGTATTTATTAAAACCACCAGAAGTAAAAATCTGAACGGAATTAAAAATCTGCACTCAAAATCTTGTGAGAATAGAGGGCGATGTGAGGGGAAAAACCCGTTTCCCAGAGCATGTAAAAGCGATGGAGGCCTCAAACAATCCCTGCACTTGCAAATATTATTTATGTCAACCCTCCTTTGATATGGAAAGTTTCCAAAGGGAGCCTTTTAATGCCCAACAAGCCGAACACATTTAATCCAACCGGGCTGGCAATTATTCTGAGTGCAGAACTTCAAACAGAGCTGAGGAATCCTTTCGGTTTTTGAGGTTTTTAACTCTCAGGGTAAAAAAAAAACAACCCTGTGGAACAAAAGACATAAAAATGCAGGGTGTGTTTTCCTAAAATGAGAGCATCACCTGCTCCTACAGACAGGCCACGGGGGGTGTGTTAACGGAGCGACTCCGGCCGCGATCCCGGCGTGGTTGGAACCTCCCTCCGGTCTGTTCCCAGCTGGATTTATGGAATTATCCGTTAGGGGGGGATCTCTAACAGACTGCACAGCTTCGGGGCTGGGACCTGCCTGTCAAACACAAAGGGATTGACACGAATTTAAAGGTTCTTTGATACCATTAATGGTTCTGGGGGGGTCCCCTCAGACCGACCCCCCCCGGTGTGTGACACCAGGGAAAGGACAGGGAACACAGGGAATATTCATGGAACCCAGGGAATGCACAGGGAAAACACAGGGAATACACAGGGAATGCACAGGGCCTGGACCTGGTCCCCCAGGATACAATCCCAGTCCCCAAGGCACAGATGGAGAGACCTTGGATGAGGGCCTGGAGCACCAGGACAAGGGGGAACAGCTTCCCACTGCCAGAGGGCAGGGAGAGATGGGATAGATGGGATGCACTGGGAAGGAATCCTTCCCTGGCAATCCAGGCTGGTGGGAGGTGTCCCTGCCCAGGGCAGGGGGTTGGAACTCCAGAACCTTCAAGGAATCTTCCCAACCCAACCCACCCCATCCCAGGATTCTCTGAGGCTGAAGAGAACACACCTCGTGCAGGGATTCCTTCAACAGCAGAACTTTATTGCCCACAGACAACGCAAACAGTTTCCACACTTGCTGCACTCTCAGCAAGTCGCCCACTTAACAAGGTTCACAAAAAAAAAAAATAACCCCAAACCCCCCCAAAACCTCTTTATTTCAGAAGGGCCCCATTGTTCTTTGAGCACTTTCTCACTTCAGGTGTTTATTATTGCTCAAAAGTACAAGTCTGGTTGTGATTGGCCACTCAGGCACGAGATATGCACAAGTAAAGGCGAGGCAGGACTTCCAGGCATTCGTTTTTTAATTAGAAAACAGACCTGTTGGAGGGTAGAAAACAACCCAAAAGGATCATATTTGGGATTTCTGAGTCCAGAACTTTCTTTGGGCACAAGGGACTCTGGAGCAGAACGGGATGTCAAGGTTAAAAATGAACACTGTGATTTGGAGAAACACCAGCTCAGAGCAGGGGAGGTGCTCACAGCAAGGATGGTTCTAAAAAAGAACCCCAAAAATAAATAGGGAAAATGTCACTGGGTCACACCAAACAAAAGCTCTGAAGGCAACAAAATAACACCATCTCCAATTAGTCCAAACACTGAATTACTGAGGGCAGTTTTTAGGGCACCTCCCCCAAAATGGGGATCTCCTCATTTCTCTCCAACGAGAGCAAACGTCCTTCCTTCTAGACCAGGTCCTTAAATATCCCAAATTTTTGAAGGAAAATGAGGGAAAAAGGTGTAGCCAGGGCTTGAACTCAGCTCTGTGAAGCTTTTCCTGGCTGGCAGTATCAAAGCAAGGGCCAGGACACCCTGTCCCTCCACCATGGGGAGAAGTGGCTGCACAAGGGTTAAATTGCAGTTCTCTGCAGTTTTCCCCCCTCCCTTCCAGCCTTAAAAAACAACAAAAAAAGAGGAATTTTTGGATTGAAAGGCAACAGTAAAAACCCCCGAGGTATGGCAAGAGAAAGCTGCTGCTGTTCTCAAGCCAGTGCAGCAAGAAAATGAAGAGAGAGGGTTAATTCCTGGGAAACAGGAGGGAAACTCTGGCATTCCAGACTCAAAACACCGAAAGCCAGGTGAGAAAGGAGCTGAGAAGTGATTTAGTGGGTTCTCTCGAGGTTAGAGAGACATTTAGCAGCACAGAACAAAGGTACCTCCCGAAAAACCCCACTCCAAAATCCTGCTTTCACAGGGTTAAAGTGCCAACAGGCTGCATATCTCTCCCAAATGGCCAAGCTCACAAGCAAAGAAAACGTTTAAACCCAGAGGCTGTGTAAGTTCTACATTTATTGCAGCTATTAAAAGGTTAACAACGCCAAACAGGGGTTTTTTTTTTTTACTTACACTACAGGGAAATGTCAGTTATCCAGAACATAAGCATTGCCACTGGCTTAGCACTGCTGCATCTGCACGGGACAGAAACGGGCAAATTCTCTACAGGATTAATGGCAAAACCCAACCAAAAGACAGTAGACACACCACTGAAGTTAGTTAAAATGTTCACTGAAGCTTGCAGTCTTCATGGAAGAGAGCCTGGAACTAAAAATAACAGAAAAAGAAGCTTGTAAAAACCTCCAGCAAGGCAAAGTGTCCGCATCACAAACGTTTCACACCGACAAAGTACCTACAAACTCCTCAAAGCTGCCTGCAAAAGGCAGGTCAAAGCCAAAAAGGGGGGAGGTTTGGGACATGTAATAGCAAGAATCCTTCCAAAAGGTACATGGGAAAGAAGAGGTGAACTGGAATCGTGCAGGGGATTAAAAATCAGGGGCAGCAACACCTGCAGCTTCACCCCTGGGCTAAGAGGAGAGCTAAACCCTCTGGAGTGGGGCTGAGGAACAAATCAGAGGCCAACAGTGCTGGTTCCAGTTATTCTAAGCCAGACTGGCACTGAAAACCACACCCAAACAGGAGTTAAACAGCTCAGCAGCCACAGCCAAACGCTGGGATCGATGATTTTCCCAGCAAAACCAGCCTGTAAGAAACCTCTGGGCTCTCAGATCTCCTGAAATCTGACCACCAGATAAAACTTCTTTGGATTTATGGCCTCTGTGCTGCAGCTTCTTGCACTGCCAGAGGTGAAGACTCGTGTGATGCTCATGGGGAAACAGCAGAACCACCAGTGGGGTTTCCCTGGGGGGTTATTCAGTGATTTTGTGCTTCAAGGCAACTAAAACTGAGGGAGCAGAAAATTGCACAACGCCGTGATCTTGTTCCTTTTGGTTTCCAAGTCAGCAAAAGGGGGGGAAAAATATATATAAAACTCAACTTGCATTGATAAATGTGGAGAATTAAAAGCAGATTTTGCTGCTAGGGACTGGCCATGGAGACAACTCCCCTTGCAAGCAGGTTTTGATGGAGGAAGAGCAGCAAGAGGGTCTTGAAACAGCAGGCACGGGCGAGTTGGTGACCAAAGAACACCCCCAGGGTGGTTTTGCCACAAGCTCTGCAAGGATGGGAATGCCAGAACTGGCTGCTGGTCAGCTCAAGAGCAGCTCTTTGGGAGAGTGGAGAGGGTTTTTGGGTACTGTGACACCCAAGTGAACACCTGGGGCTGGTTTTAAGACAGGTCACGCTGGAGGATGCGCTAAGAAGTTAAATTCTGTCCCTCTCAGGAATGCCTCGGTGGTGTGCAAGCCAGGGAAGAGATGGAGGATCAGACCTCAGAGGGTTGTTTTTGGTAACACTGTTAAATCTTCCAGGTCTTCAGAGCTGCCTCACCAGGCAGGTGATACTTTTTGTTCATTAATCTGGTCTTCTCTTTTGGTAAATTCGGGAATAGTCCCTTAAAAGCACGAGGTTTTTCATCTTAGGATTTTTCAGATCAAAGAACTTGTGCCAAGCAAATGTTTAAGAGAAATTGTTGGTCTTATAAAACTGATGATCCACTTCCAAGTGCTTCCTTCAGTATTTTCTGCAGGCACGTGAACTGCACCTGCCCATGACTGAGAACTCCTTGGAGGAGGAAAAGAAATTGGGGGAGAGCTGCCAAATTCCTGTCAAAAACCCAAAAAGTACACTTGAAGCTGTAACAGCCTGCTCACTGGAATGAAAAACCTCTTCCCAGCTGAGGTTTTCAAGGCAGGGTTTCGTGGTGCCAGACTTGGAGGAGCTCAGCTGCTCACCCTGTACCCAAAGTCTGGGCTCCCACCCCAAAATAAACCCACAGGTGGAGGCTCTTCTTGCAGCTGGGGTGGGGAGGGAAGGAAACTGCTTCGTGCAGAAGTGGGTGGGAAGATGGACCCCCCTCAGCAAAATGTAGGGTCACAAAACCTGAACTGCCCTGCAGAAGATCTGGATTTGAGAGGTTCTTGCTTTCAGAGAGGACCAAACCAGGTCCCTCAGGGTTCTCGTGCTTATTCCAGGGTTTTTTTTTTGGTGAGGAATCTCATCACAAACCAGGCAAACTTGGCCAGAGAGAGAGACAGAGAGAGAGAGACAGAGAGAGAGACAGAGAGAGGTAAAAACAGGCACTTCTGAGCCCAAATCAGCTGTTTCTTCCTCAGAAGATGAGACACCCACTTCGTTAGCTTGCACAGCACAAGACTAACTCGACTCTTGGAGGATGTTTTAACACATTAGCAGAGAGTCCACTACTAGAGACCAGAGTGCTCTTCATACTCTGCTGAAGATCTTTCCCACAGCAGCTTTGCATTTCCAGGCACTTTTTTTTAGCCAGCCAGTCTCTTATGTCAAACCTAGAAAGCAAGATTTGGGGTAATTCAGCGGTTCAAAGCACTTCACTGGAGGGCTGCACTCTGGTGAAAGGTAAAAAAAAAAGCCAGCTACACTGATGGGAACAGCACTGATTTCTTGGAAGGGGAGGGTTTCAACAGCCCTGGGAGTTAGTGTTGGCAGCAATGATTACCCAGGCGTGGCCACAGCACCTACCTATTTACTTGCTCTTTTCTGCCTGTACATTTGTATCATTCTCTGACGGAAAACGTCAAATGCATCTTCTTTATTTTCTTCCCCTGCAACACCCAAGCCCTCCCCTGCAGAGGTAGCACCCCTAGGGAGCAAAATGGAGAGTTAGAACACTCTGAGCCCAGGACATTGGACAACCAGCAGAAGAAAGAGAAAAACAACAGCTTCCAACCCAGACACAGCTCAAGGGGAAGGTCAGAACTCAAGGGGAAAGTCAAAATTCAAGTCAAAACTCAAGTGCAAAGTCATTCTGCTTCACTGGGGGCAGAGGTCTGGGAGCTGTGATCATCTAAAACAACCCCCACCTCCCCTTTTCAGCATGCAAACCCCCTGCCAGAAGGAAGCTGGAAGACCTGTGTTTTCTCCCCCACTCCAAATTAAACCTGGACAGAGCCTTGCAGAGCGTGCTGGGCTGTCAGAACACACACAATTAATGAGCTGCAAAACCTGTAGCCAGGAGCTACAGAAACAACAAATATTCCTCATGTATTTTTGGTCCCAAGAGGTTTTGGGAGGTAAAAAACCCCAAGGTTTTTAAGGGTGCTGAGCTACAGGTGGCATGAGCTGCTTCCTCACTGTCCTTTCCCTGCTGAAGGAGGAAACATGGAAATATAATTATGGCTGCTGGAATGAAATCATATCATAGCCCATTTAAATGGCCAAGGCAGGAGGAGAACACAGAAACCCCTGGAGAAAAAAAAAAAAAGACTTGTTAAACCACAGACAGAAAGTTGGTTGTGTGGGCTCAGAGAGAAATAAATTATGTGGGTTCAGGGAGAAATAAATATTCTGCTCCTTATTCAGCTGGGGAGTGAAGGAGGGGTTATCCATGAGGAGGTATTACCCATTCTCTGGCAGCAACTTCAAATGACAAAATGAAGGTTAAAACCCCCCAAATTTAAAGGGAAAAAAACACACTTACCTCGTGGCAGGTGCACTTACCTCTCTCCCTCTGCAGTGGAATGAACCACATCGTTAGAGTGACAACAAATGAGCTGCCTAAACCTACAAACACTCCTAAATGTGACATTCCTAAATCCCAGTTACACTCTACCAGGCCTGCTGTGGTAACAAGGAGATCCCAAGGTGTTCAAAATCCCTGACAAAGCTCCTGTGAGCATTCCCAGGCTTTCCCAGAGCTGCCAGAGCTCTGGAGGGTGTGTGTGTGCCCGTTACATACACTTTGACAGGCTCTCTGATCCCTTTCCCTCGTGTCCCAAGGCCGTGTCCCTCCTGCCAGCCCATCTTCTGGAGCATCTGGAAACCCACGTTCCTGTGTGTCAGCCTCTTGTGGGAGAACTCCAAATCTTTTGGTTTCTATGGAGAGAAGAGACAACAGAACAACAAAAAAAGGTGGGTTGTTAATCCCAGGGAGATCATGAAAAAAAAAACAACAAACCCACAAACTCAAATCCACCCCCACCCCGCCACAAACTGGGTGTGTTTGAATTTCTGGGTATACAGAAATAGCTCCTCAACAGCATTTCAGCAGCTACCCAGAAAAATAATAAAATCAAAGGGTGATACCTGCCTTGATAGTTCCAAAAAAATATCCATTTCAGGTTCTCGAATTGTTTACTTGCATTATTAAGATGACAGCAAATTTTGTATTTTAAAAAGCACTTCTGCTTTTTAAATAAATAAATTATTGAATGATCTGATGACTGAAGCCCTGTTGCAAGCACAGGAGCAGCCAAGTAACATCTCACCAGTTTTGGGAAATTACAGCCTGTTTTTCAGGCAGCAAAGCCCCCATTTCTTTATATTGTATTTTTTTAACACCCAGCTATTCAATGAAACGTTTCATTTTGATACAGGCATTCCAAAACCTAAACCCAACAGGTTTTTAGGAGATGTCACAGCTCTCCTTTAGTCCAGACTTCTCCAGGACTGGGTTCTGCAGGTTTTACTTGGATTTCATGGCAGGGAACACGTTTTTTGGGGCTGCCTCTTGTCAGAGCAGCTGATTCTCAGGGTGCAGCTGCAAAGCAAAGGGGTCCTTTACCTTCTTCTTCTTTGTCACGGGGCAACCCCGAGGTCTGTCATAAGCAATCCTGACAGGCTCGTGCACTGCAAGGCAGACCAAGGACAAGAAGAAACAAAATCAGCTGTGAAGACTGGCCTTTGTGATACAGGACTCCAAAAGTCCATCCAAAAGAACATCTCGGCTCCTAACCCAACGCCTGGGCCCGAAGTCACAACCAATGGGAAAGATCAGAATAAAACAGAATTAAAAAAAGAAGAGAAGGAATTAAATATATGCTCAGAGAGTATTTGGGGAATGATGGCTGATACAAACCCTGTGCTTTCAGCACGATAGAAGAGCTGCTACGTGACTTATTCAGTTTAACGGACGTTTAAAGTGAACGTTGTTTTCGTTTTTGCACCCGAATTCCTTCGACCAGCAAAAGCAGCCCCTGAAATCCAGGAGTTCTTTACTGCTGCCTACGAATTCCCTGCTGAGTGAGAACTCACCTTTTGGTTCTTCTATGAGGCAGATCCTTTTAGAGGCAGGGATCATCCCAACCTTCAGGGACTTGCTGCTGATTCGTTTGCGAGGGAAGGGGGTGCCAGGGGCAGGAGTCGGTGCCTGTGTCGACAGATTTGGTACAGCACCATCAGAGGAGCTGGAAAGCTGCATTTCACCTGCTGACATTTCCTCTCCTGCTTTGGAAACCATCTCTTCATCTAGGTTTTCCACACCTCTACCTGCTGACACGTCCTCCTCGTCTCCCTCCTCTGCTTGCTCCATTTCTTCCAAAGGCTGGGAAATGTCCTCCTCAAACTCAGCTTCCTCCTCGTTATCTTCCTCCTCCTCTTCTTCTTCCTCTTCCTCTCCTTCCTCTTCTGAGAGGTCCAAATTCCTCTCTCCAGCTTTAGCACCTTCCCCAGCCTCAGCTGCCTCAGACACAGCACTGAAGTTGATGGAGGGACACAACTCATAGACCTTCATTCGGTAAAATTTGAAAGCAGAACTGTTTTGATCCTGTAGAAACCTGAGCAAAAAAAACCCAAAAACCAAACCAAAAAGAGTCAAAAGAGTATCAGAAAAAGCTCTTCTTTTAGCTGGTGTGAAGCAAGGCATTAGAAACAAATCTCTGGTTAATTTTGGGGGGTCATTTCCAGGTGTAGAGCTGCAGGCTCTGACAGGCAGGTACCACAAACAGCAATCCCTCTCCTCAATTCTGGTGTTCAGCAGCACTTCCCAAACCAGTTGCTGTGAAGAACTCAGTGGCATGATCTTAAAAAAATGGTTTGGCAGGGCACTGTTTTCAGATTCAAGCTGACTGTTTAGTGTTATAAAAGAAAGAGAGGTGCGTTTGGGGGAAGAGTTTTCCCTTCCCGGGTATTTCGGATATTCACCAGTAACGGAGGTGCTGCAGACAACAAGGGAGCATTGCCCCAAATCCTCTGTTCCTAAACACACCAGATAAAAACAGGCATCTCAGCAAACAAGGCGAGGGGAAGGGAGCATTGGAGGTGTCTGATCAGCCCACTGACACAGGGAAAGGTGCAGTTACTCACCACAGGTCTGGGTTATCTGCACTGTTGTCTATGCTGAACTGCTCGATTTCTGGTCCTACCTGAGCGACAAACTTGGCAAGTTTCTCTGCAGTTTCCATGGTTTTGGCATCCACTGCAAGAAACCAAACGTTCTGTCAGCTTCCTGCAAGCCCTGCCCTGCTGGGAGGTCAGAACACTCGAGAACTATCAACTTCAACACAAGAAATCAGAAATCAGCAGGACGCTCGACGCAGTTTCCTCATATCACGGACAGTTCCAAAGCTGATCCCGAAATCTTCACTTACCATCAGGAAACTGAGAGGCCAACGGCGGGAAAAGCTCTGGCAGTGCTGATAAATCCTCAGGATCTGCCCTTTCCTCTGGTGGCAGAGAGCCCTCGGAGCTGGGGGCACCCTGTGGGGACGAGGTGGTGCCGAGGGGAGAGTTCTTGTGGGACAGGCTGGATCCTGCCACCGCTGCCTTGGCCTGGGCTGGACCTGGAAGATGTTTGTCTTGGTGCCTCAGCACTGTCCCAGCTGAAAGCACAGTCTGTGTGCCTATGGTTGCTCTCCTCACCTTCCTTCCTCGCTGGGGGAGCACTGCGGGCCTTTTTCTCTTAAACAGCCTTCTCTTAATGCTCGCAATTTTCCTGGCGTAGAGCAGGGCCCTGATGGATTCTGTGGCAGCTTCTTCTGGGGTCCTGCCCTCCCCACCCTCCTCCTTCCTCCTCTGCATCTCTGACAGCTTCAGTCTGTAATATTTGTACTCCAGGCTGTCCTCATCAGACAGGAACCTGCATTAAAACCACAGAAACGGGATGAGGGCTGAGCTGAAAGCATCAGCAGCTCAGCAACGAGCCTGAGCAGGTTTTTCTTGGAATAACAGCCAATTCCACGTCTAAAGCAGCGAGGAAAGCGTGCCAAGCAAATAAAGAGCGGAGGGGTTTGACACCAATCATTGGGGTGGTAATTAATCAGCTCTGGTGCAGCTCACACACGAGGAGACACTGTCATGTGAAAAGATCATCACGCTTGGAAGTGTCTCAGCGTTCCTTTTCCCACGTGGAACACTAAACCCCTAAGCCTGTTACCTTCCCGGGTGTTTCCAGCAGCCACATTTACTTGTTCACCTCCCAAATGCAAATTTGCTTTTTGAAACACAGTTGCCTTCTGGATTGGCAAAAGACAGTCATTAAGTGACACATCAAAAGGAACGGGAGCTGCTCCTCACAACAGAGGCACCAGGCCCATTTCCAGGGATACCAGCGAGCATAATTGGCTCAGGAAACATCTCCCCAGAATCTGATTAAACAGACAATAGGCTTTGATCTCCCACCCGTGGAAACACCGAGCCTAATTAAACCTGTTCCAAGTTATCCTCCTCGGAGGGGAGGGGGGAGCATCACAACACACGCAGTTCAAACACACCCACCAGTACTCGGGGCAGTTCT
This sequence comes from Lophotriccus pileatus, assembly GCA_035583135.1. Classification (NCBI taxonomy): domain Eukaryota; kingdom Metazoa; phylum Chordata; class Aves; order Passeriformes; family Tyrannidae; genus Lophotriccus; species Lophotriccus pileatus. The sequence goes on from JAWWES010000082.1 coordinate 1,539,451, forward strand.
TCTGAGCGCTCCTGTCCTTGGCAGACAAGGTTCCTGACACCATGCTCTTCACCAGCTGCTCAATTGTCTCCACAACTTTCCTATCAGCTCGTTGTGGGACTGTGGGGAGACACGAGATACAATCAAACCCAGTCATTGATTATTCCTGTCACCGGAGTATTGATATGTTGGGAGGTTTTCTTTTTCTTCTTTGACAGGCTGATATTTGCAATTTTTAGTGTTTTAGTTTCTGGCCATCACTCCTTGTCCTGTCTCTGGGCACCACGAACAGAGTTATGGCCTCATCCTCTGACACCCTTCGGAGATATTTATGGATTGATGGGATCACCCCTCAACCTCCCCTTCTCCACTCTCTGCTCATCAGAGAGATGCTCCAGACCCCAAATCATCTTTGTGTGCTCTGCTGGGCCCTCTCCAGCAGCTCCTTGTCCTTCTGGAAGTGTGGAGACCAGAAAGAACTGAACACAACACTCCAGATGTGGCCTCACCAGGGCAGGATCCCCTCCCTGACCCGTGACCACGCTCTTCCCAATGCACCCTCCCAAAACCACAATAAATTAAGGAAACCTCTAAACTTGAGCTGAGGTTCTACACCAGTTTATCATGAAAAGGATGATAACCCCGGGCAAGTTACGCCCTCCTTAAAAAGGCAATTCCTTGTTGCACCAAAAAGGATTTTGTTCAAAATAAGCTTCATTTGAACACTCGCCCTGAAAAGGGCACGTTCCAAATTATCAGTCAGTCAGTGCCAGCCCCGCAGGACCTCCCTGAGAGAGGATCTGAAGTTCAATTAGGAAACAACAGATGAGTAGGATAATGAGCAGGAATGTTTTAGGGAGGAGGAACTCGCTGGCCTAATGCAGTGGAGAGTAAGGGTTCCTACAGATAAGAGGATATAAACATCTCCAAAAAAATACACCTGGATCTGATAAGAGTGGTGATGTTAACCTCTCCAGATTTGCATATATGCAAATACTTACTCTGTAATGAAGCCAGTTCCAGGTTGGCCCTGGCCTCCCTGCCTGGAGGTGGTGAGGCTGGAGAGGCAGCCAAGGGCACGAGGTGAAAATCCTGGATTTAAGGTATCAGCACGTGCCAGAGAGGGGAGGGAGGAGCCAACAGAGAGCATTTACTCCCTGCCTCAGCTGCTGGGGATTTACACAGAATTCCCACAGCTACCAACTCCTGACCTGATGAAACCACAAAAAAAGCACCGAGAACTTACACCCTGCAAAGTGTCTCAGAGCAGTTCCCTCCCTCTTACCTTTCGTGTCAGGAGAGGGTGCTTTCAGCTGTTCCGTGGCCTCGGGCTCGGGTCTTTTCATCTGGATGGGGTAGCCACTCTTCTCCAGCCACGCCTTCAAGTTCTCGATGTACTCCCTCCCAAACAGAGTGGAATCGTCGAAGTTGGGGAACAGCGTGGGCGCCGGGGCCATCTCCTGCAGCCCCACGGCCTCCAGGATCTTCTCCTGCCTGAAAACAGAGGCCAGGGCGAAGGTCTGGCCCAGGAGAGCCAGAGACTTGCGACAGAGAGACACGGTGGTCTCGAAGGCGCCGGCCATTTCCCTCGGGTTCCCAAAGCCGCTGGTCTTAAGGCTCAGCTCGTAGGCGTTGCAGGCCATCAGCAGAGGGGTGACCCCCTTCAGCAGGCGGTCCTGGAGCCTCATGATGTACTTATCGAAGGGCTTGATGATCTCGAAGAAGCAGTTCTTGGTTTTCACGGCCCCCTTGTCCAGCAGCATGTTCAGAAACTCGTTGTCCACCTTGGGGGTCTTCAGGGCGGCGTGCTGTAAGCTCTTGATGGTGAAGAAACAGTAATCCCTGTGCTCTGGCCTCAGGGAGCACTTGAAGGAGGCCAGCATCTTCGCACAGGTCTCCGTCTCCAGCTCGAAGAGGGCCCCGAAGAGCCGGGAGAACTCGGCGTCGTTTTTGATGGCGTGAAACCCGGCCCACTTTATGATCTCCACTCCAAACGTGGAGAAAATGTCTGATTTATCCACCAGGTCGAAGTTGAGGTTCCTGAACATGTGGGCAGGCTTGGGGAGCCTGAGGATGGGCCTCTGGGCTGCCAGGGCTGGCCTTTGATTAGGATGTGGAGGCAGCTTTGGGACGGGCACAGGCCTCGGGCTGGGTCGTTCAGCACCTTCCAGGGGCTGCTCCGGTGCCTGTGGGTCGAGGCCCGGCTGCGGTTTCTTCACGTTCCACTTCTTGAGGGGAGCTTTGACCTCTCCTTTGAACACTTTAGCTTCAACCACACCCCTCGTGAGCCGCTTGCCCCTCAGGATCCTCCCCCTGCCAACGCCACCCCTGCGGACGGGGGGCCGGAACTCGCTGTCCTGAACCCCGAACTCCACGTCGTACTCCTGGTTCTCCACGCCGCCAAACTCCTCATCCATGAGCCCCGGCGACCTGAAGTCCCCCAGGATATCTGTGGAGCTAAAATCAGGTTCGTGCGGCCCGGCGGCTTCCCAGGAGTCGGGAGGGCCGTAATCCTGCTCGTGGCCCCCGTAATCCCCCTCGTGGGAAGCTGGGTGTCCGTACTCCCGGTCGCGCGACGCCGGGCGCCCATACTCCCGGTTTTGGGGAGCTGGGTGCCCATACTCCCGATTTTGGGGAGCTGGGTGCCCATACTCCCTGTTTTGGGGGGCTGGGTGCCCGTACTCCCTGTTTTGGGGGGCTGGGCGGCCGTACTCCCGCTCGTGGGGCGCCGGGCGGCCGAACTCCCGGTCCCGCGGCGCGGGGCGGCCGAACTGTTCGTGGTAATAGTTGTCCTTCCGCAGCAGGGGACTGGCAGGCCGGTAGGAAGGGCCCGGGTAGTCCTCTGGGGGGCCTTCACCCCACTCCTCGTGGGGGTGGCGGTGCTGGGGGGCGTCGTGGGGGTACCTCCCGCCGTCGTGGAAACCCTCGTCGTATCGCGGCCTCGGCACCGGCCTGGAGGGGGCTGGAGGGAAAGAACACACCAATGCACTGCCAGTAGAGTTGAGAAAACCCACTCCAACAACAGATTTAGAGGCTTAAAGCAGCCAGGATATCGAAATGGTTGGAGAAAATACACGTGTCTAACTCCGGGACGGTCCCATTTGGTTTCTTACCAGGTTCTGCTGTAAACCCCTTTTGGTTTTTGGTTATCGTTTTCTCGGCACAAAATGCTGGTTTTGTGCTCAAAATGGGGCTCCTCAGCTGGAAAAACACCTGAGGTTTTCCTGAGCTTGCTGTTTTACAGAATCACTGAGGTTGGGAAAGCCCTCCCAGACCTCCAAGTCCGACCTGTGACTGATCCCCACCTCAGAATTCCCAGGCTGAGTGGAGGAATTCCACAGTCGGAAAGAAACTCGTATTCTCTCCAAACTCATCCAAAATTATCTAAAATAGCATTGCAGCAATTCCCGCTATTTCTGACTTCAAAAGTATCCAGGATCCCTATTCCCTAATTCCAGCAGTTCAATGCAGAAACTAAATACTTGAGGGGGGGGGAATGAAGCAGCATTTAATAGAAATTATTTCTCCAGGGCTCACTTTAAAAATAACAGATCTCGTTTCAAAACCCTCCTATGAAGGTTCCACATTCCCGCGAACGTGATCCGAGTTATTTTTACGGGCATTTTACACACGGTGAATTTAGAGGAGCAAATCATTTGGAGATCACGTTTTTTTTTTTTCCGGGCGTTTCAGGAGGTTCGACGTCCTGCTTTTGGCTCTTCCTCCGCAGGTAACACGGGAGACACAAAGCCCCGAGGGCTCCCGATGAGCTCCTACATCGATTTAACTCATCAGCCACCACCAGAATTCCATCCATCCTGCCCGAAACCGGGACCCACTCGCCTGGACCGAGTTCCTTTGTCTGAAATCCCGATTATTTTTTTATTCCTCCCCGCCCCCCCCCCCCCGCCCTCCTTCCCCCTGGGAATTCTCCGAAGCAGCGCCAGCCATGTCAAAAAATAAAAATTAAAAAAAAATGGATGTGGGGAAAAAAGAAAAGAAACCCAACCCCCCCAAATGCCGGCACAGGGGGCAGATTTGGGAAGGAACGGCGGCATCACGTCCCCCCCCCTCCCCTCACCTCTGAAGCGCTGGATCGCCTCCTCGGCCGCATCCCCGCGGTAGCGCCTCACTTTGTCCCGCACCACGGCGCCGAACGCCTCGCGGGTGATGCGCCGGGAGGCCATTTTTACACCCGGGGAGGGGGTGGGGAGGGCCCCGCCGCTCCTCAGGGGCAACCCTTCCCCTCCCCTCCGCTCCCCTCGCCCTGCCCGCCGCGGCCGGAGCCGGTGGCGGAGCCTCCCCCCGAGCAGCGGAGCCGCAGCCGCGGCCCGGCCCGGCCCGCCCTCAGAGAGGGAGGGGGGGGGGGGGTCTGCACTGCGCGTGCGCGGCCCCGCAGCGAGTCGGCTCCCCGCGGGGTGGGTTTTTATTTTAGGGTGGATTCTACAGTATATAACCTTATAGGTATTAATAATAACGTAGCAGTTATTATATAGATAATCTATAAGAGTATAAATGATACTATAATGTAGTATGCTCTAATTTTTGTAGTATCATCTATGCTATAATATAGATATATAATCCTATAGATAACAGAATAAGAATGATAATAATAGTAATATAGATAATCTATAATAAGGCTATTGATAACACTATAGTGTTATCTAGTTCTTGTGGTATCATCTACACTACAGTGCAGACACGTAACGTTATAGATAAGATAATATTATAGATATAATAATAGGCTTGACCTCGCCCCCTCCCGCCTCTGACCACGCCCCCTCCGCACACTGGCCACGCCCCCACTGCGCGCCTGCGCCGTGCGGAGCCACCTCCTCCCCTGCAGGCGGGCGGTGCCGGCGGAGCGCTGCGGGCGCGAGGTGTGTTCTAACGGTGCGGGCGCGGTGCCGGTAAGCGGAATAGGGCGCGGGGTGTGGGGAGCGGCCCGTGGCCTCCCGCTCTGACGGCGCGGGGCCGGCGCGCTCGCTGCCCGGCGTGCGCGCCCCCGGCCACGCGTGGGAGAGGCTGGGCGCCGAAGGACGCCGCGCATGCGCGCTGCGACACCCCGCGCTCTTTTTGGCTAGGTTCGGCGCGAGTTTTGGTCCCCGCGCATGCGCAGAGGCGGGGCGGGGGGCCCGTACGGAGGCCGAGCGGGGCCGTCCCGCCCTCGCCTTTTGTCCGGCGGGAGCGGAGGTGGGTCGTGAGGGGAGCCGGGGCTCGGGCCGCGCCCCGCGGCTGCCGCAGCATCAGCCCCCGCTCCGCGGACCCTCCCCGGGGCTCGGGGCCGTGTGTGACCGGGCACGGTGCCCTCCGTGTCGCGGTGACACCGCGGCGCATCCCCAGCCCGGCCCCGAAGCGCTGCTGAAACGCCTCCTCGTTTCTCTTCGTCGCTGCGTTTTTCCCCGTGGAACGAGAAAGCCGTGCCGGTGTACCTGTGGTGCATTCGGCGGCGCGATTTTGGGGTTGGGGTTTGAGGGGAAAAGCCGAGTCGCTTGCGTTGTTTCGGCTTGGCATTTGGATGGTTTTGTTCCGAAAACTAGCCGTGGGCTCTCTCCACCTCAGGACGCGGAGGGGGTTTATCCCATCCCAGGAAAAATGGGGTCCAAGCAGATCGCCCAGGAGACGTTTGATGATGCAGTGCAGGAGAACATCACCGAGTTCGAGATGGACCCAGAGGAGGCCGTGAGAGAAGCTGTGCAGCAGTTCGAGTCCCAAGGTATTTTAAGGCCTTACAGGCCGGGGTTTTACATCTGTGAAGGTTTAAGGGGAACCTGCTCTTAAATGCAGATCAACCACTACTGGAAAGGAGCCTTTGTGAAGTGAAACAGAGGCACTGTTAATGCTGACCTGGTTTCATGCAGTAATTATGACTAGGAAACTGCTTTGAAGGGAAAAACTGGGGGGTGAAATTTGGTCAATGAAATTAATTTTGTGTTCCCGTCATGTGTTGTTCTAGGATGGATTTGACCATTATAGCCAGAATTTAACATTTCAGCATCTCTGTGCACTGATTTTTACAAGCTTATCTTAATTCACCGTGGTCAACTTGGCAGATTTGACCTATAATCGTAACTAATGCTGTTTATTTTGCTCTCATTAGCCTGCCACTGATATTGATCTTGATTTTATTCCCCCTTTTAGGTGTGGACCTGAGCAATATTGTGAAAGCTGTGCGACAGCCTGCCTCTGAGAATGGGCAGAGGCAAAAGCACCAAATCCTGCTGGTAGGAGCACAAATTGCTGTTGTCTCCTAAGAATCAAGATTATATAATAATATAAGTAGCAGACCAAGAATTAATGGCACGTGCCTTCTAGTTCTGCCCCTGTCTCGTTTCTCTGGGAGCTCTTCAAGAAGTTGATCCCATTTATTCTGCAAACTGGGAACAGTGTAAAAATGCAAAGAGCTTCTTGCACTTTGCAGGGAAATATCTGGGTGAGTGAGGCTGTACCGAGGGGGGTCCCAGGGAACAGGGGACAGGCCAAGAGGAAAAAGCCTCAAACTGTGCCAGGGGAGGGTCAGGCTGGACAGCAGGAGGAATATCTCCATGGAAAGGGTGGATTCTGGGATTCCAAGTGCAAAATGCCAGCATTTCCTGCCTGGGGAGTGCAGAAACTGCCTTCCATGACTGGGAAGCAGATTCTGCTGTGGCCAGGGGAACTCAAACCACGGAAGAACTCCAGTTTAAAGAAACAAAAGTAGCCTGTTTGGTGGGTGTGAGCTGGCTCTTCTGAGGGTAATGAACCAGCAAGGGTATAAAAATACCCATAGATATAAAAATACTCACCGCTGACCCGTGTGAAATCATAAAATCACAGAAGGGTTTGGGTTGGAAAGTCCTTAAAGCTCATCCAGTTTCGCTCCCTGCCGTGGGCAAGGACACCTTCCGCTTAGCCCAGGTTGCTCCAGCCTGGCCTGGGGCACTTCCAGGGATGGAATGTGCTGGTTGGACCCAGTTCAGCTGCCACTGGTCAGACTGGTACCCAGTGGTGGTGTGGCAGTGGTGGCAGGAGCCCGGGGAAGCCCCCGTTCCTCCAGGGGTTCTTTGCATGAAGGCAGAACGCTGCTCTCTGAGACAACCATTCCTTAGATAACAGCAAGCTCAGTTTGAAACTGAAGTCTAACTGAACAAATCTGATTGGCCCTGTGGGAAACTAACCCTTGGTGTCTTCCCCAGACCCTGGATTCCCTGGGGAGAGCCGTGGCTGACTCGGACCTGGCGGAGCTGCCGGAGCAGCTCGCGAGCTTCGCCGCGCAGTGCCGGGAGCAGCTGGCCTTCCGCTACCTGGCCGGGCAGAACGGGGCCTACCCCGTGGTGTTCTCTGCCTGCCAGCTGGCCTCAGGAGACAGGGATTTAACTCTCCAAGCCTTCTCCACCCTGTGTGCCCTGCTGGACGGGCAGCCGGACCTGCTGGACGCCGCGGGGCAGGAGCTGCTGCTGCGGAGCCTGCGGGAGCAGCGGGAGGACGCGGAGATGACGCTGGCGGGGATCCGCTGCGTCAGGAACGCCTGTCTGAAGCACGAGCAGAACAGGCAGGACTTTGTGAAGGGTGGGATCCTGTCCCTGCTCACCGGGGCCATCGTCCAGCACGGGGGCAGCGCCGACGTGGTGCGGACGGCGGCCTCGGCCCTGCGGGTCATGACCTTCGACGACGACATCCGCGTGCCCTTCGGCCACGCCCACGACCACGCCAAGATGATTGTGCTGGAGAATGACGGGCTGAGGGTCCTCATTGAAGCTGCAAAAGGTAAAATTAAATCCCCTCCCACACCCTGCGGCTGTTGGTGCTGATTTGGACACTGGAACAGGCTCCCCAGGGGCAGCGTCACAGCACCGGGGCTCAAGGAGGGTTTGGACGATACCCTTGGGCACGAGGTGTTGCCCTGTGCAGGGCCAGGAGTTGGACTCTGATCCTTGTGGGTCCCTTCCAACTGCATATTCCGTGATTTCTTCTCTTAAAGCCTTGGAGCTTTAAGCCTTTCTCCTCTTAAAACTTCGAGTTTTGTTGTTACTTGCAGCTCCTCCGAGGTGACTTCAGAGGTTTGCCACTAAAGTGGTGTTTAATTCAATTGAGGAAATGGGCCCTGAGGGAGAAAAATAAGTGCCCCCTGGATGCAGCTGATAACCTCTGGAGCAGACACATTATCAGAGCTATTTGTCACTGTGTTTAGGAAGTATTTTACAGCCCAGAGCAGGTTTTCTGCAGGCACATTATCCCTGCTGAGGTGCTTCTTGCTGAGAGAAGATATTCTGCCTCTGTCTAGAAACAGTGAGCAGGTGTCATCTCTCCTATTTTAATATACAAAGGGAAATAACACTCTTTCCTGTTTGGGTTTTTTTTTTAATGAAGCAAAGTTAACCACCTTAATTCCCTGCTCACAGTGACTCCCTCCCATCATCTCTCCTCTGCAGCGTTCACAGACAACTCCGGCGTTCTCAGTGAGCTCTGCGCCACCCTCTCTCGCCTCTCTGTCAGGAATGAGTTCTGCCAAGAGATTGTGGACCTTGGGGGCTTAAATTTTATGGTGACTCTGCTGGCTGACTGCATGGACCACCCTGTGAGTGATGTGGTTTGGGAGTTGGGGTGGGGGAACACAGCGGGACACGCTCTTTGTTCTGAAGAACCCCCCTTGCTGGTAATCACATCTGTTTACCTGGAGCTGCTTCCCAAAGCCTTCAGATGCCCCTCTGCTGTGTTTGAAACTGCCTTTTCTTGGTGGCACAGGACGTGGTGAAGCAGGTGCTCAGCGCCATCCGCGCCGTGGCCGGGAACGACGACGTGAAGGACGCCATCGTCGACGCCGGCGCGACCGACCTCATCGTCCTGGCCATCAGCCATCACCTGGCCAACCCCCAGGTACCACCTGCAGGGCTGGGGAGTTCCCACTGGGCTGGGAATGCAGCTCCAGGTTTGGGGGGGTTGGAGCTGAGCAGGGAACAGGCGGTGGTGGAGCTTGGCAAGTGTTTGTGTAAATGGAAAGGGGTGTGCGCCGGGTGTTGGGGTTTTTTTCCTGTGCTTGAATTATAGGTGGATAGAGTGGGTGTTTGCATCTCTGGGGTGTAAAGCATGGAGTCATTAAGGTTGGAACAGGCTCCCCAGGGCTGTGGTCGCAGCACCAAGGCTGAATGAACGCAAGGAATGTTTGGATGATCCTCTCAGGCTCAGGGTGTGACTCTTGGGGGTGGTCCTGTGCAGGGCTAAGGGTTGGACTCGATCCTTTTGTATCCCTCCCAACCTGGCATATTCTGTGACTCTGGAAAAGACTTCCAAGATCATCCAGTCCAGCTCACTCTACCCGCCAGAGCAGCAAGAGGGAAACTTAAAAAACCCCACAAAACTAAATGAAAAATCACCATGAAAGGAAACAAACCCCATTTTTGTTAGCCTTGAAGGCCTGTTTTCATCCAGATGAGCATGTCTGCCCCCTTTGCCTTGCAGATCTGTGAGCAGGGCTGTGCTGCCCTTTGCATGTTGGCTCTTCGGAAGCCCGAGAACTGCAGTGTCATCATGGAGGGCGGCGGGGCCTTGGCAGCCCTGCAGGCCATGAAAGCACACCCTCGAGAAGTGGCTGTCCAGGTATGTGCCCCAGGGCACCTGGGGCTTTGCTCAGGGCTGGGCTTGCCTGTGGGACCTGCTTTCCCTTGGCAGATTCCAGCGGGGTTTGAGTGTGTTGGCGGCGCAGCAGAACCCTCCGCGTCTGGCGCCGTGGTCTGATCAGAGCCCAGCTTGGTTTGGGTTTCAAAGCCACAATTAATGAAGTCAGGTTCATAAAACCATGGAATGCCCTGCTCCTCTTCCAGGCATTACTTTCCCTCCTCTTTGAAAGGGCAGGCTGAGGGTAAGCTCCTTCAGGCCCAGCCTGTGCCGTCTGTTCTACAGAGTCAAGTAAAACACCTGCATGGCAAGAAGTTTTTCCTCTGGTTTCTCCTGCAGGTCCCAGTAGGTTCTTTGCCCACTTTCATGCTCCTTAGAATATTAAAAAAACCAAAGTGTTTTCTGAGGGAGAGGTTTAAGCTCAGTGGCAGGGAAGGTGCCTGGAGGGGGTGGGAAGGTGAGGCTGCAGCACTGGAGAGTTCTTAGCGCTGTTTATTTAGATACTAAACATGAGCATTTAAATACTAAATATTAGTATTTAAAGGCTGAATTGGTCTTGCTTGACTGGCTTTTGAGATTTGCTGGTGTCCTGACAAAAGCAGGATGGTGTTTCCCTGCAGGAGGTTCTGATCTCTCTCTCTCCCTGCCCTCTCTCCCCAGAAACAGGCCTGCATGCTGATCCGCAACCTGGTCTCCCGGAGCCGGGACTTTTCCCAGCCCATCCTGGAGATGGGAGCTGAGAACCTGATCACAGAGGCTCGTGCCGCCCACAGGGACTGCGACGACGTGGCCAAGGCTGCTCTGAGGGATCTGGGCTGCAAAGTGGAGCTGAGGGAGCTGTGGACAGGCCAGAAGGGGAGCCTGGCCCAGTGAATCCTCCCCGGGGTGGGGGGCTCTGAAACACCTCTGCACCTGGAATCTTGAGTGAGGGGGAAAAAAAAACCAAACCCAAACCCAGTGGCATGGATTAATCTGCACTGACACCCAGCTGGAATACCTGAAGCAAATGCCTGGCTTTTGGGAGGCTGCAGGGAACTTTTTATCGGGAGCTACAGCTGCAATGGCTTTGTGCATTCACGGGCTGCAACCCAACCCTGTGTCGTGATCATTCCCTGGATCATCTAATGCCTGGAGATGATCTGCTGCCCTCTTAGCCGTGTTCCCTGTGTGCAGGACGTGCTCTGCTGGTGCAGGGAGAGCAGCAGGGGCTCGTTCCTGGTCGGGATTCGGTGCCGTGGCCGCTGGTCCCTGCGTGTCCCGGGCCCGGGGTGGATGAGGAGGAATGCCAGCGTTTGTGAACGTGTTTCTGTCCTCTTGTGCCGTTCCCCCTGTTTATTTTACTGCTGACCATCCTCTGTGTCGCTGCTTTGTTTGGGATTTTCAGCCAACATAACGTTTTAAACGAAAGCAAAGTAAGGATTCGGGGTGTTGTGGGGCCCAGAGGAACGTTCCCTGGGATGTTGCTGTTGGCATCCAGGAGGAAGGTGGATGTTCTCCCTCAGTGGGGTGAGCAGGACTGGGTGGCAGTTCCCAAAGTGGGGAAGCAGGAAGCACCTCGTAGCAGGGCAGCACTTCCCTGAACCCCAGGAGTGCTCTACTTATGGTGGAGAGGCAAAGAACCACATGGACTGAGGAGAACTGTGGATTTGGGGGCAAAACAGGCCCCAGAAAGGCTCTGAAGTCTCAGCTAAAGGCTTCTGTGTTTTGCTGGGCTGTGTTACCAGCCCTGCTCTGGTGCTGAGCCTTCCTTTCGTGCTGCTGCCGCCGTTGTGTGTGAATGGATGTTTTTAATGTGGTAAAACTCTCTGTAGAAATGTTGACCCTATAAAACATACAAATGTCCAAAGGGTGGTTGGCCTTTGTGGCTTTGTGGAGCCCTTTTAGAGGCAGGAGAAGAAAGGTGGTGGAAAGGCCTCTGTGCTGAGTTTGGAAGTGAAGCCTCCTGCAGCCCTGTGCTGTCTGTGCCAGCAGATAGCAAAGGTCACTGTGTTCTTCAGAGGTTCCTACCCTGGGGTTTGGGGGAGGAGAGGCTGCCCTGACTCCTCTCTGCCTGCTGGGAGAAGAGCCTTGGGGGATTTGTGCTCTACTCTGACCTGGTGAATGTGCCCCCCCTTCTTTGGGGCAGAGTGGGCACAAAAAGAGGATGAAGAGACCCTGAGCTCCTGAGTCCTTGGGCTGCCCCATGTCTGGGAGGGACTGGCCGCTCTGGGGAACACGTTTGGTTCAGTTTGGGGCTCCTGGTGGGTCTGGGCTGGGTGAAAAGCAGCACCAAGGCTGTGGGAGAATCAAAGGTGGGCTTTCCCCCCCAGGATTTACTTCCCTTCCCCTTTAAGCAGCACTGGTGTAACTGGTGTACCTGCAGCGCCTGGGGGGGTTATCCCCGAGAGACTGCAGGGACAGGGTGGTACCGGGGCCGGGCAGGACAGCGGGGCTGGGGGGCGGCGCTGTCCCGGGGCCACCGGCAGAGGCGGGCGGGATCAGCGGTGGGACAGGGCGGGATCTCCAGGGCGAGATGCCGCTGTCACCGGGGGGCATCCCGGTCTCTCCTCGGTACCCCCAGTCCTTCCCCGGTCTGTCCCCGGTATCCCCAGTCCTTCCCCGGTCTCTCCTCGGTATCCCCAGCCCTTCCCCGGTCTCTCCCCGGTATCCCCGGTCCCTCCCCGCTCTGTCCCCGTTATCCCCGCTCCGTCCCCGCTCGGTCTCTCCCCGCTCCGTCCCCGCCGGTGCTGACACCGCACGCCCCGCCCACCTCCCCTCTGCCCCCGCCCCTTTCCGCCTCCGATTGGCCGCCTGCCCCGTCACTCCGCGGGCGCGCAGCCACTCCCCGCGCTCCGCCCTGCCCTCCCCCGCGCTGATTGGCCGAGCGGCGGGCCGGGCCCCGCCTCCCGCGGCGCAGCGGGGGCGGCCTGGCGGCGGCGGCGGCCGAGGCGGAGCGGAGCGAGCCGGTGAGTGCGGGACGGGACCGGGACAGGGACGGGACAGGGCCGGGACAAGGACCCGCCGCGGGCGCTGGCACCGCCCCGGCCGCGCATCGCCGTGGCCCAGGGCCGGGCGGGCTGTGCGCCGGCGGGCGGCACCGGGTGACATTGGCGCGGCCTCCCGCGGGGTCACCCCGTGCCGGCCCGGCCCTGCCCCGCGGGGCTCCGGCTGCTCCGGCCGCAGCCTCCCCCGGGCCGCCCGGGAGCTCGGGGCAGCGGCTGGAGCCGCGTCCGGGGCCGGCCCGAGCTGCGGGAGAGCGGCCTCGGCCGAGCCCAGCCCGGGCGGCGGCACCGCGGCGAGGCCCGGCCCGGTAACCGGCCGGGTGCGGGCTGCGCTCCCTGCCTGCCCTGCCTTGCCTTCCCTCCTTGCCTGCCCTGCCTTGCCTTCCTTCTCTGCCTTGCTTTGCCTCTCCTCACCTTCCCTTACTCCCTGCCTGCCCCACTGCTCCTCTTGCCAGCCCCCCTGCCTGCCCTGCCAGCCTGTCCCCCTGCCCACCTCCTGCCCCAACCCTGCCAGCCTGTCCCCCTGCCCACCTCCTGCCCCAACCCTGCCAGCCTGTCCCCCTGCCCACCTCCCCCCCTTGCCAGCCTGCCCCCTCTCTCAGGTGTGAGGTGTGGGTGTCTGTGTGGAGCTTTCAGGCTCCTCGTCCCCTCAAAGCCGGGCTCAGCCAGGCTCAGCTCCACGTGCCAGATGGGATTTTGGTCTGGTGTGAACCTGGAAATGAGGGACAGGGCTCAGAGGGCACGGAGGGTGTTAAACACAAACCACCCCCCCACTCCTGCTTCTCCCACTTCAACCCCAGCAAAAACTTGCAGAGCAGGGGTGGGACTGCCCTGCTGTGCCTTCACAGGTGGGGATGGAGGGATCTGGTTTAAACTGTAACGTGGAAAGTCAGGCGGAAAACGCTGGAAATGCCGGTGCAGGGTTAACAAACCTGGTTCCACCTTCCCCGCTGCCTGTTCCAGCAGAGCAGGGGCCGTGCTGACCTTAAACCTGGGCTCCCCCGAGGCCTGGAGGCGCTGGAGATGTGTCTGTGTGCGCTGCAGACGTGTTTGTGTGTGGGTTTTCCCGCCGGCTGATAATCCAGGGTGGGTTTGGAACCTGCTGTGGCTTTGCTGCGGGTTCTTCTGCTTCACGGTCGCCTGAACTGCAGAGCCCTTGGTTGGAGGTTGTTTTGCTCCTCCAGTGGTTTTTTTTTTTTCTCTTTTTCCCTTGTGGTCTGATGAATTCGGAGTGTTTTGGAAACATTCTGGGGCTGAAATGACTCCAGGTTGGAGGAGGGGGTGTGTGTGTAAAGGAACAGAGGAGACGTCTGTGGGTGTTGGAAACCAGCTGAGGAAGGAGAGGCTGTACTAAAGGTACCAGAGGGTTGATATAATCACACCAACAACCTGTGGGTGCAGGTACTTAAAAATAACCTGAGTGTCTAAAACAGCAGGGCTGGATTCTGGGGGGCTGAGCATCTTTACACCCTCCTGGAGCTGTGGGTACCCAACACTTGTTTGTCTTTCCCCCAGCAAGTCAAAAGGATCGTTCAGGACCTCTGGATGTCGGTGCTGGGGAGAGGAGGGACTGGGGCTGTCCTTGGTGTTGGGTTTCAGCAGGAACTCTGGCCCCAGTGATTGCTTCAGACAAGGGAGTTTTTGGCCCTTGACAACCCCAGGAGCTGCAAGAATTGGGGTGGGGTTTTTTTGGGGGGGAGGGCTGGAGCCCTGCCTCGTGAGGGCACGTTTCAGGTGTGTCTGGTGTGTTCAACTTCACTCCAAGAGGTTACAGAAGGCAAGAAAACCCAGCCCTGAGTGTGTGGCTGGGTACAGGTCAGACAGGTTTGGAGAGAACCTCAGGCACCAGGAATGATTTTCCTCGAGCAACTTTGCTGCCAGTGACAGGAAAGTTCATTCAGGTTCGTGCTTTCCCCTCCAACAGTTCCCCTCCAGTCCCTTATTTTCCTTTTTTCACAGTTTAAACTGCTGGGGAAGGGGGTGGGTTTAGAGCAGAGATTGTAATGACTGTTCCTGGCAAGCATTGCTCGTGGAGGGGGTCTCTTATGTTCCAAATAATCTCCTTTAAAAGCATCACCCGGGCTGGGATTTGCCCCTTCAGGACCCCTCGTGTGTGTGGCTGTGGGGATGGTCGGGTCAGTCTGTGCAGGATCTGTGCTTGCCTGAGCTGGATATGATATTTTTATTGTCGTTTTCCTCGTGGTGAAATGAAATGTTGTGGGGTGGGTGGGCTGCTTGTTTTCCTTGCCTTCTCCTGGAGGAAGGGGATTGCTCCCCGAGCCATGGGGTGGGTTCAGCCCCCACCCCTTGTCCAAAGGGCCGTGTCCTCCCTCAGATAAAGCCGGTTTCTGCCTGGCAGATAAGAGCAGCTCTCCACTTTTTGGCTGTGGAAAACACAGCTGAGGTGTTCCCAGCAACAGGCTCCTCTCAGCAGCTGAAGAATGAAAGCTCTGTCTTCTCTTGCCAAGATTCCCTCAGTTCTGGGGCTCCTTCCCAGCTCTGTTCAGAGCTCCAGCCCTCGGAATAATCAGCTGCCTTTGCTTGCAGGGCTTTGGGTTTAACCATTTCCCAGTGCCCTAATTCAGGTCAGATTGCCCCAAACCACGCCAAGAATTTGGGTTTTTATTGGCAGGCCTGAGTTTTATCTCGGGGGGAGGCAGGAGGAGCGTTTATTCGGAGCTGAGGAAGGCTGGGAGAAAATTAAACCCTTCCAGATATTATAATTTAATGAGTTTTGGGCAGTGATCCCCCTAAAAATAGTTCCAACAGTCTCTGTCTGTGCCTTTAAGGGAAGGGGAGCTCTGGACTGTTCCCAGCTGGTGTTTTGGGGTTGGATTTGTGTGCGAGGGGATGGATGTGGCTGAGGAGAGCTGGGGCTGCAGGGCTTGATTTTGAACAGCTTAATCAAACTGGAAGGCAAAGAGGGACCTCCAGGGCCCATCTGCTCCGAGTTCATCCCCTTCTGAGCATCTCAGCCCTTTTTTCCCTGTGATTTCCCGTGATCTTTCAGTGATGCTTTTGCTCCAAGGCTGAGTTGAAGGCTGCAGCAATCTCAGTTTTTACCACCTTCTCTCTCTCTCTCTGTCAGACTCAATTGCTCAATTTAACAGCAACAATTGAAGGAAACCTAATTGAGCAACTTCCCTGGGTCACTCCAGCCTGCCTGGGAAAACCAGGAGCTCTGTGGGTTTTTCTTCTTTGGTGATTCCTGCTGGGATTGTCCAGGGCTGAGGTGGGGAAAAGCAAACATTTCTCAGCAAATAGCTGCTGGTTTGCTGTTTGCTCTGCTTTGCTGGGGGGATGATCATCCCCCTCAGAGATCCCAGTGCTCTGGGACAGGTCTAAATTCCATGGGGGAACATCACACAAACATGTTTTCCAGCGAGCACGGAATTGTTGAGGGTGGGGGGAAAAAAAAACCCCTTCAAGATCAAGTCCAGCCAAGGCCACCACTGACCATGTCCCAGGTGCCTCCTCCTGGCTTTTAAATCCCTCCAGGGATGTGATTCCATCTGTTCCAGGGCTGGACAGCCCTTTCCATGGAGAAATTCTCCCAATATACATAAAGGAGGGATTTCAGGCAGGTTGGGAAGGCAAACTTCTAAACAGGGTTTAATTTGGAATTATGAACAAACTGGGGGGGGGGAATTTGTGCTGTGAAAGT